>LPNX010616677.1:230310-246921 GCA_001517045.1 Pseudotsuga menziesii
CAATGACTATATTAAATGTTACTTAGCAAATCTAAATTGTTGCAAAGTATGTTTACTTCTATGAAAACAATGTGTGGGAAATATACAATACCAATTGATATATGATAGAAATGTAACTCCAATCCTGAAATGATTTCCAATATGTGACAAATTAATCAAGCACCAATTGTTATCAACTTCTAAACACTTACAATCCACTATGACAGAGATGTGACACTTTTTATGAGAAATGCAATCTCCAGTAGTAACCACAGTATGTCAATAAACAACTATTATTTGTATCTTAAATAAAAATTGTGATAAACAAGTGAAAGTATGAATAAGAGTGTTGTGGCCTTATTTATTTGTGGACTGTGAGTAACTTGTAGGACATCGACAATATGTGTTGCTAGATGCTTCTTGAAATATGAGACAAGACTATCCCAATGTTAGGATTTATGACAAGAATGCAACTAACCTTCAAGGCCTGCTAATTACATGTTATAACAGCTATGACCGAGGTGCATCATGGTCATCCTGAATATGAGTTTATGTAGGGTCCCATCATGGATATGTTGCTTGTTAAACTCAGACGGAAGGGTATGGGACTGTTTTAAATAGTTACAAGAACAATGGGGGTCTGAGATTTAGTTTGTATAGAATTAGGAGGGGGTTTAGGAAGCATATTTATGACTATCCTAAGTAGACAACACCCAAAAAATGGAGGAACGTTGGGTATTTTTAGAGGAGGGCCAAGAAATTAAGGATGACGTCTTGATAAAGGTCCAAGTCTAGATAGCGAAAGGGGAAGGCCTCAAGTCTGAATGAGACTTTATTTCTTTGATCTATACTATTAGCGATCCTTTCTCATAGGCTGAGGTATGGATAAGGAAAAATAAAAGGGTCCAAGGGATTTTAGTTTATGAATTAGTAACTAGGGCTTAGTATCTAGGTTATTCATGGCTGTTAGGAAATAAATGTTTCCTTGACATGCCTAAGGGTAGGACAAAGGATATGGTTTAGTTTTGGGAACTAGCGTTGTTTAAGGGTCTGTCCTAAGGTTTGTAACTAGGCTGTAGGTTAAGCAGTCACTTAGGGTAGGCTATAGGTCTGTCCTAAGGTTTGTAACACGGGAGTAGTATAGGGAAGAGGGTTGAGACTATTGGGTGAATTAGGTTATAGTTTAATTTTGTATCAAGACTCTATGGGATATATAATATCCCCAAGAAATAGGTCACAAGGAACAACAAAAGTGCTTAGGAAAAGTGTATGTATACCTTGATTGTATAGTGTATCCCTATCTGGCAACTCCATAATAGATATTATGATCAATCAAATTACAGCACCTTTTGTGCCCTTGAAAGGAAATTTACCCGTCATAAGGAATTTCCTGGAAAGATCAGTTGTATTTCCAGCTAGTGCACATCTCCATAAAGTGTATCCGACAATGTGATTAATTTCGAGAAGATATGGACTTTCTAAAAATACAAAGTTACCCACAAAGACAAGTCTTAGGAAAACTAAAAGTATCCTTTTGAAGCTCTCATCCTACCATGCATGCATCAAATATTGCATGTCATATGCAAGCATATTAAAATTGTTGAACTAAAAAAAACTTGTCCGGTCTTTACTGTTATGAGTATGAACTGATCTTTAAGAAAAAATGATCGAAAGACCACAAGAAAGAATCCTGTTCATTATTTAATGTTGAGAATGAAGATCTGTGACTATGTGCTAAATTTGGCTAAAGCACTCATGGAGAGTAGATGCTAAATCATCTACTAATTTTTCCACAAACTGTCAATGCTGAATGTTGACTTTTGATTAGAAGTTCATCCAATAATATATCCATGAACAATCGACATTAAATCAATGGAGATGAACATTTTGAGAAGCTCATCCTGAGTGGTAACAGGGCAAAGGACCAAAACAAATAATATTTCACTTCAATAATCCACGTCATGACCCCATGACATGACCTATTCTCACAACTAACTACTAACATCCTTACATTTTGATTTTGATCTTATTAAACTTTCAACCAGGCACTCTGTACTTATAGATTGCAAGTGAACTAATCTAACTTGTTATGTTTGTTGATTACAAGACAAATACATTATTATCCTCCTAGCTCTAATATGTCTGCCTATTCTTTTGGATTTCATTTGACAAAACTACGATGAAATCAATAGATGGCTTTTTCCAGTTTTCACTTGGGATGAGCAATTGGTTGGAGCAGACCTAAAAAATACAGTTTGGTGCTTCTTTTGTGCTCATGCTTTTGAAACATTGGCATACTGCTGAGATTCCTTTCTCGTTCCATTTTGATAGTTGATTACTCAGATCGTATTCCTTGTATAACATGCGTGCTTGGCTATAGGAAGTATAAGGCATTCCTGCATTTTCTTCTAGTAAATGCTGAGCTCAAAACTGAGAAAACTTAGTGTTCATTCATAATTGGAGAGATATTTGATTGATATTGAATGCCGGTAATTATCTTGAAAGTTCATTTGTAATTGTTTTACTCAACCCGCACATCAGCCCTAATCTTTTAGGCCCTACACAAAGTTGAACTTCTTTAAGGCAAGGTGTTGGCAACTATATTCTGCTTTCCCTTCTTACACCAACTACAAAATTGGAAATATGAACCATGATCAGATATGGATGTTTATTCTTTTTAACTATAGAAAGTTTCACATTGATGGTCACTTTCATATTTTCATTGATGTATTTCTTCCTGGGTTATAACTGAACTAGCCATGTCCTGTTTGTGTATCTACTACAGATTGGAGAAATGAAGAAGTTAGTTGATGAAGGGAAAATAAAATACATTGGACTTTCTGAGGCTTCTATGTCAACAATTTGAAGAGCTCATGTTGTTCATCCTATAACAATAGTTCAATTCGAGTGGTCCTTGTGGACTAGGGATGTAGAGGATGAGATTATTCCAAGTTGCAGGTAGAGGTATTGGAGTTCATATTTACCATGTGGCCACTTTCCTAATAGTATGAATTTCAAATTTCAAATTGAAACTTTCATTGCAGGGAGCTCGGTATTGGAATTGTGCCATATAGCCCTTTAGGGAGGGGTTTCTTTTCTGTTGGAGCAAAGTTGGTTGATAACTTGGCAGATAATGATTTCAGAAAGGTATTTGGGATCCATTTATTCTTACTCATGGATTTTAGATTTATGAATGGTTTTTGTATTTTGATAGATGCTTGATTATTTACACAAGCTATCTAAGTTTCTACTATTTTTCATGTTATATGAGAGAGATATTGTTTGAAATTAGTAATATTTAGACATTAATGGTTGTTGTAGGGGCTCCCATGCTGCACAAGAAAAATCATTTAGTATGAGGATCCCAGCTGTTCAGGGCTCCTCTAATCCTAAAACAAGTTCACCTCATTCACTTTCAATGTCTCCAACATTAAATCTCCCTGCCTTGGTGGTGGAAGCTGCGCATTCATTGTTGAGTTCTGATCATGGCAAACTGTTGGTCAATAAGGGTGGGCAGTCATCAACGTTTATATCTAAAAAACATATTGATGCCAAACCTAATGCAATGAGTGGAACATATATAAAATTAAATTCACGTGTAAATACCACTGGGAAAGCTTTCCATGGAAAGAATGCCAGTTTAGTTGATCCTACTATGAAATGTAGGAGTCATGAAGGTTTTAAAAGTCTATTGAAGAATTCGTCCTCTGACACACACAAGGGTTCATCTGAGCTAGGTAGTGGGCACATTGAAATAGAAAGAAGTGAAAGAACAGAGGCAGCTTTAGTGTCATCTGGTATTATTTGTGTTGGACTTTCTAAAGATAGCTTTCCAATCTCTGTCCCTCAAAGCAATAATTATGTAGTTTGTAGATTGATAACTATCATAAATTTGTTTGAATATCATCATTATCAAGCAATAACAACTTCTTAAAGGGTGCTAGCTCAATGGTAGAGGGCCTGCCTATAATTAGGCAGGAGGTTGGTGGTTCGATTCCTCCGTGCCCTATTATAAATTTGTGACTACAAAAATGACTAAATTCACATATATACGACTATTAGTAGCTAATTTCTTATATCTTAGTTGTATTTAGCTTAGTCATTAATATGTTAACATCTAGTAGTTTATTTAGTTGTATATTTGGTCATTAATGGTTGCAATCAATGACTAAATCAACGACTAAATCAACGACTAAATCAGTGACTAAATCCATGACTAAATCAATGACTAAATAATTTACTATCAATGACTAAAATAATGACTAAATCAATGACTAAAACAATGACTAAATCATTGGCTATCAATGACTAAATCAATGACTATCAATGACTAAAGCATTGTCTATCAATGACTAAATCAATGACTACTAAGTCAAGCTATTAATGACTAGTGAAATACGACTAACTATAAGATAGTGGAAATTTCCTACTATTAGTCACCGACTCAAAAATAGTCGTTTATAGCATGATTTTAGTCATTTTTTTAGTCATTAATTTCTCATTTTCTACTAGTGACTTAAGAGGATCCATTGATCAGGGGACATTGATGTATTCCCAAAAACTGTCGATGGCGAGAGAACCTGCCTCTAATGACTGCAAGTCTCAAGGCACTCAAAAATGACTCTAGATTCCAATCCCAGAATAAATGATCTAGAGTTGATGGGATGAAATCCACTAGAAGGAGGGAATTAAGGCATCCCCCATCATCCAACATAAGGTACTCAGCAAAGCTGTATAATGTGGAAAGACTCGATAATAAGGTGCACAAACCAGTAACTATACCAGGAATGGCCAACATGCAAAGCCAAGATAATTGAGGAATGACCAACTTAGGTTTCAACTTCCTCAGAACAAGAGCATAACAGTGAATGGTGACTGAATAAAGGCAACATAGACTCGATATACAAAACTGGGACATCTCTATGACACAAGAGGCATCGAAAAAGGCTCCATGGGGACTAGAAGCTTAACCAGTCAGTGGAGATAAACTCAGATAAAACAAGTACAGATCCTAAAGTCAAACTATAAACACAACCAATGGATGTGATATACAGTGCTCTGTTCGAAGGCAACGCGACTCGACAGCTGCCAAAAGATAACATCTTTCCTTGTCCGGCTTTTTGGTTTTTTTATTTTTTTGGACTTTTTCAAATATTTAAAAATCTTGAAAAAGAATAAAACTGCTTTATAGTTATAGACTAGGAGGAGACGAGTGTCATAATAGGCAAACAAACTAGTTCCAAGCAATGGAACATACCTATGCTCAATGCAAGGATACATGTGTAGGATAGCGACACTCGGGGGAAAGTCCCCTCCTGGTAAAAATAGGGAATCAAGCTGCAAAGGATATATAAAATTGCTCTGCATGGCTAGACATGAGACAAGCTCAGGCTATATGGCTGAAACTCAATTTCAGGGAAGCCAGCGTAAGACTCAATAAGGCAGGCAAAGCTCATGATAATGCAATTACAACTTGACATAAGGGAGTCCTAAGGGAAATAGGCCAGCAAAATATCAAGAGGAGTATGAGGCTCTTGCGAAATGTCATGGAAATACTATACAATGGACTCCCACACCCTAAGGGACAAAATGTCGGCATGGGAACCAAATGCAAATAAGGTGCTAACTAGGGTACCCATGTAAGGTCAAGCTCTACCACTCATATCATGCCACTTCTAAAACATCAAAAAGGTTCCGTGACATAATAGAGTGGGTTCGTACCTAAGGCTATAATGAAATAGTCATAAGGTCATGCAAAATGCAAACAGTGATGAAACCTAACCTATATGCTAGTTTAGACATGATACCTAAAATCATCACGAACGAGTCAATCCAACGGCTGAAACGGGACTCAAAAGGGTCTCCTACATCATAAATTAGTCCAAAAACGGTCCAAAAGGATTAGAAACGGTCCAAACTATAGAAAAGGGGGTAAAAAGTTTCAAAATTTTGAAAAATTTCTATAAATAGTAAAAAATTCAAAGCATTATAAAACATTTGAAATTTTTACCCATTTGAGCTTAGAACTTCAACAGCGAATTCCAAGAGATCCAGCCGGCGGAATCCACTACCGTTTTTTCCAGGTACTTACCCATGCTCTACTCTTTCATTTTGATGCAAATTTTGTCAAATTCCATGGTGTATTTAGGATTCTAGGCCAGTCTAAGATGCGCGCCATGGCCCACGCAAAAATCAAGGGTTTTTGTGTGTATAGGGCTGGATATATGTGGAAAACACCCTCAAAGTCGCGTACATACATGGCTGTTTAGCAAACAATCACATATGTGGCCACACTCAATGATTTTTAAGTGTTCTAACGAATCAAACTCAAATTTTATGTGCAGGATGGTCCTAGAATGGAGAGAACGTGAACATGGTGATGGAGAAGAAGCAGTAAGGGTAGATCTAATGGCTCAACAAGCATTACGTGTGTGTGGTCTTTACAAATTTTGGTGTCTTGGTGGCTTAAGAGCCAAACCAGAACTACTGCATATGTTAGTGGACTACTGGGATCCAGACTCAGAGTCGTTCCAGATAGACGGGATGTCCCTCACCATAGAATTGGAGGACATATACTTTATTACTGGACTTTCCTAACGGGGGGAAGTGGTGAACCTACGCTCTCATGGTCCTAGAGGTGGCCTGACTATAGATGAGTACATTGCGGTGTACTGCTATCCAGACACGGAGAAGGTGGGGAGTCAAATACCAACTAACTCCATACAGGTGCTGGCCCTAAAGGCCATCCTACTGACACTGGGTAGGATAGCAGGCTTATCTTCACTCCACTAGGCCTCACGGCCTCTAATGTTCTATGCAATGGAGTGCATGAGACCCACGGTATATGATTGGAGAATTGCACTATTGGGCAACATGAAACACTAGCTCAGTGAGTGCAATATGGGCAGAGTGCAAAACTTCAATTTTAGTAGCATACTGAGCACGTTTTTCTTTGAGCGTGTTCTGGGATTGAGCCCTATAGTTGACGTTCCTCTACACATGCAGGTTCGAGACCCAACCCAATGATGGTGGGTGGATGAGATGCGTGGACTGGGTGGAGGTAGGGTGTCCAACCCCTATCCAGCTGATTTCTTTCCATGGTGGTGATGACAGATAGTTGCCATCGACAACTAACCCTATGCGGGGATAGATTTTTGGGGAGACCCAGACATGCCGCTACCACCAGAATCGGCATATGGTGACATACGTAACGAATCTCGACCCTCTTTTTAAAAATTTTGAGTTATTAATTTTTTTTTTGTGTTTTCTGATTATGTGGAATCAAAAGACATGTTTTTGGGTGACAATACATAGTGAAATCTACCATATGCATGCAGATGTGGGACCATGGTGGCCTGAAGGCTTCCCTCATCATAGACAGAGGGGAAGAGGAGATGATATCATGAGTTTGGATGCGGAGCAGATGCTCCAAAGCATTCATACCAACTTCGTGAGACTGACACATAGAGTACCCATGGCGCAAGTCGAGGACTTGCCTAAGGCCATGTAGCGCCAGGTGGTGGGTGTACCACAAGCATGGTTGCAGCTATTTCAACCACTAGCTAGATCCGTAGTGACATTCCATGATCACAACCCCCCTCCTCCTCCACAAGCTTAGATACCTAGGAGTGATACATTTTGTACTACCGTGTATTTATATTTTGGTGGCTTGAGAGCCCCATTTTTGTATTATGACACTATGTATTATCACATTTTGGATGTTTATAAAAAAATTTATGATGATCGACTTATTTATTTACATATGTAAAAATTTATGTCTGTGATGAGATTATTGTGTATGAAACAAATGCCAATCTGACACATAGTTATCATATGAGTCAGCAACTTGATTATTAATTATTGGAACATGTATGTATGTTATATTGTCAAATTGTCATTCTAATAATCTCACACGTAAGAATGTTCTTAATAATGTCATATCTCTAACATGGTACAAACCATTAAGTTGTGACACTACTAACTCCGAATCAAGTCATACCTTAAGAGAGAGAACACCATGTGAAATGGCATCCCATAGAAGCTCAATAACAGCACTATACTTGGCAACATTATTTGAAGATGGTCATAAACATACGCCTCTTGAAGATAATACCTAACCCATAGGAGTATAAATCACCCAAGCAGCAAAGGTTGAGTGTTGAGTGTGACGGCTTGCACCATCCGTGAATCCTATGAAGGTGGAAGATTCCATTGACATCTACCAAAAAAAAATAGAAACTAATTACAAACCCGATCACCATAAGAAAAAGACCTACCTATGCAAAACTGTACAATAATATACAATAACCAGCCTTGGCTTAAAATCATGCATAGTAGATTTTGAGATAGAGCCCATTTCTAGGCTCCACCAAGGTTGTTCCCTCATAATCCTCTAACTCATAAGTGCCCTTCTCTAACACATGTTTAACGACATAACGACCACTCCACATGGGGTTAAACTTTCCTACCCCCAAGGGTTCTTTCGGTTGATCCCACAAAAGGACTAAGTCTCCCTCACTAAACCTCCTTGGACGGACAGACTTATCGTACTAGACCTTAACACGACGCTTATTTACTTCTAGAGCCACCAAGGCATCTCGATGCTACTCATCAAGTTGCTCTAGAAGTACCAAATGCTCCTCCAATGGGGAAGTGTCACGTCCCCATGCCTCCGACCGCCAAAGAGGATGCGATCTAATGGCTATAACAGACCGAGCTAACTGCCCAAGAACATGGACAGGCATAAAAATCGCCTAAAACAGAATGCTGAAAGAGAATTTGAACTAGAATATGTACACATAATTATTAATCATTCACAGATGCAATTTAATCATTATACACAGCGGAAACATCATCATACATTCAACAAGCATTCAGTCATGCATGCATTTATCATGTTCATTTCATTTTCATTACAGTAAATTAAGATTTTCAGAGGTAAAATACACAAGATCACTTATCTTATGGTGAACTCGATCCGCAACCAGCTACATCGCTGCAACGTTCCACCCAACCATAGGCCAGCGTGCTCATCAATCTCTCAGCAACGCTGCCACCCCCGAGCTGGGCATGATTCTCCAAGGAATAAGGGAACTAGCAGGCTGACACATAGCCAAAGGTAACCAAAACACAGCTAAGCCAACTAAGTTGGGTTTATCAGGCCATCCAGGAGTTGGAGAAGGCAAATTGCTAAGCTGGTGAGCTCATTACAGAGCCAAGAATACCCACACCAGAANGGGGTTTATCAGGCCATCCAGGAGTTGGAGAAGGCAAATTGCTAAGCTGGTGAGCTCATTACAGAGCCAAGAATACCCACACCAGAACTAGCCTAACCTCTAAGACACCCATCCACACCCAACACAAGGAATCAGTCCCTTCTCTGCTACACAGTCCCTCAGGCCCTGCATTCCCTTCCAGTGCTATTCAGGGGTGATGGAGAAGAAGGCCAGCCCTCTAGTTCTGCCTGTGTGGTTTCTAACACCAAGTTTATCAAGCAACCAAGCCAAAATCCTCACTCCTCACACAGTTTGAAAACCAACAATTGCACTCCGGCAATTAATTCAGCTCTCACAGCTTAAACAGTAAAATGAATTGCACAGCCCCATACGTAATAGCAAAAACGGCTCACAACATGGGGGAAAACACACAGTCCTAAAGCTTATCAGTGAACACAACTCACAGCAGGGGAAAACGCCCCAAATAGTCTGTGCATGAGACCAACAGTCAGTGAGACAGCCAAAAACGCGAATGGCTCTTCACAGCCATGGTAAAAACACATGAAACTTCCAAAAACGTGAATGGAAAATGCACCAGCAGCTCCCAAAACGTGAGGAAGACAACCCAGTCCCTGGCACTACAAAAACGACCTCCCATCCATGGGAAAAATGAAACCAACAGCCAAAAACGTGGAAGGAAAAACACAGGAAAAACTCCAGCTGCTCCCAAAACGTGAGGAAAACTGAAAAACATGAATGCATAGCAGAATGGCATACGTTTTTGGACATTTTCCTTGCCAAGGAAGTCAGAACACGTTTCAAAAATGGGTCTCTGCCCAATTCGAATTTTGGTTGCCCATACTCTTCCCATTCCATGCAATAACTAACTCAACCACATTCTGGCAGAAATAAATGATTGGAGAAAAAGACAAGAAAGGTAGTGGACAGCTTGATGGGTCTTCTCATAGACATTTGGTTTTTCCCCATGGGTCCATAGGTTAAATATCTCACCCCCCTTATCCTTAGAAAATCATGCCCCATTCGATTTGGTTGCCGCGACCGTAGCTGGTTGTGTTTATTTTTATTATAGATGCATATTTACATGATGCTGAAACTTAATATGTGCCGCATGCCCCGATATACCGTCGGTGACAAATTTAAATCCAAAACATAGCATTGCCGATCAATGGCGAGGCCTTGGCCTTTAGCTCCACACCATGATCATTACAATATATACATCATATACATCTAATGTAATGGTGTCAAAACCGGGGCATTACATTCCCCTCCCCCTTCAATAGCACCGTCCTTAGTGCTTACAAAATTGAACAAAATGCTACACTGGCATCGCCTCAGTGTTCCGCAGAATTGAACAAAAATGGATGTGCCAATCGCATGGCATCCTCCAGTTCCCATGTAGCCTCTTCAGGTCCGAAGTGCTCCCATTGCACCTTTACCTGACCTATGGCTCGGTTCCGGAGCATTGTGACCTTCCTGTCGAGGATGCGCATTGGCTCAATTCGGAACTCTCCCTCGGGTTCCACCTGAATCACATCCCAATTTATCACATGGTTAGGATCATGTACATATCTCTTAAGCAAAGAAACATGAAAAACATTATGAGCTCTAGTGCTAGCAGGCAATGCAAGTCTATATGCAACTGGCCCTATTCTTTCAATCACTTCATACGGCCCACAATATCTTGGCGACAACTTGGCACAACTCCCAAGCTTCAAGGAACTCTTCCTTGCCCTCACTCTAAGGTAAACATGATCCCCAACACTGAACTATCTGTTCACCCTATGCTTATCTGCATAGCTTTTCTGTCGGTCATGTGCTGCTTTCAGCTTCTGCCTGATCTTTACAACCTCTTGCTCCATCTCCTTGAGCAATTCCGGCCCAAGCACAATCCTGTTCACTAGATTATCCCAAGTCACTGGTGTCCTACACCTTCTCCCATACAAATCTTCATACGGACTCACCCCCAAGGATGCCTGCTTCCCATTGTTATAATCAAACTCTACCAAGTGTAGGTAATCTTCCCACTTGGTTGGTTTGTCCATTACATACATGCGAAGCATGTCTTCAAGCACCTGATTAACTCTCTCGGTCTGACCATCAGTCTAAGGATGGTATGCAGTGCTGAAGTTTAGCTTTGTACCCAAATCTGCAAACAACCCCTTCCAAAAGTTGGAAGTGAACTTGACATCTCGGTCAGAGACTATTGCCTTCGGCAATCCATGCAATTTGAATATCTCCTTCATGAAGATCTTTGCAATGTCACCAGCCTCATACATAGACTTAACCGGTATAAAATGTGCTGCCTTTGTCAACTTGTCTACCACGACCATGATAGAATCATGTTGTCTCCAAGTCATTGGCAATCCTGTAATAAAATCCATGGAAATAACTTCCCATTTCCATTCTGGAACTGGCAAAGGCTGTAACAAACCTGCAGGGTGTTGATGCTCAACCTTTACCTATTGACATTTCATACACCTTGAAATGTACTCAGCCATATCCCTTTTCATACCTGGCCAAAAGTACTGCTTTCTAGCTGTAGCAATTGTCTTCTGATATCCTGGGTGACCAGAATACGGAGCTTGATGGATTTCATCCATAACGACTCTCTTCAAATCTGCCACATCTGGAATATAAATTCTGCCTTTATAAGTGAGAATCCCATCTCCTTCCAATTTATATCCCTCATATCTCTTCTCAAGACTTTGCTGCTGCAATTTGTCTTTTACCTGCTCATACAATTCATCTCCAGCAACATGATTAATAATCTGCTGCCTCAAATCTGACTGGCAAATACTAAGAGATGCCACATGCATTTCTTGCATCTTCATGCTAAGTGCATCAGCTACCTTATTCTCCTTCCCCTTTATGTGCTTGATTTCAAAATCAAACTCACATAAAAACTCCAGCCATCTTGCTTGCCTAGCATTCAACGTAGGCTGGTCAAACAAATACTTTAGTCCACAGTGGTCTGTTCTGAGCTCAAATCTCCTGCCCATCAAGTAATGTCTCCACATCTTGAGAGCATGTACTATGGCTGCAAGCTCTAGGTCATGAGTGGCATAGTTCTTCTCATGCTCCTTCAATTTTCTTGACTCATAACATATCACATGGTTGTCCTGCATAAGGACCCCTCCAAGCCCTTGTCCACATGCATCGGTACATACCACAAAATCTTTCTCTAGATCTGCAACCTTCAATACTGGTGCACTAGTGAGAAGATTCTTCAACTACTGGAAGCTTTCTTCACACCACGATGTCCATTCGAACTTCATCCCCTTCTTTTGCAAAGAAGTGATGACATGTGTAACTTTGGAGAATCCCTCAATGAATCTCCTATAATATCCTGCAAGTCCCATGAAAGATCTTACATCTGTCACATTTCTTGGAGTAGGCCAATTCATAATGGCTTCTATCTTTTCAGGGTCCATAGATATACCCTCTTCTGAGATAATGTGACCCAAATACTGAATTCTATCTCTATAGAAGTCACACTTGCTCAGTTTTGCATACAATTGATGCTCCCTGAGCACTTGCAATGTCAATCTCAAATGCTCTTCATGTTCTTTCTCATTCTTAGAGTAAACAATAATGTCATCAAGGAAAACAAGAACAAACTTGTCCAAATACTTGCTGAAAACACTATTCATAAGGCACATAAATGTAGCTGGTGCATTTGTGAGACCAAATGGTACCACTACAAACTCATAGTGCCCATACCTTGTCCTAAAGGCAGTCTTATGAATGTCTTCATCCTTGATCCTTACCTGATGGTAACCAGACCTTAAGTCAATCTTAGAAAATACCTTTGCTCCCCTCATTTGATCAAAGAGGTCATCAATCCTAGGCAAAGGATACTTATTCTTCACAGTAACCTTGTTCAACTGTCTATAATCAATACATAACCTGAGTGTACCATCTTTCTTCTTTACAAACAGAACCGGTGCTCCCCAAGGAGACACGCTTGGGTGAATATACTTCTTGTCCAACAACTCTTGTAGTTGCATCTTCAGCTCTAGCATCTCCAGTATACGCATCCTGTAGGGTGCCTTGGACACTGGTGCTGCTCATGGCACAAGTTCAATTGTGAAGTCAATGTCCCTCTTTGGAGGAAGCCCTGGAATCTCCTCAGGAAACACATCCCTGAATTCCTGTAACACCTGATAGTCCTCCAACCTCGGAGTCTCATCTCTCGTTTCCTCCAAAATCTGAGCTCCATACAACTGGCAACCCTTCCTACAGAACTTCTTTAACTGCACTGCTGAAACCTGTCATACTAAAATCACCTTTGGAATGCCTTTCACAACTACTAGGTTCCCTTCTTCATTCAGGCATTCAAAAGTCTTATTGTAGCAATCAAGCTTCACCCTGTGAGTTTCTAACCAATCCATCCCAATGAGAACATCATAGGAACCAAGCGGTAGAACATTCAGATCTACACAAGTGACCAATCCATTCATGACCAATGGACACTTCTCTACCACTTCACTGACCTTCCTCTTAGTTCTAGTGGCTAACTGAACTAACCAAGATTTCCTATGCTTTCCTTTCTTAAAAGCACAAATATCCACTACTCTAGGAGTAATGTAACTGTGAGTAGAACCAGGGTCAATCAAAATAGAAACAGATTGCTCAGCAATCTTACCTGCTACTTCAACCACAGCTGACTGGTGATCTTCCTGGTGGTCCTCCAGTGCTCCATAAATCCTAGGTACTGCCCTTGCTACTTGACCCACTGTTTCTGCTTCTTGAACATTATAAGCTGGTCTTGCACTCTCATTCTCAAGTGGACAATTCCTGCGCATGTGGGGTCCTCCACATTTCCAACATTGAAGTGGCCCTCTATTCTGTTGTGGATCTTTAGGCTTTTCTCCAGTCACTCCAACTGGTTTACTTGCAGCTTGAGATGGTTTCTTATGCTGATTCCTAAAGCTAGAAGGTTTGAAACCTTTCTTTCTTTGATCAAAATTCTCGTTCTTCTTGTCCTTCCATGACTTATGGTAATCCGGTTTACCTTTGCTTTGCTCATAGAAATACTTAGCCTTCCTTATTGCTTCTTCAAGAGTTCTAGGTTCATAAAACTCAATTCTATCTTTGTAAGACTGAGGTAATCCACTTAGAAAACGCTGGAGCTTCACTTTTTCATCTCTAATGTACCGGACATACCTCAACAACTCCAAAAACTTGTTTGCATGTTCTTCCATGGTTTGCTGTCCCAATCTCAGCTCATGGAACTCCTTAATCTTATCATCATAATACCTGTCAGAGAGGTATTTCTGCTTAAAATACTTCTTGAACTGCTTCCACTTCAATCTTCTTTCACTGATCTTCTTCACTTGCTTGAAGTGTTCCCACCAAATGGATGCTCTCCCATTCATATTGAATATGGCAACTCTTGCCTTCATGTTTCCTGAATAGTCATGCACTTGAAAGTACTTTTTAATCCCAAGAAGCCAAGCTTTAGCCTCTTGTCCAGTCTTTACCTCATCATCAAATGTAGGAGGTTTTTCCTTTTTAAACTCATCTTGAGTGTGATCCCTGTGGTGTCTCTTCCTTTTTCTTTTATGAGAAGAGAAGCTCGAATCCCCGCTGGATTTTTCTGAATCAGACGATCCACTAGAAGTTCTTCTCCTTCTCCTAGTACTGCTCTTACTACCTTCTGGCTTTGCTGTATCTCGCCCAGAATCTATCTTCTTATGCAAGTCTGTCAAACTCTGTAACATTGCAGCATTCAACCGATGCTGCTCTTCCTGGGCTTTAATTAAGCTTCTCATAGTGGCTGCAACATCTGGCGGTGTCTCTTGGAATCTCCTTCCATTAGAATCAATGTCATCATTTCTATTACGAGCATTTTCTCCCATGGCATCTTCTGCTCTCTCGAAGGAATCCCGAGCATCATACCCATCATGGGTTCTCATACTGAACTGCAACTTATTTACCAAACTGCACTACCTGGAATACTGCCTTGGAAGGTGACTATAATTCTGCAAACGTGTTAATAACACAAATGTTAGATGCATACATTGATACAAATCAACATTACTTACCTTCTCTTGGAATATTCATAAAATAACAAATTTGCCCAGCATAGAATTTTCTTCCTCAAGGAATAATTGTCTGAGGGGGATGACGGGGGTCAAGGGGGCTTAGATCACTGCCAATTTTCTCATTTTATCCCCTGAAAATTTCCCTGAAGAACAGCTGAAAAATCCTTCTAAAAACAGTTGAGACCGGCCCCCAAAACTATCCTTCCTTCCGCAGTATCGGCTCCGGTTCCATTCTCTCCTCCGCCGAATCGGCTCCTTTACCATTCTTTCCTCCGCCGAATCGGTTGTCGGCTGTGTCTCTGATCGGCTGTCAGAAGCCTTTGGAATCGGGTGGTCTGTTCATCTTCGCAGCCGCAACGACGGCTCCCCCGGAAGTTCCAGCCTTCCGCAACATCGGACGTCGGAGCATTCTTTCCTCCGCAACGTCGGACGTCGGAGCATTCTCGATTGTTGGAAGTTCACTTCGCGGATCCTTCCACAACGGCGGCTCCCCAGAAGCCCCAATCCTTCCACAACGGTGGCTCGCGGAACGTTTTCCCTTCCGATCGGCGCGCTTTCTCTTGCGGCGTCGGCAGTCTTTTTGATCGGTCGGCAGATGCCTTCCGCTTCCGCAACGGCGGACGCTCGAAAGCTCCGAACCTTCCGCAATAGTGGCTCGCACAAAGTTCCAAACCTTCCGACATCGGGCGTCAGCTGACTCTCGCATAGGACATCGGCGGACTCTCAGAACATCGTACGTCGGACCATTCTCCCTTCCGATCGTTCCGACACTTAGCCAATTTTCAACTTTTCTGTGGCGTCGACGATCGGGTGAATTTTGGGTCAGAAGCATGATTGCTTCGCCGTCCGCAACGTCGGACGAAGGACTTTACGAATCCTTCCGCAACAGCAGACGGGAACTTCATGAATCCCTCCGCAACGGTGGACAGGAACTCCATGAAACCTTCCGACTGTTCACACTTAAACAGAAATTTCCCAATTTCAAATTTTTCACAGTCTTCCACATTCAGACTTCTGCTGGGTAGAATGAAATGTAACCCCTGTTACTGCATCTTGGCAGCTCATGCAGGCCCATGCTACAACCCAATGCTTTGATACCATTAACTATCACGTCCCCATGCCTCCGACCGGCAAAGAGGACGCGATCTAATGGCTATAACAGACCGGGCTAACCGCCCAAGAACATGGACATGCATAAAAATCGCCTAAAACAGAATGCTGAAAGAGAATTTGAACTAGAATATGTACACAGAATTATTAATCATTCACAGATGCAATTTAATCATTATACACAGCGGAAACATCATCATACATTCAACAAGCATTCAGTCATGCATGCATTTATCATG
>LPNX010616677.1:247188-277279 GCA_001517045.1 Pseudotsuga menziesii
CAAATTGCACAGCCCCATACGTAACAGCAAAAACGACTCACAACATGGGGGAAAACACACAGTCCTAAATCTTATCAGTGAACACAACTCACAGCAGGGGAAAACGCCCCAAATAGTCTGTGCATGAGACCAACAGTCAGTGAGACAGCCAAAAACGCAAATGGCTCTTCACAACCATGGTAAAAACACATGAAACTTCCAAAAACGTGAATGGAAAATGCACCAGCAGCTCCCAAAACGTGAGGAAGACAACCCAGTCCCTGGCACTACAAAAACGACCTCCCATCCATGGGAAAAATGAAACCAACAGCCAAAAACGTGGAAGGAAAAACACAGGAAAAACTCCAGCTGCTCCCAAAACGTGAGGAAAACTGAAAAACGTGAATGCATAGCAGAATGGCATACGTTTTTGGGCATTTTCCTTGCCAAGGAAGTCAGAACACGTTTTTCAAAAATGGGTCTCTGCCCAATTCGAATTTTGGTTGCCCATACTCTTCCCATTCCATGCAATAACTAACTCAACCACATTCTGGCAGAAATAAATGAATGGAGAAAAAGACAAGAAAGGTAGTGGACAGCTTGATGGGTCTTCTCATAGACATTTGGCTTTTCCCCATGGGTCCATAGGTTAAATATCTCACCCCCCTTATCCTTAGAAAATCATGCCCCATTCGATTTGGTTGCCGCGACCGTAGCTGGTTGTGTTTATTTTTATTATAGATGCATATTTACATGATGCTGAAACTTAATATGCGCCGCATGCCCCGATATACCGTCGGTGACAAATTTAAATCCAAAACATATCATTTTCGATCAATGGCGGGGCCTTGGCCTTTAGCTCCACACCATGATCATTACAATATATACTGTTATAGTGGATTTCACCACACTAGGTGAATCACACATTGTATGGCCTTCCCCTATCCCGCTGCAGACTCATTATTCCCTATGGACCATTTATTGTCTTTTGATGTATCATTGACCATCCCTAAAAACATTAGCAAAATGATATACGCGGCCTTTTCCCCGATAACCGCGTACATACGCGGATATTCCATATATAGTCGCGTACATCGGGATGTGTGCATAATCCAAAACTGTTGGACCGTTCCTTGTCTTGAATCCGACTCATATGACTCCTGGCCTTCCATATGCCTTGAGATCGCACGAATTCGACCTTTCAATATCACTTTGAAAAGCTATATAAGGAACCATTGAGACATTGAAAGAAAAAAGAGAGAATTGAGAGTACCGAAACTATAGTCCATTGTTGCCAGAACTATACTTGAGTCTGCATCCCTTTGTTCCTTTGGAGCACTGTTGTGTTCTTCCCCAGCTTGCCTTTGCTAGTGAGCTTGCTATCAGAGTGATGGAGGATTGAGGTGGTGGAGGCCCAAGTGGGGGATTCAGTTTCTCTGGTTCGCAGACGTGCCGTCAGAGGTTGTCACTTGTAATCTCTGATTCATATTAATAGAAATATATTTTCTTTTCCAGTAATGTGTATTTGAATGAATGTTGCATCCATTGGAATATGTCAAATGCTTATACATTATTGATTATATATGCTAGAATAGATCTAACACCATGAAATATAGTATGCTTGTATTGTTTACTTGTTGTTGAGGACGTGCTATAACAATTCAAGCTGAAGATTGGAAAGCTCAACGGGGATCTACTTCAGCCGTCCGGAATAAGGTACGAGGTTCGATCCTTTAGTGTTAGATGTTTTTAATTTCTATTGCATATTGGGAAATATTGATTTCTGGAGTCTAGCTGTCTATTGTGGTACCCCAAGCCATAGGAATTTCTCTCCATAACATATACATCATATACATCTAATGTAACGGGGTCAAAACCGGGGCATTACAGGAAGTGTCTGGTAAGAGCTCTATGGATAGCTTCAAAGAAGGAATCTCATACTCAACCGAAAATACCGACTCCACTCCATGTACAAGTTGATATGGAGAAAAACCCATGGCAGTCTTAATAGCAATTTTATAAGCCCACAAAGCATGATATAACATAATGTGCCAATTATTCTTGCTTTGTGTGATGGTTCGTTGGAGAATGGATTTGAGTGATTTGTTCACTGCTTCTACCTGTCCATTCGCTTGAGGGTAGTAAGAGGAGGAATGCTCTTGTTTATACCCTAACTTTGATGCCAACTCTTCCATCATACGATGCTAAAAGTGCGAGCCATGGTTAGTGACAAGCTCTTTCGAAATACCGAACTGAGTAATAATCTGGTTGAATACGAAGTGCGCGGCTGTCTCACTGTTGGATTTAACTGTAGGCATAACCTCAGCCCATTTCGTGAAGTAGTCAACAGCCACTATGATATGATGATGCCCCCCAACTGAAGCTAGGTTGCAATCCATAAAATCAAGCCCCCACTTAGTGAAGGGACCGGTGGTGATGATGGGATGTAATGGGGCAGGTTTCGAGTGCATATTACATGCAAACACCTGGAAAGGATGGCACCTCTTAACTGCATCTACACAATCCTTAAAGATCGACGGCCATAAATAACCCGCTCTTAAGATTTTTTGGGCTATAGAAAGCCCAGATAAATGACCACCACACGCCCCTCCATGGCAATCATTCAGCACAAGCTCAGCCTCCTTGTGAGTTAAACAATGATGTAAAATGGAATCTACCCCATAGCAGTACAAATCATTATCCACTATGAGGTAATTCTTGGATACGTGACATAATCATTGTCATCCATCCCATGAGAAGTGAGTAGGGACCTTCAATGTTTGTAAATATATAATAATATCCCCATACCATGGGTCTAAAGTTGAGATTAAGAAGATGTGCTCATCGATAAACGTATCTTCACAAACCAACTCCTCAGCTTCACTTGGGAAATCCGATATAAGCTCCGCAAAAATTAACGATTTCTTTGATTTTGCCGAAACAAACTCGAGATCGAATTCTTACAAGATGACAATCCATTTATTATATCCCCCCCCAATCATCCTTCGACTGAGGACAAATTTAAATGGATTGACATGGGCTACAACCAAGGTCTGGCGAAGGAGAATATAATGTCTCAACCTTTGAACCGCATGTACGGTAGCTAAGGAAAGCTTCTCAACATGGGAATAACAGATCTCCACGTCAATAAGATTCTATCTCAAATAGTATATGACATGCTCTTGGAGCTCCTCATCCTCTTGAACCAAACCATACCAACCATCTCCATGGACGCAGCCATATAAAGTAGAAAATCATGGCTATAGTCTGGGGGACTAATCACTAGGGCCGATGCTAGGGCTCGCTTGAGTGCATCAAAGGACTCCTGGGCTTGCTTGTCCCAACAAAAGGTGGTGTCCTTTTTCAAAAGACACATAAAGCCTCTAGTCAAATTGGCAAAATTGACAACGAATCTCCGTAAGAAGTTTTCCATGCCTTGCAAACATTGAAGATGTTGAATGTTTTTCGGGGGAGACAACTGAAGTATTGCCTCAACCTTCAAAGGGTCAACTCTTATACCCTCTTTAGAAACAATGAATCCTAATAAGCGACCAAACTTCACACAAAAGATGCACTTGTGAGGATTTAACCTGACCAAATAATGGCGGCACCTTTCGAATACTAATCTCAAATGATAGGAATGACACATTCTCATATGAGAATGAGCAGCAAGGTCATCCAAAAATAGTTTGATAATCGATTTGAGATCGTGGAAGATCAAGGTCATAGCCCGCTGAAAAGTAGCTTCGGTGTTCTTAAGGCCAAAAGGCATTTTTTGATATGCAAAATTTCCCCAAGGAAAAATAAATGCAGTCTTATGTTGGTCCTCAGGTTTAATTTGTATCTGATTGTATCCGAAACACTCATCCAAAATATGATCAATAAATGGTGTGGGGAAGTTGTCCTTAGGACAGGCACGATTCAAATCACGGAAATCAGTACATATGCGGATCGCTCCCTGCTTCTTATCAACCGGAACGGGATTTGAAACCCACTCCATCAAGGCAACGTAATAGATAAAACTGGCTTTCAACAGTTTTTCTATCTGTGCCTTAATCGTGGGTGCTTTCCTAGGATTCACTGCATGCAAGCGTTGTCAAATAGGCTTAGAATTGGGATAAGTCTTAATCTCATGTTCAACAGTGCGAGGGTTGATACCTAGCATTTCATCGTAATACCAAGCAAAGATATCATGAAATTATTTAAACAGCTCGGTGTATTCTTGAATCTCAACATGGGAATATTCTGCCCCAATATAGACATTCTGTATCCTACAAGGATCGCGAGAGATATTGATAGGAATCATTGGAGATATATTTTCCATGTTCCCATTAGCCATCGGACCAAGAGAGCTTAATGGAACCATGGGACTACCAATTCTCTCACTAAGAACCTCCCTAAAGTCCTCGCGCTCCAAGCGGTCAAGATCGGGAAGAAAATAAGATCTATGATGCAACTCTTCCCAAGGTGGCTCAACCCCTGACATGGCCTCAATAATCACTTCGTCTGAAGGAAAAACACTATCAAAGCAGTCATGCACATGAGAAGATTGAACTTCCCATGCAGGCAGCACATATGGGTCCTCCTCCTCAGTCCGCAAAGAGGAAGGACTAGGCTCTGCAACACATCTAATATTAGCTTGATAAGCTACCATAGTTGCAGGCAATGACAAGTCCGTCACGATGGGATCATTCAAAGTATTTGATGTAGGAAGAATCCCAAGATCTTCCATATGACTCGTGCGAAAGGACACGGATCTCACAGATGCTGAAGCCTCACTGAAACTAGACCCTATCATAAGGATAGGTGCAAGACAACTAAAGCTTCCCATGAAAGATGGATACATGTCCACACCCACACTCCCAGTTGCCAGCTGAGAGTGCTCTACAATCAGGATCGAAGCTCCCGAAGATGCGGTAACTGACGGATTCTTGAATGACGTTTGATCAATCATAACTATATTCCCATTAAATGGAAAGCATACAACGTGAAATAGTGAAGAAGCTACGGCTTGCATACTGTACATCCAATTCCTACCCAGCAAGAGATTATAGTCAAGGGGTGCATCAACCACCTCGACCTCTATTGCAATGGTCTTCCCTCCCAAACAGACCTTAAGAGAAGGAAGGATCCCATGTAGCCTAAACGATCTCTCATCAAACACAGTTAACATGGTACCATACTTAGACAACTCAGGGGAATCTAAACCCTTCCAACATGATAAAGACATCACAGAAGCAGCATCACCTTCGTCAATCACAATGCACTTGACGGTCATGTTGAGACATTCTACATGAATCAAAAGAGACACATAGTAATGCAAGTGAGGCTGAAGTCTTGTGGTTTCAAATTTAATAACAGAGGAAGAATTATCATCATTCACACCAAGGGTAGAAAGCAAATCCTTCCTTTGCAAAGGACAACTCTGAAGTACTTCTAGTGTAGACATCGCACAAGGAGTGTGGCCCAAATCCTCGACAACAGAATAGTTATGGGCGGCTCAGGCATTAGGATTGTGCCCCAAATGCTTAAGGACTCCCTTAGGAATGTGAGGTGCAACTTCAAGTTTATCCACAGGTTTTTCAATATGCAAAGGAGTTCCTGGTGGATCAAGTTCCTTTCCTGGGTTGGGTTGTGACGAACCATAGTCCTTCACATGGGTCACAACCTTCGTAGCATGTACCATGTTAATGCAACCATGACCACTATCCTCCGAAGGATCTTGATCACCACCAGACTAATCATGGGTCCTCGAGTTCATGTTTTGATTGTGAGGCAAAGGGTTAGTCAGCACAGTTGGGCCATGTGCTAAGAATCTTTAGGCTTCATCGATACAAGGGCACAAGTAAGTGAGGTGATCGTCCTTACACAACTTGCAAGGAAATTTAACCTTACGTTTAGATTGCTTGTCCCCCCCAGCATTATGAGCATTCTTTTCATTAGTATTATAATTTTCATTCCTATTCCCACCCTTACGGTTGTTCTTACCCTTCTTTTTATTCCTTCCAGGTTGCTGGTTACCCTTCTGATCTGATGATTACACCGAAAGCACATTCGCCGTTTGGGTGGGTTGAGACAAAGCCGTGGCTTGTCTCGAAGCAGATTGGTTGATTGACAATTGACTGACCTATTTCACAACCGAATCCATAGGTTTAGCACTCGCATAACCAACAATGCCATCAGCATGTGGTCCAGGTTTAACTTTGGGGTCGAAACTAGAACATGGAGCATTGGGAATGATCTCATATAAAAAACTAGATTGACCATAAATCAAATCTAGTTCCTGCACCCTAAAAATGGCTTGTTCCTCATTTTGCACTCCATATGTAGAAACATCCTTCGCTATATAAGGCAATAACAACTTAAGGAACCATTCAAGGAGGAATTTCGGCGGTATAAAGGCTTTAATCAACCTCTTCCGTCTACGCCACTCTTGGATATGGTCCGAGATATGTGTGGCTTTATCCTGTCGAAATGTTGACAAGAGTTTTGTACCAACGTCGTAACGTACTGGTAGCTAGAAGTGGTTAAGAAAAGTCATCGCTAGGTCATCGAACAAAGCGAATGCCCCCCTAGGTAACTCTATATACCATTTCACGGCAGGCCTTGTAAGGGTGCATTGAGACAGCCTTAAATGGATCGAATCCTGGTGCAAGGAATTTGAAGAGCACCATGGGTGAAAGGTAGTAACATGTTCGCTCGGATCCTCTCCCGGTTTGCCCTCGAATTTGGGTATGTCTGAGGGAAGCTTAGTAGGGACATCCGACCAAGCCGGGTCATGAGATATAGGATCATTCGTCAATCTCGACGAGTTAGGAAGATTTAGCGTTGCAAGAAAAGGGAGCCTAGGATGAGTAGGTCGATGGACCAATCCCTGATAGTTTTTATTCACATAGGTCTGATTACCATAACCACCATGGCCTTGGCCATAGTGCCCTCCTCCCATTTGACCCGTATAAGGTGGCATGGAAGCACCATATTGTGGTGTACCTTGACTATTCGGGGCTACAAAGCCATAATTTGGAGAGTAAGTGGGTTGTTGATACCCCTACCCATAAGGTGAAGAACCCTATCCATACTATGTCCCATAATAAGGCCCATAAGTCATTGCATGAGATGTCCCATGAGACACTCCGTAAGTAGGAATACATGCTCCGGAAGTAGGAATATGCATGCCAGAAGTAGGAATATACATTCTGAAAGTAGGAATATACACTCCGGAAGTAGTAACATGACCTCTAGAAGTATGAACATGACTTCTTGAAACAACTAGCGGTACTTGAACCTAAGACACAATTGGTCGAGTAACAATAGTACGGACATGACTTGTAGCAACATTCCGACCCGAAGGACCATGTGAATGACGTGGAGGGTTAACATTCGAAGAACTAGGGATAGAGGATGAAGGGACCTATGTAATTATGTACGTGTTGTTCCCTATAGTCACTCATCTTGGATCTAGTATCCTAATAGGATCACTAACCCTAGGCCTAGAAGGAATATGTGATGTAGCTTCCACCGCCAAGATGGAAGGTGCAATGTGACTTGTGCTCCCAAACCTCTCCACATGGTAAGGAATGAGAGTGCCCCCAGGTGTAGTGTTAGGCTCAAACTCAGACTTGACATGGAATGCCAAATCATGTGTGGGAAAAATAGACATACCATAACTAGTGCTCGCATGTTCAAAATGAGTCTCATCATCTTCTGGCATTCCATACTGACGATGCGTCAATGGGGGATCAACACTAGAGTAAGTAGGTCTATCATAAAAAGTACCTATCTCAGAAATTACAAGACCTAACTCAGTCAAATCAGGTGAAGGATCATAGTTAGGAGTAAACTCCCCATCTTCCACTTGAATGGGAGAAGGTGGTTCAGGAATACCTTCTACATGGTCTCCCATCGTGTGTGAATCAACATGTGAAGTAGTCCACCTGGACTGTCTATCTCTCTCTCCCAAAGGAGGAGGAGATGTAGAAGGCAGAAGTCCTGCTAAATGACGAGAATGGTTAGGAGCCGCACCCGAATCCACAATGACTCAAAAAATGTAAAAGACTCTCTAACTACACAAACCCTAGGCAAGCTAACGTGTATAGAGCAATCACCAATAAAATATAAATCCAAACATAAGCAATCAAGGGTAGGATAAATGAGCTCCTGAATGAAGCAAGTATGTCTCACCTAGGAGAGGCTTGAGACTCCCATGCACAACAAGCAGAGGTATGTCACCAATTATTGTGGTCCTCAGCTTCAACGTGTAAAGCGACTGTGCTGTCCGACCCTAACCTGGCCGGGACACTCATAGAATAACCCCTGTAGAGTACCCCCTCAATATCCTAGGTAAGGCATCTAAGG
Organism: Pseudotsuga menziesii; assembly: GCA_001517045.1. Lineage (NCBI taxonomy): Eukaryota > Viridiplantae > Streptophyta > Pinopsida > Pinales > Pinaceae > Pseudotsuga > Pseudotsuga menziesii. Next base: position 255,523 of record LPNX010616677.1, read on the forward strand.
TCACCTCAATATAATCAATGCTTAGGCGAACAGTCGTAGGTGGATTGACCGTATGGGCAGGGTAGCAAAGCCCAAAACTCTCGAAAGAACCCCCAAATACGAATACAATCCTAGAAATATCTTTGGTGCTACTCAGTTATGACTAGGGGTCATCCCAATCAATAACCACTCACACTGCCCCGTGCTTAACTCCCTTTTGAGAGGAGGATCTTGAGAAACACTGGTTATACCAAGGAATTTCACACACTCACCTGGATAGATACATACATGTTGTTGTTTAGTGGTCTTGGAGAATTTACTCACAATGAACTATTTCAAGACCCTAAAACCTAATCTTGTTGGTGAACCATATCGAATAAAATAGTGTAGTTCATTTTAATTAAGCATTGATTTTAATTGACTTTATTATTCAAAAGAGGTAGATGGTTGTGCAACTAATGGAATTATGACACAACATGAAGCAAAATGCACACCTAACAATCAATGCAAATGCATTGTGTCCATAAAAAACAGGGTATGCTACTACGTGAAATGCACAATTTTCTTCCAATGATAAATGCAAGCTTTCCTATATGAAATCCTGACTAATACTTCAAAGCAAATCTAGTGCAAGTACTATGCAAAATGCAAAATGCAATGCATAATGATAATCAAATATTTTTGGATTTTTTGAAACAAAAATGAGATACTAAAGCAAAAGAATGGTTCTACAACCCCCAGACTCTACAAGCACACTCAAGCAGCACTCAAGCAAAGTACTAAGGTAAAATAAATATAATGCACTAATCCCAAAAAAAAAATGCAATGACAAGAACATTCTTCAAAAAGAAATTTTACCCTAAAAAAAACGTCTCTGGTCAGAAACAGAGGTGTATACAGACTCTAGCAGTATCAAAGGAGACTCATCAATCATCCAAATTCACCCATCAACAATCAATATTCCTCTAGAAGGAAAAACTAAGGGCATATGCATCTGTTTGCAGTAAACCGATGTGTGTACGTGGATATAGTAGTGAAACCCGCATATATACGCGACTGTGAGTCAAAAACTCGCATACAGGAAGAAAGGTGCATAAAAATAAAGGCAAACAGACAAGCTGAGACAAACTTTACACTAATCAGACACTACCAAGAAAACATGCCTCCAGACATGACACAGAAACAAAGAAAAAAGAGCAATTCAAAGTCATTGAATGCCGATAGAAAACCCCCAAAGGACAACTACTAGGAACTCCCCAGTGGAGTCACCAATTCTGTTACAGAGAGAAATTCCTATGGCTTGGGGTACCACAACAGACAGCTTGACTCCAGAAATCAATCCTTTCCAATATGCAAGAGAAATAAAATATCTAACACTAAAGGACCAGACCTCATACCTTATTCCGGATGGTTGAAGTAGATCCCCGTTGAGCTTTCCAACTTCAGCTTGAATTGATGAATCACTTCCTCAACAACAAGTAAACAAGACAAGCATATTATATATATTGGTGTTAGATCTACTCTAGCATATATAATCAACAAGGTATAAGCATTTGAAATCATCCATGGATAAAATATTCATTTAAACACACATCATTGGAAGGAAAAGATATTTCTATTAATATAAAATCAGAGATTACAATGAATACAACCAGTGTCAGCATGTCTACAAATCGAAGAAACTGAATCCCCCACTTGGGCCTCCACCACCTCAATCCTCCATCTCTCGATAGCAAGCTCACAAGAAAAAGGCAATCTTGGGAAGAACACCAAAGTGCTCCAAGGGACAAAGGGATGCAGACTCAAGCACAAGTTCCGGCAACAATGGACTATAGTTTCTTTACTCTCAATTCTCTTATGCCTTCAATGCATCCAAAGAGTTCCTTATATATCTTTTCAAAGGGGTAATGAAAGGTTGAATCCGAGCAATATCAAGGCATATGGAAGGCCAGGAGACAAGTGAGTCGGATCCATGTCAAGGAAAACTCCAAAAGGATTTGGATTTTGTACACATCCCGATGTATGCAGTTTTAGGGGTCAAACCCGTGTATATATGCGATAAGTGGTTTAAAAGCTGTGTATATCAATTTTCACATGTTTATAGGGATGGTCTAGGAAACATCAAAGGACAAAAGATGTTCCAAGGGATCTAAGGAGTCTACTGCAGGACAGGGGAAGGCCATACAAGTGTGATTCACCTAGCGTGGTAAAATCAGTAATAACAACTACAAAGAGACATTTGTAGCCACTGGAAGTTTCACAGGTAGACTCATGTGTGCAAAAGAAGGCTTTGTACGAACTCATAAGGCACCCATGGGATAACACATAAATGAGGAGCTTGGAGATCACCTAGAGTGATGAAGATCTTAAACATTGCTACAAGGTTGAATATGAAATCCTATAGAGGATGACTGGATCACAGATGGGTGTGAGAAGAACTTTTGAAAAGGTTCAAGATAGAGGATCTTGGTATCCAGTGACCCTAGATGGATACATAGAATATTAGTAGCATAGGAAGCTACTTGTCACTCCGATATAGTATGTTTCAATGCATAGAGTATGAAAGGCAGAGGGAGAATGATGCTTTGCTTTAGAGGGAGTGACTACAGAAGATCTTGAGGTTTGACATGGTATGACAGGATGGATAGCTTATTGATGGCTCTAGGATTTACTGAGAGTAAATCATATTTCAACCTTTGCTTCAAGGTTGAAGGCAGAAGACTAGTGATGCTCCTATTATATGCCGATGACTTGTTCTTAACAAAAAAGAGGAACTCATTAAATTTGCAAGAAGGAGACTTACCATTGAGTTCAAGATGAAGGACTTGGGGATGATGCACTAATTTCTAGGCACGGAGGTGTGGCAAAATGCGGATGGAATCTCCCTGGGACAAGGGAAGTATGCAATGGAGATCCTGAAGAGGTTCAGGATGATGGACTGCAAGGCCATGACCACACCTATGACATCGATCCTGAAGCTATTGAGTGTTGCTTCATCAGAGGCGGTTGATGCTACAATGTATTGTCAGATGATTGTGTCATTGATGTACCTGACGAATATGAGACCAGATATTTTCTTTGTTGTGAACACATTGAACCAGTTTCTAATAGATCCAAGATATGTTCACCTGATTGATGCAAAGAATATTCTGAGGTACATGAAGTGTACACTTGAGTATGGGCTCAAGTATGATATGAATCATAAGATTAACCTGGAGGGTTATGTTGATTCAGATTGGGAAGTGCCATTGATAGAAAGAGCACTTCGAGGTGCTGCTCCAATATGGGATCAGGTGTGATCTCTTGTTTTAGCAGGAAGAATTCCTGCATGGCACTGAGTACAGCCGAGGAAAAAAATGTCACTACTTGCTCGGCTACTTGGGAGAAAGGAGCAGTGAAGCTCCAGTTTGTGATCCATATCAAGATCTCTTGAAAGAGGGATTTCTAGCATAGCCGGTGAGACAAGTTGTCTAAGCATAAAATCCTAGCGAAGCTCATAGGTTTCTCTGATGTAAACGGTCCTATAGGTTATCCTCAGATGTAATCAGTCCTAGAGAATCTCACAATTTATCCTTGGACGTAATCATCCCTGATGTGATTCTATGCTAGAAATGGCTAGAGTGAAGTTTGAGTACTTCAGGGAGAATCTTCTTTTTCTCCAAATAGAGGTTCCTTCCAAGGGGAAGTGATGAGTCCATGATCCCTTCTGACATGGTGGCAGGCAGGTCCTCCCATGGTCAGATGTAAGTGTGGATCCCTTATGACATGGTGGCAAGTGGGTCCTCCCATGGTCAAATGTAAGTGCGGAGTCCTTCTGACATGGTGGTAGGCAGGTCCTCCCATGGTCAGATGTAAGTGCGGAGCCCTTCTGACATGGTGGTAGGTGGGTCCTCCCATGGTTAGATGTAAGTACAGATCCCTTCTCACATGGTTATAGGAGGGTCCTCCCATGGTCAGATATAATTGCGTATTATTTCGGACATGGTGGTAGGTGAGTCCTCCCATGGTCATATGTAAGTGTGGAGCCCTTCTGACATGGTGGTAGGCGGGTCCTCCCATGGTTAGATATAGGTGTAGATCCTTTTCTTGGATGATAGATGGTGTGTCCTATCATCCTGGTGTATGTAAGTGTAGATCCTTTCTCTAGATGGTAGATGGTGTGTCCTACCATGCCAGTGGATGTAAGTGCTGAGCCTTTCCTTGGATAGTAGATGGTGTGTCCTACTATGCCAAAGGATGTAAGTGTTGGTCCTTTCTGACTAAGTCAGATGTAAGTGTTGGGCCTTTCTGACTAGGTCAGATGTAAGTGATAATCCTTTCTCTAGATAGTAGATGGTGTGTCCTACTATGCCAATAGGTGTAAGTGTTGATCCTTTATCTCGATAGTATATGGTGTGTCCTATTATGCCAGTAGATATAACTGCTGATCCTTTTCTTGGATGATAGATGGTGTGTCCTATCATGCCAGCGGATGTAAGTGCTGGGCATTTCCTCCAATGTTAGATGGTGTATCCTACCATGCTAATGGATGTGAGTGCTAGGCGTGCCTTTCTGACTTGGATGTTGGATGTGTTCCTCCCATGGTCAGATGTAAGTGTTCGGAGGGCCTTTCTGACATGGATGTTGGATGTATTCCTCCCATGGTCAGATATAAGTGCTAAAGAATATGAAGATCTACATGGAGGCTAGGCCTACAACCAGCATGAAAAAGGGTTGGCTCTGTATAAATTCCTATGACGAGTAGAATTGAGAGATAGCACCATTTGATTGAGATAGTGGAGCAGTGATGATGATGATCCAACTTTGATGATGATCTAGTGATGATCCAGCTTTGATGATGATTCAATGATGATCTAGTGATGATCCAGTTTTGATGATGATCCAATGATGATCCAACTTTGATGATGATCCAAAGAAGAAGACTTGTGCTGATTAATTGTGTCAAGAGAATACCTTCCTAGTTAAGAGGGAGTGTTGATGTATTTGTAACTTTGGAATGTATTCACTTATATTATACCCCAATGTTCCTATCAGGAGAATCATTTGTATTTCATTGTACCCCGATGTTCCTATCGGGAGAGTCATTAATATAAGAAAGTCATGTAAATTCATTGAGGTTAACCCTCCATTGTAAGTTGGAGAATAAGTCCCCACAATTGAGTTTAGGTTAACCCTCCTTATTGATCAAGGGGGGGAACTCCCCACATTTGAGGGTCAATAGGGTTATTACACTGTCCTAGAGATTTCAGCCCTAGTAAGTAATTGTCAAGTCGGAAACTAGTATAAATAGAGAGTGAGACTCTCTATTTGTCACACACACTCACTCAACTGGGGAGCATGAGTGAGAGAGGAAGTGTTGGCACAAGTGAGAGAGATCGGTTGTCTTAGATCATCTTTATGTTTTCAGGTTTTACTTTTAATACTGGTGCTCATTCTATCTCTAAGGAAGTTGCGGGGTTTTCTCCTTTATGGTTTCCCCGAGGAAATTCTTTGTGTCTCTTGTCTCTTGTGATTATTGTTGTGCATGTTATTCTCTCAGATAAGATCCTAAGATAGTACTGTCTAATTGATAAAAATATAACATTAAGGTTGGAATATGTCTAAGAAAACACATCCCTAAATTCCCTGCAAAGTTTAAAAAATTATTTTTCCTCCTCAAGTGAGCAGTTAATCCCTAGATTAATGAGTTGAGGTTTTTCTTCATTTCCCAAATTAACTGTGTATCTTACAGTTCCCTTTGTTCTTAAATTTATCCTTTAAGCCATAATACATATCCATATTTATTGTTGATTTATGGATCAGGTTGGAATGAAAATTGGGATAAGATAATTGCTTTTCATGATAAGCTTCATCAATTGCTACATATTGAAAGTGTCTTGAGCTGTCAGAGAGTCAATAATCTGTTGTTCATCATCGAACAAATTTCAACTGGTGACATTTTCTGGGATAGAAGGAAAGAACATTAACTTGATGGAAAAGGTAACACGAGATAGACCTTCAGGAGGGATCAGCCTAGATGCCATATTATCCAATAAATCAACATCATAATTTTGGGACCTACAGATAGACTTAATGTTAAATGCTTTAAAATAATTAGTGAAATCCCTAACAATTTTTTCATAATTCATCAAATGGGGTGATATGCAATGGATATTATTTCTTACCTACTTTGCAATGATCTCAAAGTCTCCATAGAATTCTATTACCTGAGCGCCTAAATCAATATCTTTTCTAAGTCCCTGTACAAGAGATTTGTATTCACCATTGTTATTAGTGCACTCAAATTCCAATCTGTAGGAAATCATGATCTTGGTGCACTTAGGATCTGCTAACACACAACCTGCACCAAAACCATATTTTGATTTGGATCCATCTAAATACAAAGTCCATGAATCTAAATATAATCTAAATTTTGTATTGACATTATATACATTGTGTACAATGGAACCAGAAAATGGAACAAGAGTATCATTAACAATTTCAAATTTATTTTCAATATTTTCCACAAGAAAGGAATCAACTAGAAAATTCACTAAGAATGTATCAAATGTGTGGTGTTCAAGATGTGAGCTAAAGTAGACAGTAGACTCACTGGGGTCATTCAAATGAGTGATTGTCTGTTTCATGTGTGGCTCTCTCATGATATTAATTTGATTAGGAATTCCATTGTAAGGGAGCCATAAATGGGACCAATCAGTAGCAAAATATATAGAAGGTTGGTCATCTTGAAAGAGATCAACAGCTGGGATCAAAATGGGGAGAGGCATAAATAAAGTTGTGGCAGTGCTTTTTTAAGGTTTTTTTTTCTTTCCGCAATCTGCATTGCGGTTTGCAGAAACACGAAAGCGATTATTTTCAAACTCAATGGTTTATTGTCTCTGCAATCTGAAATCCACATTGCACGTTGTGGAAATGTATTTTATTTTTATTTTTTTTAAACTTGTTTATCTTGGTTTCCACATTTTTGCAATCTACATTGCAGGTTGCAGAAATGCAGAACCGAAATTCAATTGTTATTACACAAACATATCTCGACATCCAGAATCTGCATTATGGAATGCGGGTTGTGGAAAGGAGGAAATTAAAACTTGAAAACTTCAAACATTCACAATCTGAATTGCAAATTGTGGATTGCAGAAATGACAAATCAAAAGGTCAAAATTTGTTTTCCACAATTCTCAAAACTCATAAAAATAAGACTCTTTAGGAGGTTTATTAAATTAAAAACATGAAAATAAACAAGAATAAAGACTATAACCATACCCCACAAACAAGATAATCAAGTTCAAGACTCCCTCCATTGTAAATAAGAGGGGCTCCCATTTTATCAGTTAAAATGGGATATGTTGTGCCTACAACACGAATCCGTTGGGGAGTTTAATATCTAGGGTCTATTTGATTGTTTTTTCTTTCCAGTATTATCCATTCTTGGTCTTGTATATGACTTTCTTTCATAAATATTCAGACAGTACAAATCGATCATTCAGTGTTTAAGCCCATTCCTTTTTCTTTTTGAAAATGTTTTGAGGAATTCATAGGTATACCATACATTCAATCATGTATACTTTACAAATACGTGGGTTTTCCACAACACAGTCATTTATGGTATGCAGATTGTATTTTGAACAATCGTGTATTCCCTGTAGTTGGTCATATGAAATCTAGGGTTTTGTTTAAAACTCTATTTTTACATTTTGTATTCCTCTAGTACTTTTCCTGATTTTGTTTGAGACTGTCGCTTGTTTAAGTCTTCGTTTTTTATGTTGTAAGCCTCATTTTTGGTGAGTTAAGTTGGATTTATGTTTAGAACCTTTAGATCTCTCCTCTTGGCTTTTACTTGATGGGAGTGTAGGTTATTTCTGAGTTTTAAATCCCTAATGATGTTGATGTTCACTTACAATATGGTTGCTTGGGTAATCAACCTGAACTTTGTTCTTCCAAGATTTGGAACAACTTGGTTTTGTAAACCTATGTAGTTCAGTCCAAGTAGGGTTTTTTCAAGATTTGCATGGTCTTTAAAGTTTGTTTATATGAGGTTTGAATGCTAAGTCTAATTGATACATTCATCCATTTTTCTCATTTATGTTTGTGTACATTGCACTTTATTTCATTTTCCTTTTGAAAAGCAAATAATAAAACAAATAAATTAGGTGCATACTAGCTTAAGTGTGGCTTAAGTAGACACATTTTTCATTTGTTTTCAAGTTTTAAAAAAGAAAAGAAAAGAAAAATCATTTGATTTCCAAAGTTCAATAAACGACTTTCATTATTTTTTAAAAATGAAAGAGAATTTAATTGACAATGTTAATTTGAAACACTTCACATCATACTTTTTTATTTCCATTCAAGTCCAAAAAACGTCATAAGTTGCACAGTCATCACCCTGAGTAAAAACAAGCCTTTAAAAGAATGTTAATATTTAAAATTGATTATTAACAATTTTCTTTTTAGGGATAACCCCAACTAGATTAGGCTAGGGTTTTGGATTAGGACTATCTGTAACTATCCAAAACTTTTTAAAATTCAGACATAGTGGCCTCTCGCTTAGGAAACCCACTTTTACAGGAAGGTAAAATGGAAATCTCCTCTAACAGAGGAGTTAAACATGAGGTCATGTGAAGCTTGAGTTGCGGAGATACCCCTCCAATACTCAGTGGAGAATAAACCAGGATTGTTGTGCATACGAGGGTTCATTTAGTGCCACCCTTGGCCCTGTTTGGTGCTGGTGTTGTTTGAATTTTGGGCTTGTTACCCTGCAAATCCACATCAATCAGACTAACAATTGTTCTGTCTAAACTTTCTTGTAAATCTAGTAACCATAGTATCTTAACCTAGGGTTCTTACACGAGTGATAGTGGAAGGATATTTACACTATTTTTGGAGGGTGGTTGATGATTCAATTGCTTGCACCTAGGAAACTTATATCGGGACGACGGGTAATGGCTCTCCATCTCTTCACTGGTTTGTACTAGGCCCTCATCATCCTAGATGTTCCTTTGGAAGGCATATCTTCACCTACCTAGTTGTGATACTTAGGAAATTTTTATTGATATGATGTTTGGTTTTCCTATGATATATTACAACCCTTAGGTGTGTGTAAATAGAGTCTTTAGTTGTGGAGGAACAATGTCCTTGTAGATCGTGAAGGTTCCAAATAATTCCTCCACTAACAATTATGGAGCCTCCACTACCACCTCAGAAGAGGAAAGGCTACAAGTACTCGATGGCAGGTGGGAAAACCTTGAATCAGAAATCGGATGGCTTTCCCTTTCGGAAGCTCAATGACTTTGAGAGCCGCAATGGTGGAAGGGGAGGCTGAAGACACGCGATGCGGGCAGAAAACTTTAGATCGGAAGTTGGCCAGGTTTAGACATCGGAAGGTAAAAGGCTTTCCCAGCCACAACGGCAGAAGAGAGAAGGCTTCGGACATGTGACGGAAAAGCAACGCACATCGGTAGTCGGGGCAATTCCCACTTCGGATGGAAAATCGGATTGGGAGCCGCAACGGTGAATGGGAAAAGGCTATCAGCCTCCGATTTCACATAAAAATGACACCCGATCATAAGAAAACTTAAGTGTTTAGAAAATTTAAAATCAGCAAAAGTCAAACTGTTTCACCTCAGAGACAATGGTTCATTCAAAGGAAAATTGATCTGATGAGTCTCAAACTAGCAATCCAAATTCAATCCCGCGACCCACAACAAAATATTAACACAAGCATTCTCTAAAAACAAGTCATAAATTCATCTTCAGAATCAACCAAAGTCAGAACGAGACCAAACATTTATGGATTAAACAGAACCAACGCAATTCTAAATGATGAGGGGCCCCAAAATTTAAAACTTTGGGGAAAACAGTTGTAGCTGCAACAATTGGCGATTACCTGGTGAACCTAGATCTCTGGGCAATTAACCTTTGAGTGACAGACTGTTTAACAACACAAGCCTCGTATTGAATTCTTCCAGCAATATAGATTTCTCAATGACAGAAGTGTGTACCCTTAATCATTGATGACAGTCCAATTAGGGAGAGTGGAAACCAAAATCATTAAGTTCAGATCACTATGCTAAGGCCAGAGGATGAGTTTCATTATTACCTTTGTCTTCAGTTGGCTAATAGCTTTGGACACCACAGGATTGTAACATATGGTAAACAGAAAAATTCGTTTGTTCCTCATTCCCATGCCATTTTAACACTTTTTCTTGTGCTTTTGGACTTTTGTCCCTTTTCATATGAGTTTTCTTACATGCCTTTCTTACTGAATTTTACTTCAGGATCCTCTATCCCATAGTGTCCTTTTGTGTGAGTGGTGTACTTCAAATTTAAGCTCACAGACGGAGAGGATTTTTCGGCAATTTAGTACTTATGATTCAGCATCTGCTTTGATGTATGATGCTTTTCATAGGAGTTCTTGGATTCTTATCTGCCTTTTGGAATTCGTTTCTTGGTGTGGGATCATTTGTATTTAATATACTGTTCACCTTGCTCCTTTCCATGGGTCTTCTGCTATCGCTCCTTAGAACAATTTAAATGTGACGTGGATGGAGCCCCAACATAGTGTTCCAGACTCTCTGAATCCGGTTTATTACACGGGGATTAAGCCAGACTTCAATGCACACAGAATTATTCGAGAAAACGACTAAGATGGAAGAAAATCTTTAATATAAACAGCAACCCACAGTCTGATCACTAAATTGTTTATCATTCCCAAAAATTCTGATGTTCCCCATGCAACACCAGGTTTGTCCCCTTTATTGAAAACAAGAAAAATCAAACTAAAGCAAACTGAAAAACATGACTCAAAAGAACTACTAGATGGATTATTTATACACAAGATAGAAGAAATCAAACAACTCAGGAAAAATAAGGCTTGAGAACCAAACCATTTACCGGTAGGTTCTCCTCCCACCCTTGCAGATCTTGCAACTTGTAAGTAGAAGGACCAAGCTTGGCTGCAATCTGAAAGGGGCCTACCCACAACTACTAGAATTTGGTATGCTTTCCCTTCTCATCATGGGGCTGGTCCCATTTGAGGACTAAGTCTCCTACTTCCAAGTCTTTTGTCCCAGCTTTATGCTTGTCAAACCATCTCTTAACTGACTCTTGTTGTTGTTTAAAGCGTTCTTTGGCTTTAGATCTAGCCTCTTCTGCTTTCAGGAGATTATATATTCTTATCTGTAAAACTTCATCATCAGACCCTCTAGACTCTTGAGCTAGTATGGAAGATGGTAGCATGATGTTGGGAGGAAGAATGGCTTCTTTTCCATAGACAAGGGTATAAGGAGACACTCCAATTGCAAACTTGGGGGTGACTCTATCAGCCCAAAGGGCATTTGGTAATGCTGAGTGCTAACTCCTCTGGTTTTCTACCACATTCTTCTTTAGGATTCTAATCATATTTTTGTTAGAGGATTTAGCCAAGCCATTTCCTTATGGATAGTAATTAGCAGAATAATGCAATTTTATCCCTTTATCATGAGCAAAGGCAGTCAACTTAATTGATGAAAAGTACTTGGCATTATCAAAAACTAACGAAACTGGAACTCCAAACCTGGTCATGATGTGGTCTTGTACGAAGATGATGACTTCATCTTCATTTATCTTGCGCATCGAAATAGCTTCAACCCAGCGAGTGAAATAATCTGTAGCAGTCAGAATGTACTTGTGTTGGAGAGAAGAATTTGGTTTTATTTCTCCAATAATATCCAACCCCCATTGCTTGAATGGTTCTGTGATCATCACAGGCTTTAGGGGTGCTGCTGCTTTAGGTTGTCTCCCACCACACCTTTGGCAGATGTCACATCTCCTGACATGTGCATGTGCATCTTTGAAGAGTGTAGGCCAATAATAACCTACCCTGAGGATTTTGTGGGCTGTAGTGTCTCCTGAATAATGTCCCCCAGTAGGCCCGTCATGCAACTCTGTCATTACTTTCTTCGCATCTTCCTTTTCTAGGCATCTGAGAAGAACCCCGTCATAATTCTTTCTAAACAATAACCCTTCCACAATTTGATAATATGTTGACTTAAGACGTAGCACTCTCCTTTGCTTGGAATTCCAATGTTCAGGTAACAACCCTGCCTACAAGTAATGCACAAGGTCTCTATACCAAGATTCAGGAGTCGTAAATAAAGGACATACATCCATTACATGTAATTCGACCTCATCCCCCCAGGCTTGTTCTTCATTGTTCCCACTTTTAGTCATCAATTTACACAACCCTTGACCTTTAACTATAGAGGCTGTCTTGAATTCAAGGTCGTATTCTTGAAGAGTTGTTACCCGGTTACCTCTTCTTTCTCCTAATTCCTTCTGTATAAGAAGAGATCTTACGGCTGGGTAAGGAACTATTACCTTGGTTCGATTCTTTAATATATAAGGCCTGAAATGCTTTACTGCTTTTAATACTGCGTAAGCTTGTTTATCAACAGCTGGGTAGTTCAATTCAGCTCCTTGCAGGCTAGTACTCATAAAGGAGATTGGGAATTCATCCCCCCCTTCTTTTTTTTGGGTGAGCACGGCTGCCAGTGAATCATCGGATGCAAATGTATACAAAATAAAGTCCTTATCAAAGTCTGGGATTTTCAGGGAGGGCGCATGTACAACAGCAGTCTTGATTTTGCTGAATGCATTCTTTTCAATTTTAGTCCACTTAAATTGTGCATTTTGTTTCACCATCTGCTGCAGTGGCTTAACAATTTGAGCAAAATCAAGGACAAATCTTCGCACGAAGTTTATAGTTCCCATAAAAGACTGCATCCCTTTCTTATTGTGGGGCAAGGGGATTTGTTCAATGGCCTTAATTATTTCTGGATCTATAGAGATTCCTTTCTTCGAAACTATGTGACCTAGCAACTTGCCTTCTGTGACCGCGAAGACACATTTCTTAGGATTGAGGGAGATGCCATATTTTCGACAGCGTTAAAAAACTACCTTAAGTGAAACGTGTGCTCTTCTCTTTTCTTCGAGAAAATAGTAATATCGTCAAGGTACACTACAACACTTCAGCCTATCAATCCACGGAAAGCTATGTCCATAGCCCTCTGAAATGTTGCTCCAACATTTATCAGTCCAAAGGGCATCCTCCTATAGGCAAAGGTTCCCCATTTGGTCCTGAAAGTTGTCTTCAATCTGTATTCCTTGGCCACTAATACTTGATTGTAGCCAGAGAAACTGTCTAATAATGAAAACAATTCAGAACCAGAGACCATCTGTAGCAGTTGATCCATGGGTGGCACAGGGTAGTTATCTTTATCGGAAGCGTGGTTTAGATTTCTGAAATCCACACATAATCTGATTTCTCCTAACCTTTTTCTAACTGGTACCAGATTTGACACCCACTCAGAGTGTCTGACTTTAAAAATGATTCTAGCATCCAATAATTTCTTCACTTCACTCTGAATCAGCGGTTCCAACTTTGGATGCATTTTTCTCAACGGCTGCTGATATGGCTTGACGCCTGCTTGATGATACTAGTATCATATGTCTTCAAGTCTTTGTATGTCCACGCGAAAACATCTTTATATTGTTTGAACAAACTGACGAACTTGTCTCTTTCCATTGGAGAACAGCCTTTTCTAAGATTCACAAATTTAGGATTCGTTTCATTCCCTAAATTAATCAACTCAAACTGCAGAGACGAGCTGTGGGTCTTCACGTTGGGTGGTCTTCTGAATTTTTCATTTAAATCGAACATTTTTTCCAACGTTCTGACTCCTTTGGGAATGAAATTATCATATTTCATCTCAGCCTGATGCTCTTCATCGTCTATGATCGCTCCTTTAAACACTTCATCATTCGTTAAACATTATATGATCTGTTGGTCATCATCAAACACTCGTAGGTCCATAATCATATCAGGTACAGAGGGCCTGAAAAAGCAGTTCAACAGAGCATCGATTATTAGTGGGTACGAGTCTAGCGGCTGAGGTGGCCAACAGATCAGCAGCTGCGTTTTTAATTCTTGGAATTGAAATAATGTTAAATGCATTAAAATATTTCAGCAAATCCCATACCTCGTTCTGGTAAGCCTTTAAGTGAGGAGAAACACAATGTATCTGATTCCGGATTTGTTTCACAATAATTTCAGAATCCCCAAAAAGTTTTAGATTACTTACCTTTAATTTAATTGCCTTCTTTAGTCCCTACACCAGTGCTTCGTACTCAATTGTATTATTAGTACACTCAAACTCTAATCTACATGAAAGGAAATGTTTATTCTTCTGTGGGTCAATCAGGACACAGCCAGCCCCTGACCCTTCTAATGTCTTAGATCCATCGAAAAATAAAGTCCAAAAATCATTAACTACTGAAAACGAATCTATTCCTACTGCTAATTCTACTATTTTACAGTCAATCTCATCATCCTGTGAGAATCGAAGGAGATCAGGCTGGGTGTCAAATGTGTTGTTGGCTTCTTCCGCTTGATAATTCCCAGGTTCTAGCTCAATAAAATATTTTCCCAAGACAGAATCCACTGGTACATTCTTCTCATCCAGCTGAGTGACGTTATATTTCATATGAGGCTTTCTTAAAATCTTAATCTGATTCGGGCTTCCTTTGTATGGAAACCACAGATGTGACCAATCAGAAGCGAAATATCCTTTAAGTTTGGCTGACCAATCTCTTCTCAGGATAAGGCCGTACGCATATGGTATATCAGCTACCACGATATTAATGACCTGGCATACTTTATCATTTGAAGCCAGACAGACTAGGACATCTTCCATCTCACCAATTACCTTCACATCTGTCCTGTCCAACTGAACTACTCTCCATGGGGATGGCTTAGGCTGCCCATTGATTCTTTTATAGACAGATATTGGCATGACATTAACAGTTTCCCCTGAATCTACCAAGAAATTATGTACATTGTAGTTAAAGATTTCAAAAGTAAGGAGGAAGGGTGGATGCTTATGCTTGGACTTACCTCCACTGCTGGTCTCTCCAATCTCTTCTTCTTCTTCTGGTTGATTGTTAGTGGGCATATTCTCCTCTGATGCTTCAAGGGCTCTCAACAGCCTTTATTTTTGTTGCGGCACTTTGCACATCTCGAATAGTGGAACATTCACCTTTATCTTCTTTAAGTCCTCCACAATGTCATAATCCATCTGCTGTTCCGTGGGATGAGGCCTATCAGCATTCTCCTTATCTTCATTTGGCTTGGCCGTTGTATCATTCTGTCTAATATTTTGGCTGGTAATAGTGAAATCTGGAATTTTATCTGCCAAATATTTGTCTTGAAATCTCTTCTTAACATTTCTCTGCAGCCTCTTAATCTTTGGGAGTATAAGACTGTCTTCCTTAATCGTCCCTTGGCTCCTTGTGGCTACGTTGGTTTCCACAAGGTCCTTGTATCCCTGAGTCTTTTTTTCTTCAGCGTCAAATAACGAGACATAATTCCACAAAGCCATGGTTTCTTCTCCCTGTTCTTTAGTGGAAGTGGAAGTAGAAGTCTCTTTTCTTTCTTCTTCTCCCTCTTCTGTTAATCTAGAATCTAACAGTTGATTCATGACCAACGTCATCGAATTAATCCATTGAGGACAATTCTTTTCAGAGTGTGGCTGTTGGTGGAAAGTGCAAAAATTGTCCAAGCCCACCTTTGTTAAATTCATAGATGCAGTATTGTGTGGAGGAGGTTGAGACTGGTGGTTATCCTCTCTTTTCTTATAATATGGCTTATAAAACTTTTGTGCTTCCTTTTCTTTCTCCATATCTATGATTTTATTGGAAATCTTCTGCATCATTTTGGCCATATTTTCCAAATCTGGAGACTTTTCTTCCTTAGGCTTAGTAAACAATAAGGCTTTTCTTCCAGCACCCTTTTCTCCTAACTGCTCTGGATAGTCTTCAATACTCTCTCTTTCAGCTTCCACCACTTCATCCTCTTCATAGGTTTCTGTCAACGTAGGTTTGGCCCTGCCTTTGGCAAACATGGCCAGATCAGGGCCTAAAGCTGAAGTATAATATTCAATCAGAAATTTGTCTGAAGGCCTATCTGTTTCAGAGAATTTCTTGAGATATGTTGCAAACCTTTGAGTGAAACTGTGCACTTTTTTCTTTTCTTTCTTTCTTCACCATGCATAGCCCTTTCATGAGAGCTGCATGAGTTTTCTGAGTTGCATACTTACTTTTGAAAATTCTTTGGAAGGTATCCCAATCAGGGATAGAGTTAGCAGGCAATCCAAAGTACCATGACGCTGCAGCTCCTTTAAGGGTATGCGGGAACAGTCTGCATACCACGTCTTCAAGTTCCCTAGCCCTTAATCCCTCAATCGCCAAGTAAAAACTCTGCAGATGATCATCTACTAGTATCTTCTCATTGGGGTCAAATTTAGGTAGCAATTTTTCAAAGGATTGAGGCAAATCATGTAACGAAGGGGTCAGGTTTAATGGTGATCTGGCTCTCCATGCAGGTGGTGGATTTGGTGGGTTAGGTGGTTGATTTGCGTTTACGCCAGCCATGAGTCTGGGTGGAGAATGAGGAGGTGAACCAACTGGAGTGTGAGAAGGAGAACAGTGAGGGGTTTCTGGGCCTTCTTGATTCAAAGGTAGCACAACTTCCTATAAGGCTGTTTCTACAAGCTCTTCTTAGTCTCCAACCAACACTGAGCCTTCTGCTTCAGGACGATCCTTCTTTTTATACTCTCTTTTGGGAAGTTCAGGGATGATTGGCAATCCCCCAATCTTTTTTACATATGCCCTGGTGTGTCTTCTCAGATCATTAACAATTTCATTGTCCATAGAATATAGATGTTCTCTTTCTTCCAGAATTGGATTATGGAACCCACTACTTTCAGAACTGTGACCGGTGGAATATTCTCGGGAAAACGGGTTTCCTCGGCCAGCCATACACTCGCGGCCCTCCTTCTAGCGCCAAAACTGTTGAGGCCACGAAATTCGCAGGCGACAACAGTAAGGGATTCTCCCCAATCAACGTTCCCAACTAGCCCGTTGACTGTTTGGTATAGGGAATCCGTTCGGTTTGCGGTCCGACTACCGTAGGTCAAAGTAATAGAACAACGTTTTACCGGTTGTATTTTTGACTTAATGTATGATATGCAAGTGCCTAATTAACCATGCAGGGCGATAAGATGCAAGGAGCGGTCACAATGTGATGCGCAAGTTCTTACCTCTCGTCTTAGACTCACTAGCATCTAAATCACACACAACAAGAAAATAAACTAACTACCTAAACTATCCCTAGGGAGCGGGATTGTCATTTGTAAGTGAGTAATACATTGTGTACATGAATTATGAAGAGTTACAGTTAGCTGACACTTCTTTCAAGACCCACGAACAATTACAGATATTTAAACAACCAGATAGTCGATTATTTTATGAACAACATTTATTACTCACAGTGGAAAACATTCCAAAAGATACTGAAGAACATTCAACAAGAACATAGGTTCAGGAAGTTAAATACTCTCACAGTAAATGAAATAAAGCTGAAAACGAAATAATTCCTCTTCAACATTATTCATTTAGTTGCATTGATACATTCCACATTTTTCTCTCTCCAGCAGGAAAAAGTTACACTTTCTGACTGTAAAACAAAGTAGTTCCTCTTACAAGAAAAAGAGTTTACAAATTTTCTCTGGGGAAAATCCCCTTCTCAGTTCTACTTTCAAATATTTAAACTACAACTGCAGACCGCTTGGGCTGCCCCCAAATGCCTGACCCTTCAGTTCCTTAATGCTTCATATTCCTCTATCTCGCATGCTCGTGATTGGCTGAAATAACTGCCGAAATTTTTAGAGCTGCTCCCCTATCACTGTTCATTTTGTCTTTTTCCTACGATCCAGCTAGTTTCGGCCTTGCTTCTACCAAACTGTTCATCTTCCTCCACGCCACGGTGGTTTGACGGATCTCCCGAACCAACCTGCAACCAATCGATAAGCATCATTCATTGGAAAGGCATTTCAAAACACAGCATCAGATTCTACCGATTGAGCGACCATTCCACAAGAAAACAGCCCGTTGCACCACGGCGGAAGTTGGAAGGATATTGATGTCGGAATTCAAAGGCTTCGACCAGCCGCAATGGCAGAAGAGGAAAGGCCACAAGTACTCGACGGTGGGTGGGAAAACCTTGAATCGGAAATCGGATGGATTTCCCTTTCAGAAGCTCAATGACTTTGAGAGCCACAACGGCGGAAGGGGAGGCTGAAGACACGCGACGCGGGTGGGAAACTTTAGATCGAAAGTCGGCCAGGTTTAGACATCGAAAGGTAAAAGGCTATCCCAGCCGCAACGACAAAAGAGAGAAATCTTCAGACATGTGACGGAAAAGAAATGCACATCAGTAGTCGGGGCAATTCCCACTTCGGATGGAAAATCGGATTAGGAGCCGCAACGGGGGATGGGAAAAGGCTATCAGCCTCCGATTTCACATAAAAATGACGCCCGATCATAAGAAAACTTAAGTGTTTAGAAAACTTAAAATCAGCAAAGGTCAAACTATTTCACCTCAGAGACAATGGTTCATTCAAAGGGAAATTGATCTGACGAGTCTCAAACTAGCAATCCAAATTCAATCCTGTGACCCACAACAAAATCTTAACACAAGCATTCTCTAAAAACAAGTCGCAAATTCATCTTCAGAATCAACCAAATTCAGAACGAGACCAAACATTTATGGATTAAATGGAACCAACGCAATTCTAAATGATGAGGAGGGGCCCCAAAATTTAAAACTTTGGGGGAAACAGTTGCAGCTACAACACACTATCAAACATACCCAATGCACTAGTAGTATCATTGAATTTCACTTCACCTATTCCTGTGTCTTTGAGTACTAGAGTGGTTATCCCTTAAGTAACCAAAAACAATACTACCAGTCTGTCTAATGTTGTGGTTACTGGGGTACCCAATATGTCATTTATATCATCTCCTTTATACCAAGATTTTTAGAATAATCCTAGTGTTTCCACTCCTTTCGTCCAATGCTATCCCTGGTATGGAGGAAACATCACTCTATCCTCTCCATATGTAGGTCCCACCCTACTTTTCCAAGCATATCTTCTGGAATCCTAAATCCTTTCTCAATATTTAGTTTTCAAACTACAAGTCATGTCTCAACCACACCGATTGGAAGCTCTTAATTTTCACTATTTGGTGGAATATCAATCGCTACCATATCTATGACACATGTTTCAACTAGAACCAAGAAAACTAAACATAACACACCTCAAGTTAGTAACCCCTTGTCTTTTAGATGGAATCCTTTTCAAAACATTGTCACTTCTTCACAGCCGACAACTGGGGGAAACCTCAGCCAACCTTATGGGATCATTTGTGCGGGAACTTTCTCACACCAATTTCCTGAATACCAAACCTCATCTCGACTTCGAATCCCTTTTTTGGAAACATTAAATTTGTTAGACCTCTCAAAACTAATGAACAACCCTATGCACCATAATCTGACTTGGCCCACCAGTTCCTATCAAACTTCATTCAGATATTCCAAAATTTGAAGGGAAAATCGGAGACGACCCTGGTGACCATGTCACAGCTTTCCATCTATGGTGCTCTTGAGACTCTTTGAACAGTGATTCAATTAGATTGAGTATTTTTCAAAGAACTCCGATGAGTGTAGCAGCTGAATGGTAATTTGAACTCCCATCTGCTACTTATGATAGATGTTGGGCTCTGATCTATCAGTGTTAATCAGAACTTGAATTTAAAATCAATCCGGGTTTGTGAACTTCGAGACACATCCAAGTTTAGGACAGAGAAGCTGGACTCATTTAGAATTTAGCTATCTGTAATTAAATCTACTGACAGAAACTAAGATACTGCAGCTCACAGAGACAAAATCCTCTTACAAGGGTAATTTCATTGTTTCCTTTGTTAAGCATACAGTAATTGGTTTTGTGAAAGCATAAAAGACTGAGGTAAAAATTAATTAAACAACGAATTTATAAATCCTAGGATCAAAATGCAAAATTCCACCAGCGCTGAAGACACATTCACCAATCAAGATCTCTTACAAGACAACATTCATAATCTGTAAATGTTCTTTATCATCTCACTATCAAATAAACAGCATTTAACAATACACAGAGGTCGTGGTCTGAACTATTTGATATCCTCATCATTTATCCAATGAAGAACAACGTTTTCCCAATATTGCCGGTGATATACAGCATGATAGAATTTGTAATTTAAACCATGAATTGAAAGAACAGAGCATTAATAAAATCAATTGAACACTTAACTGAATTTGTTTTGCAATATATAAACTAAATCTACCAGAAAACACATACCAATGGCTCGATTAAAGGATTTGCACCAAGATGAAATCGCTGCAATTATCAAATCAATACACCGGCAATGTAAAAGTGCAAGAGCTCAACGATGGGGGCCCTCCAAAGCCTTGCTCCACGCACAATGAAAGATTTACAGAACTAAATTTTGATATTCATTCACCAGAAAATCGTTTACACAGAGATACCACGCAGATTGGAAGCACAAGTGCGTTCCTCTTCAAAATCGTGATAAAAACTTCATTGTCTTGCAATTGATTTATACAAATTCTAATTCAAACTGAAATTGCTATAAACTTGTATCTAATTTAATGCTAGAGCTAACGAAATCATCTTCAGGATCGTGGAGTTCCACAAAATCAGCATTGTTCCTTCTTTTGTGTTGAATGCAGAACGGGTGGCCACCTTTGACTCTGATTGACTCGACATCTGCACAGGCCACTTCATCTGACTGTTGGATGTTCATCCATCTGTGGACATTAAGGATCCATTCTTGAACTTTAAATCTTTTTACTCAAAATGGAGGTTTTATAAAGGAAATGAGGATTATATAAGAGGCAAAAAGGGGTCAAAAACAGTGCCCAACATCTCCCCCAAGAAGAAACTGCAGCATGTCCTCATGCCAAAAACTTTGACCCTGTTCAAAACCAAAATTTACTGTTGATTGTCCTGCCTTTAGTCTTCAGTCTGTGATGACGCATCCGTTGATGCCCGAGATGCATAGAGAATCTTCAACCTTTTATACTTAGCCTTGTAAACTTTCCTTTGTTTGTATCATCTATAGGCTTGCTTAGTGATACGTGTTCTCTGAACCTTTAGCTTCCAATTAACTTCCTTTAATTTCTCATTCTTTTGTTCAAGTTCTTTTAGCTCAAGTTTCAGTCTTTTGATCTCCTTACTGTTTTTGGAAGCTTTCTTTTTCTTCATCTTTATTAGGAGCTGTTCAGAAGTTGCATCCTCACCCAATTCTCCATGCTCTTTCTCCTCTTCCATAGGCTGCTGTTCTGAGAAGAGAGAATTTGAATCTTTGGGCAGTTCTTGTTTGAACTGCTTTTCTTTTTCTTTTTCCTGCTGGTCAAAGAAGAGGTTAATCTTCTTAGTTTGCCTGATTATCTCATCAGGATCTGAAATATCCTGTACTGTTTCAGCTGCTAAATCTTCTCTTGGACTCCCCAAGGTCTGTACATGTTCCTCATCCTCCAATGCTGATTGGCTCTGAACTTGCTTGTATTTTCTTGACTTTCTCTGATAAGTGGTGAAGAGCTGATCCTGTTTTTTATACTGTTTTTCTTTCTTCTTCACACTTTGAGTTTGGATCCTTCTCTGAGGCGGTTTTGGGCTTGTTGCCTCAGAGTTATCCTCCTCATCAGTTATTAGTAATACCTCTTTCTTTTTCTTTTTCTCCTGAGGCGGTTTTGAGCTTGTTGCCTCAGGGTAGGTTAGCATCAATAGTTCATCTTCCTTTGCATTTTCTTCAAGCAACTCTTCTTGATTTTCATATTGATTAT
>LPNX010616696.1:0-103833 GCA_001517045.1 Pseudotsuga menziesii
CAACTCAAAATTGCATGCAAAACATAAATTCCACTTCAAAGTTCAATGGGGACCCACTATTGAGAATTTAAAAGTGTTAACTGGATGCCTTACAAGAAATGCCATTCGATGTGTAGGAACAATCCTGAGGTACAAAGCATTCCTTACATCAAGGATTTTCTGCCACAGCTTCAAAGATTAATTCCTTCCTTCCTCCAAGCTAAGGGGCCATGGGTACAAAGCATCCTGCTGACACTCATTTTGGTACTACAGTACTACTAGGACTGTACAAATCTGTTCTCTAAACCCACACCATCCAGGAGGATCAGAGTGGCAAAGGAGAGGCATCCATCTTCTTAGTGGTGTATTACTAGTTTCTCTCTTGTATTTGGGAATATATTGTTCCTGGATGTTAGGAGTACTCCCCCATCTGTCTCAGGGAGGAGAGTGTTAATGCTGCCCTAGAAAACTCCCTATGGCACTATCAGCCTGGGCCGGACATATTATCCAGCAGGCACTGGGACTAGGAATCCGCCTTATTTCAAAGGATGAGTATGGCCTGCTCCCTCCTCTCTTGGTTGTAGCTACACTTCTGTCTGGCATTGTTTCTTCACTGGCTCTCTTTCCCTTCCTAGGGTAGTCCCCCTCACGATAACCTACTTGCATGCCCTGATTATCCTGTTTTATTTCTCTTAATCATCCATGCCATCAACTTGCATACAATGCATATCTCAATTCCAAATGATAAATAGGTAGTTTGGACTACTTATCCACTCAATTAGTTGAGAAAGAATTTTTTCTTACAATTCACATTATATCTGGTTTGTAATTAGTTACTCATGCAAGGTAGAGGTGCCCAAAACTAGGCAGTCACGGAACAATACCAAGAAAAAGCTGAGTATTTCATGTGTGCATGCCTACAGAAGAATGGATACAATGTACAACGAACACCAGGTTGGAATTCATCAGTTTGCCTTCAAGAATACACAGCACATGCATGCCTTTATCTTGATAGCTAAGCCACAACGTGAACTAACGGAGTGCTTCTGTGTATTCATGCGGGCTATTGTATTGGCAGAAATGGAACAACATCCATGCTGTGACAAGTGCCTCATTCCTGCTCACTGTCTACTCTGATTATTTGTCTTCTGCTGGCAAGAAACTACAATGCCCTGGTGGAGAAGTGGAGCCATTTGAACTGTTAGCATTGGCCAAGTCACAGGTATAATAATCATAAACCCCATGATAGCCTAAATTTCATCTCGAAACAAGTTTAACTGATGGGTCTTCCTGTGCACTAAGATAACTCAGAGTGCAGAAGTTAGAAAGTCTCAATTCCTAATCAGGCTTCCTTTGGCTAAACTTTGCTCTTCTACGTCGATTACATACTAGGTGACAATCCAAGAGCCACAAGCTACATGGTGGGGTATGGGACAAACTATCCACGTCAGGTCCATCACAGAGCTTCCTCCATTGTATCATACAAAGAGAATTAATCATTTATCAGTTACAGAGGAGGATATTATACATGGTTCGGTGGCCAACAAAGTGACCCCATTGTTTTAGTTGGTGCTCTTGTTGGAGGACCTGACCAAAATGATAACTTTGTTGACGGAAGAGACAACTATCAGCAGACAGAACCTACAACCTACAAAAATAGCCCAATGATGGGAGTTTTAGCTAGACTTCAAGGTGGAAATGCAGGTATCATTGTCTTACTGGATGCTATTAGTTTGGTTTGTGTGTTTTAGTAATGTTGATGGTGGTGTTTTAATGGTTGTTCTTCTGGCAGTTGCTGTGTCTGCTCCTGGATCAGGTTCGGGATCTTCTGCTCCAAATGCAGTTCCGAAGCCAAAGAGAAAGCCAAATCTAGAGCCAACACCAAGGCCCTCTCCTGCTCCTAGACAGAGCTCTTCACCTCCAACTTCCCCACAGAGTAAGCTTCTTAATCCCAAGTTTAGGCTGCCAAAATCTAGCTTTAGCAGGGATGAGCAAAGGAGAAAGAAAATGCTGGTAAAAGTTCAAATTTAATGTCATATTAAAAGAAACAAATTCATCTGGGCCAAATAGGGAGTTCAATATAAGTAATTTCAATAGTAGTTCTGGCATTACAGATAAATATTTCTTGAACTTAAAATATTGGTTCATCTCTTTTTTATTGTATCATAATTTCCTATGTGTCTTCATTTCAATTGTTGGTATTTTACAAAAACAAAATCAATGTTGATAAATAGAGTGTCGAAAGAGTTAAATAATGATTCTGGTACAGACATTGTGACTTCCATGCACTAATGCTGAGTGAAGATATGCAAATACTACTGTGACTTCCATGCACTAATGCCTAGTGAAGATATGCAAATATTACTTTGGGTACTTTGGTAATTGTTAAACTCTAAAACAGTGCTGATTATGGTTTATTGTTCACAATCTGCAGAGGATAATAGGCTGCCCATCTCTCAGAAGCTGACAAGTTCTTGGTATCACAGAGGAAAGTCTTATCACAGATATGCTATTTCTGTCACTAATAAATCTCCATATCAGACACTAACAGCTCTCAAGCTCTCTATTCTCCTTCTCCAGTTAAGAAACTCACTGAATGTGAAAGAATAGTTGGAAAAGGGGCATCTCAGTCTCAGACAACAGGGGGAACAGAGAAGGATGTCAGCCCAGCAGCTGTAGGAGAAAGCATTTCAAACATGAAATGCTTACCTAAGTTACCTTTTGATATATATGTTCCTAGATGCAAGATAAAAAAGGCACACTCAAGATCATCTTCTCTTCAAAGAGTTGAAGCTTTGCATGCTTCGCCTGTAGAAGAGAAAAACAATCCATCGCTGCAGGACTACAATGGATTGAATAAAATGAAAAACACCCACCACAAATTCCACAAATGGGCTTCATAAAAACCTGTAAGTTCCCCAGCCCCAACCAAAGTACTCCAAATCCAGATTCCCCATACACAACAGTCTGTGAGAAGGGGGCATCAAGTCAAATAAAAAATGAAATGGGTTCAGATGAACTTACTGCTCTGAAATCCACCATAGAGTCCGAGCAAGAATACCAATGGAACGAGCATGGATAGCAGCACCAAACCCACAACTGCAACTCCAAATTTCCTCCATCCCTTCTTCATAGACATAATTTCCTTACGAAAACGCTAATCACCGGGTGCTATTTGCCCTCCTTGCCTGCACCATTAGATCTGGAGGTTTAATGCCCACAAACTCATGAGTGGGTGAACAGAAATTTATCAATATGTGTGGGGAAAGGAAATTACCCACCCATTGTTGTCTGTTGGGTAAGGGGCATTAAAGAGAACGACTCCCTACCCCAGTATTGTGGGTGAAAACCTATATAAACATGAGCTAAGAACGGGGTAAAGATGCACTGCACATGGACACTCAGGCTTCGACCCCTCTAAATCTAATCCAACCCTAACCCTATTCTTGTGTGTGAAATGAAAATTCCTCTAAAACCTCATTCATTTCCGGGGTAAAGGTGAATCGAATATGCACAAATGCAAATACTTATCGGTGAATACTTATCTAGCCTTTGCGAAAGCCCATCTGTTGGATAAAGTGCATTGAAAGTAAAGACTGAATTGAGTACGCTGAATATCGAAAATAACAAAGACTCTTCCAAACCTGCTCCAAAACCAACCCGTTCTTATGGATGGAAACCCTCTTAACCTGGTCCAAGCCAAGCCATCGATATAAAACTGGGAAAAATTTCCACCCCATTGTTCCGTGTTGGATAAAACTTCATTGAATGTAAAAAATTTCTTGGGTGATTTGATTATGGACACTACCAAAAACCCATCCAAATCTAGGGCAAGCCGATACCATGTTAGGTATTCCATTTTCAGGTGAAGGGTTGTGGTCCAGGGATAAATAAAATAAGTGGGGATTTTTAAGCAGTCATGTATCAGCTTTACTTTTCTCTTCAGGAGACTGTAACATCTATGGTTTCTCAAAGGATTTCTCTGCTTGGTCGTGTATTATATCGGTTGTCTCCTATATAAAAATGAGATCTATATAAAAATGAGTGTCATAAACATACTTAATGCTCCTCTGCTATTAGTACTCATGCTTCGAAGTTTTAAAAGATCCTTCATACTCTAGCAAGGTATCGGACCTGAGTTTGTGCTAATTAATACAAAAATTGAATGTCAAGTAAAATATCCAAAATATTCCTCAAGCTGCACACTAGAGCTCCTGGGTATTATACCTCTATTTAAATACATTTTGTGTTAATAAAAATGAAAATTGAAACTTGGACGTGCACATTATATGGGTTTGTGGTAATAAATGGGTAAATTCACAGTAACAGAAATTACCTGTGCATGACACTCATCCAAGTCATGAAGAATCTCAACATCATTGAGCAAAACCTGCGCTCCATACCAATCAGACATATCTGGATGTAGGGGAATGCATAAGAAGTCAGCAATACCTAAACCAATAGCTGCATAAGCAACAGTTTCTCCGTGGAGACCCGTATCAGTGTCTATAAACACTTTCCAAATTCCAGCAGCATTCTGGAACGAACTGTATCAAGTAGCCCAGTGCAAAAATGGTTAAATAAATGTTATTCTGCTCAAACAATGATATTAAATATAACAAGAAGACATTTTTAGAACTGAACTCACTCGAGTAGGACTGCCATGATATCTTGGCGCTGAGTATCAGAAAACGCAATGGAATGCTCAAGGTCAATACTGCTAGGGCATAGGTACATGTTAGTTGGCACTCTGGAATTAACTTGGTCCAATGGGATAGCGATTTCTTCAATGTCTATGCTTTTCATGGCCTTGGCCTTCTCCAGTGGACTATTCTCAGCAGCTTCCTATGTTTAATACCAACAACCCCATAGATAAACCCTAAATAAATCCTAAAACCCTCCACCTATGCGAAAAACAAGAATAAAACATCCAGATTATCCATTTTTCTTTAAATTGTCCAAATTAAGCTGGAAGATGGATATTTTGTTGTCCTCTGATCGTAATTTTTGAATCCTGAATCCCACAGGAGTTGCCTCGATGAGTGGCAGATTTCGGGTGAGCTCTGTTTCCCTGGGGCTAGGGTTAGAGCATGGGATCACAGCTTCTACATGTGCCTTTCATTTTTTGGGCATACTTCGTAGCTTATATGTTTTTCAATACCTCCTCAATGAGTATTGCATGTGCTAACGCTTCGAGTTCAGTCTCTACTTGGAGTTTCCTTTTTCTGGCCGTAGACACCTCAGACTGTGCCTTCCTTGCGAGCTCCTTGACTAGCAGTTGGATACCCTGCCACCATCCCCGTGATTCCTAAACGCAAAAGATCACAAGCCCATGCTTATGGCCCTGTTACTCTCCTCTCCTGCCCGTGAAAACCCAACTATATTCTCCTCTCCAAGACCCCTCGACCCAGCTTCGACTTGCGTTTGACTGCCAAATAAACGCGGGCTTATCCAAATAAACGCGGGCTTATCCAAATAAACAAATTTAATATTACCTTCTCGTGGATATAGCGATGAAAGTCGGGAAAACCGTGGAAAACTAACATGGAAAAATCCGCCCATATTACCTTCTTGTGGATATAGCGACGAAAGTCAGGGCTTCCTTAAAAAAATTTGTAAAAATGCATAATTTACCCTTGATTTTTCCACGAAAGTAAAAAAATGTGGAAAGTAACGTGGAAAAATCCGCCATATGTACTAGTGTTCTGATCTTTTCCTCCACTGATGTCAATGTTGAATTTGTACTGCTCAACCTTTGTCTGATAAAAATGCAAGCTCAATAGCTGATCTGAATCTTTTTGCTCCCCTTCACGTAATCTGAATTCATCATGATGATATGCTGGTTTATCACAGCTAACGATTTCCTCTTCCACAATATTATCTTTGCAGGATATATCAAAACTAAAAAGATATTTATTGGAATTTTGAGCAGCAGCTTCGTAACAAGCATCTAGTTCCTTGTCATAATTTGAAGCGACATATTCATAAGGAGAAGGAAGATCTTCTTGATGTTCTCGCTGGAGATTAGACAGCCCCTGAAAATCTTGTTCCTCATGGTTACTACAGCTTCCCTTGATCTGCAAATCTGGAAACTGTGAGCTAGCCTTACTGATTTCAATGGTCATTTGACCAGCAGAAAGCTAATCATTTCCATGTGTAGTTAAAGAAATCGATTCCTCAGATTCACAACAATCAGAGTTAATGATGGTAGGAAAACATTCAACTCCTTTATAATTCATTTCTAGTTCATGTTGATTAAAAAGTGCATCATCTTGAAGATTCTTGAAGGGCTGTTGCATATTGTGAGGGAGAGATACGTCTCGATTTCCATCTCTAGCCTTATCATATAATTCACATTCATCACAACAATTACCAAATACAAATTCATCTGGAAAATACCTTTTGCAGTGCTTAGTGAATGCTCAATGAAAATCCTTCAATGATGAAATGCTAGAAGGAGGTAAAGAAAAATAACACTGACGTGCGTCACCATATAATGAATACATGAACATCTTCATGCTACTGATCTAATATATCCATGCATTCATGAAACTTGAGGAGGTGTTCTGCAGGATTGTCTTCTTTCTCCTCCTTGAAGACAGGTAAAAAATCTCCCCATTCGGACATATCAGGTACTGGATGTGGGAAACCAGGAATGGAAGAGAAGTCAAGAGCTGCAAACCTCCGAGCCAAAAGAACAACAAATTATTTTGACATCTTAATATTTTGGATTTGCCACTGAATTCATCTTTCATGGAGTTACTAGGGATGAGATCTTCACAAGAAGTAGTGCATGAAGATTCCTCAACCCTAAAATTTTATGATTTACTTATAAACTTCTGAGAACTAGATGTTTCAGCAGAAGAAGATTGAAATGGAGGTCTATTTGATATAACAACAGAAATACCTCTCGAAATACCTGATATAGCTCCCCTTGTAGTTCTGGAGGTCTGTCTTAGTGAAGCCCTAACTCTTCTTAGAATCTCTTACGGATGTGAAACAGGTGTTACTAGTGGCCCTTTAGGGTTTGCTCTGGTACTTGGTCTTCTTGAAGCCACCTTATTCCAATGGATTCACCAGATATATGATTACAACCAGAATAGTGTCCAAACTTCGTCTATCATCAAAGTAGGATCAATGTCATCTCCCAGGGAAGCTAAGCTTTAGTCTCCTCTCCCAGGAAACAACGCCAATTTGTTATCACTCCAAGAAACTCCTCTAGGTTGTAGCTCGAGGATGCCTAGTAACTTAAATGTTTTTATGTTTTTTCTAACTCAATCAAGTTAGGTGACCTACATGAACTCACACTCTCAATACATGCATGAAACTCAATGAAAGATAAGGCTTCTAACTACCACTGTTCAGAGGTTTGATAATAGGGTGAAGAGATGGAGAACTTATTATGCTGGCAGATTCATAAATAAAACAATTATATATAAATGGATAATCATAACAAAGAAAGTACTTGCAATTCAAATCATCAACATGCAGATAGGATGACAGCTATCAGACATCAAATAACATGAATAAACCTGAACAAAACATTCAAGCATAAGCACAGAACAGACAAGAAATGGAAGCGAAACATATGATAGCAAAAGAGCTAATATTAGGTCATGAACAATATGAGAAGCTTGATAATAAGAATGGTCAAAAGATCCTTGAAGTCGAACCCTTGCTTCAAAATAAGTCTTATGCTTTATAGCCTTTACAAATATATTTAGATCCTAAAAAGTTGCATCTGATTTACTAAAAGTAGATAAAATAAATGTTTTTTGCAAAATTAGGTAAAAAACCCTAATTTAAGTATTAGTCTATCTAACTCTAACACTTGTTCACTCATTGAACTGCTTGATGACTGTAGTAAGCACTGAAGTAGAGATGTAACCTGTTATCTGATAGATAAGCCATGGCTGGTCAAAAACAGGTAGGGTTTGTGACCCATTTATCCTTGATTGTATCCTCAAAATTGGAACAGACCTCCTCTAATGGTGCTTTTTAGCAAATTTCAGCTTTATATTTCATCCCTGAGATAGTTGTATTCGCCAAAACTGGTTCAGTGTGTCAAAATATCTTTCTACACCCTTTTTTTATTTTGATGGTTAAGGAAGCAGAATCCTGGGTCTGTTAGCTGCCGAAAGCTCTGCTTTCGGTGGCTAATTAACAGCTGCTGCGTTTGCCTAAGTCACTGAAAGCTTTGTTTTCTGCAAATTTTTTATCAGCCTTTAAATCAACCTTTTATATATTTTGCCTCTATCCTTCTAATATTTCTTCCATTTGCATAGGGTTTGACAAAGTATTAGCATCATGCGCCGCCTCAGGATCCTAAAAATTTGTTGTTGCCTCTGCTAGGGTTTCAAGCGTAAGGTGTGCTTGAGATTTAGGGTTTGGATTATTTTCCTTGTTGTTTTATAGGTTTTGCTGCTATCCCTTTGATGTCTCTATAGCATGCCTAGGTTTTGGATTGGTAGCAGTCTCACATGCTGTTTCTTGGCTAAAGATGCTTATTGCCATTTTTGCTAGGGTTTCCAGCTTCCTGTTCTTCTTGATCTTTAGAGTCTGAGTAAGGTAGGTTGAGTATGTTTCTTTCTGGTGCTGAAACGTCTTCTACATCTGCAGAAAATATTCATGGACTGATAGATGAGGTCGAAAATGCCACCTAGAGGACTGACAGGTCATCTTTTGCCCTAAAAATTTGGCTAAACTGCTGAAAACTGGGGCTTATAGATGGATTTTGTTCTTCAAATATGTGACACTTTTGTATAAAATGAAATAGGTTTTTGAATATTGTTCTGTTCTGAGAAAAAACCTCTCTTAGTTTTTTGAAATTTGTTTCCATTTTCCATAGATCTGTATTTCAAAAACACGTGTCAAACAGGGAAATTCTGATATCCAAAAATTAGGGCTCAGAGATGGATTCGATTCTCCCAATATGAAATACCTGTAGGAAAAATGAGAGAGGTTATTGTTATATGACATGTTAAAAAAAAAACCTCTTATAGTTTTGCAAAATGTTTCTCCAGTCACTCAGAATCACCGTTTTAAAATGATGCCTTTTCATAGTAAAATGCCAATTTCGGTGGCTTAGAGTGTCCTAAAATTTCGGTCTTAGCTGCCAAAAGTATGCTTTTGGTGGATTAGAGACCATTTTGAAACCACGCTTAGCCACAGAAGCTTGTCTTTTATGTTTTTTGAGCGGGTCCTCCTCCCTGCACCTACAAAATTGAAATTCAAATCCTGTGGAGGAGGTTAGCGGACTGGTTTTCAGAGATTACCTCGAGTAGTAAGGATGCATGCAACAAATGAGGAGTGTATTGAAGGTATGGTGCTGATTCTAAGGGGTTAACTATTTGATTGGTACTTGAATGAGATGATGGTGAATTCTGGTGATATCCACGAGATAGACAACCTAGTAATCATTTTAATGTGAACTTGGTGTTTCGTGGAGGTTTACCACAGTCGTGGGACAGATGGAGGGAAGGCTAGGGTTTAGATTTCCATTAGTATTTTGAGATCAATAACGAATTATTAGTCATCAAATCATGCTTTACTATAGTTACCTGACCTTTTAGGTGGTTAATCATGCTAAATTATGACACGCCTCATGCTGATGAATTTGATTTTGATGGGCATACAACCATTTTCACTTTTCATCCTTTTCAGTGGTTAAGAGACTTTAGGGTTTAGTTCACTAGCTGCTGAAAGCTAGGATTTTGGTGGCTAATGAGCTGTTGGTCTGTTCTCCTAAGCCATCGAAAGTCTCATTCCCAGAATTTATTAAAATGAAGTTCAACGTGCTTTTGGTGGTTTACTGTGTTCTTGGATCCATTGATAAACCACTGAAACAAAGGCTTTTTGGTGGCTAATGAACTATTGGTAAGTTCACCTAAGCCACCAAAATTCCCTTTTTCCCAAAATTATAAAAAACGTGATCAATAGGATTTCGGTGGTTAACATGTTCCTGAGTCAAAACCGTTAGCTGCCGAAAGCTTGGCTTTTTGATGGCTAATGAGCTGTTTGAAAGATCGCCTAAGCCACCGAAATTCCTTTTTCCAAACTTTCATAAGAACGTGATCAACAGGCTTTTAGTCGTTAACATGGTCCCGCATTAAAAACTGTTAGCTACCAAAAGGTAAGCTTTTCGGTGGCTAATGAGTTGTTGAAAATCTCTCCTAAGCCACCGAAAGCTAAAACTTTCAATTTTTCTTAAAAAAAAAATATAACCTTAGATATCCCAACCTTGTTAGTCATCCCAATATCTTTCATAATATGACCTAAAACCTTCATCACTGATCAAAAAATAAATTGTTCTGAGTGAACTTATTGAAAATTTTAATTAGGAGATAACACAAGTTCTGTGATCACTACATCATCTAGGCTAAAGGAGACTCTCTTGGGCACTCCCATATGTGTCATTTGATAAACACTTAGGAGGTTTGATGCAATAGATGGTACATATAGAATAGTGGAAAAATAACCATGCTCAAGATCTACAGTACCTTGTCCTTCCGATATGATTATGGAGTCATCTCCCATGTGGATGGGAATGGATTTTTCGGTCTCCAAAGATGAAAAAGAGTCTCTTTCAGCCATCATGTGGTTCGAAGCTCCAGAATCTATCAAGAGTGCTTTGGACTTTGAAGTGCTTGCCATGAGGGCATGACCTCTTTCATGATGTGGTTCCTGATCTTGCTGATCTCTCCTCCAAAAGCTTTCAGGAAGATTGATGTGATTTTTCTCAAGAAGAGAAGTAGCTTCATCAAATTTCTTTTTCATGCAGGAATGTTCAGGGTGGAAGCCCTTCCCACAGTATGAATGCTTGACCTTTTCCTTCCCATGATGCCCTTTTCCTTTGTTCTTTTTCGAGCCGAAAGGCTCTTCATGCTGTTGGTTTTAAACTTTAGGATTAGGAGCTTTGAATTTGGTTTTTGGGTTCTCCTGTTGCTTTCCTTTACGCTTCAGATCTTTGGGCCCTGAGACATAGAGGGCTTGATCACAGCAGGATATGATAATCCCGATCTAGACAAGCTTATCATGTTCACTTGTTAGGGACTCAATGAAGGCATTGAGAGAAGGCATCTTCCATCCATGGGTTGTGAGCTTCCCCACATGGAATGTAGAGACAAACACTGAATAATCAGCTCCAAGTTTGGAGAGAATGGCGAGGATGAGTTGATCATCCTCCTTCTCCACCTTACACTGCTTCAACAGTAAGACAATGTGCTTGAACTTTGTGAAAAAATCATTTAAGGTATCTAAATTAGAAGTTTGGAGAGACATCAACTCATTTTTAAGCTGGTATACTCTCAAATCATCTTGCTTTCCATATAAGGTTTCCAATTTGTCCCAAATTTCCTTTCGAGTCTTCAATCCCGAGAGATGGAAAAGAAGATCCTGAGAAATAGAGAGGCACAAGAATCTGAATCCTTCATCTTTCTTGTTCAAGAATATGGCTTTGTCTATCACTATTAATCTTGTCTATTGATCTAGGATAAAAGCATCAATCTCATCAAAGAATAATCAACAAATAACTCATGAAATGGTGTAATCGGTCTATAGGAATAGTAGCCCCTCAATAATCACATAAAGAATGAATGATTACAATTACAATGGCATGCTACAAGCATGAATGAAGAGACAATTTGAATTCCCTAGGTGGTCATTCGAATTGAATGAGTGAGTCTAGCTTAATTGACTATAAGCCATGGTTCACACTCAGTTAACCACTGACAAAAACTCTAATTGACTCAACTAACCCTAACTGAAGTTGGAGTGCAATAAATGACTGAGTCTCAACTGAAAGAGATCAAACACATGTCACAACTCACCAACCATCATGAGTTAGTGCTACAATGACCCCAAGGAAACCCAGTGAGGTTAACTAAAATTGAACTACACATCAGAAGTTGGTGGAGGCACCCCTATTGACTCCATTTCATTAAATAATCATTAAATAGTATATTTAATGAGAGGAGGTGCCTTAACTAACTTGTTTAACTGATTGTAACCACCAGATAGCAATTAGGTGCATTAATATCACTCCGATCACCCACAGAGTGCTCTAGTTAGCCTCCCCAAATGTAGGAGAAGGATAAGTTAGCCTCCTTGATTGAAGGTAGGTGTGGGTGTGACTAGATGATGTCAATTAATGCTCCACCAATGTCAATTAATGTCAATTATAATTAGGATAGTGGTTTAACTAGGCCAATTTGAAAAAAAAGAGTGTGTATGGTGGTAAATGTCTCCAACGCCCCCCCTTAAGCTATACTCAGGAAGAGTTAGAAAACATAGATGCATAAAAATGCTAGGGCCCCAAAAACTAAGGCCATAGGTGATCCTGTACAGTGAAACAATGCTCAAAACAAACTCAGTGAGGAAAAGAGAGAAAACCCAATAGGAACCCCCCCCCCCCCCCCCTCAAGCTGAACACTAAAGGTAGTCTGAATCACCCTGATGAACTCACCCCCAATAGTGAACGGAGTTAAGTGAACTTCTTTTTTGAAAATCTCTTGGTGAAGATGTCTGCAATCTGCTCATCAGTCAGGCAGTATTGCAGAATGATAGTCCTGTCATGCACTAACTCCCTGACATAGTGCATGTGGATCTCTACATGCTTGGTCCTCTTCTTGGTAACTGGATTCGTGGATATCTTAATAGCACTTTTATTGTCACAAAAGAGGACATTGGACAAATTACTACCAAGATCAAACTCTGAAAGAATGCCTTGCAACCAAACTTCTTGGATGCAAGCATTCACCGCTCCTCGATACTCAGCCTCTGCTGAAGATAGTGCTATGGCAGCCTGTTTTTTGCTTGATAAGAAAATGGGGCCACCAACAAACATGAAAACATATTTGGAAGTAGACTTCCAATCAATAGAATCAACCACCCAATCGAAATTTGTGTATCCAACCAGCTCTAGCTCGGAGTCTGCAGCATAGTGAATGCCGTAGGTCCTGGTTCCCTGAATATACTGGAGGATCCTCTTGGATTCCTTCCAATCAATATCATGAGGCTGCTGCATGTATCATGATACAGCATTCATGGCATAACAAATATCATGCCTAGAATGTGTCAAGTACAACAAGCTACCAATCAACTATCGATAGATAGTGCAGTCCATGGGAGGTGTGCTTTTTCCTTCTTCAAGGCTGATCCCTGAAAAGAAAGGGAATGGTGTAGGCCTACAATAAGCCATGTTAAAATTTACTAACAGGTCTGAAATTTATTTGGACTGAGTAACCATAATTCCATCATAAGTTTTCTCAATTTCGAGCCCCAAAAATTGTTTTAGAAGCCCCAAATCACTCATTTCAAAGGCACTGTGGAGAGGAGTTTTGATGGATGAAATGGAGGCAACTGTGCTACCTGTGATCAGTAAGTCATAAAAATATAAAACAATGATAATTATATTACCATGATACTGCTGTAAATACACATTTGGATCTGATCTACATCTCTGAAAGTTTTGCGAGAGAATGAAGGCATCCATCTTGGAATACCACTCTCTTGGGGCCTGTTTTAACCTGTATAGTGACTTCTTTAGCTTGCAAACCAAAGATGGATCAGTGATGTAGCCCTTATGCTGCCTCATGTATATCTTCTCATGAATATCTCCATGTATAAATTCTGACTTAACATCCATGTGATGCACTTCCCAGTGCTTGGATGCTGAAATTGCCAAAGCAAGGTGGATGGAGTCCATTTTTGCAGCCGGTGCAAAGGTCTCATAGTAGTCCAATCCTTGGACCTGAGAGAAACATTTTGCTACCCACCTTACCTTATATTTGTAGGTGCTTCTATAAGTAGCAACCTTGGTCTGAAAAACCCACTTGCATTGAACCAATTTCCTTCCTGGAGGAAGAGAAACTATCTCCCAAGTAGTGTTTTTCTGAAGAGAATTCATCTTTTCATCCATGGCAACTTTCCATATCGGATCCTTCTGAGCATGATAGTAGTATTTTGGATCTAAAATAATCATCAAATATCAATTTTCAGACAGCAAATTATCAGGAAAAGTGAGTGCAATACTTGCTCTTTGGAAATCAGACCGGGTTCTCCTTGGATCATCCAGATTTCCAATGTTGTCTCCTGCGGAGGAGAGTGTCTGTTGGGCCCATGTAGGAAGATGATTTTTCACTTCAGGTTCTGATTCAGCATATTATGATTTCTGCACATTGATATCAAAAATAAAAATATCCAAATCAGGGTCATCACCCCCA
The DNA here is from genome assembly GCA_001517045.1 of Pseudotsuga menziesii. Taxonomy (NCBI): domain Eukaryota; kingdom Viridiplantae; phylum Streptophyta; class Pinopsida; order Pinales; family Pinaceae; genus Pseudotsuga; species Pseudotsuga menziesii. The sequence continues at coordinate 14,202 of LPNX010616696.1, forward strand.
ATTTCATCATCCAAATATTTAGTAGATTAGGAAGGAAATTCAACAGTTTTCTCCTTCACTAGTTCTACCACCTGAAGAGGCTCATCAAACTTGACACTTATCTTGATGATGATATATTTGGTCTTTATATACATCAGATTGAACCCTTTATATTCTATGCTTTGCGGCTGCAAAGCCCTTCTTTTATCAAGTGGAATCTGGGCCCATGCAGTGGACCCAAACACCCATCGGTTCGACACATCTGGCTTGTGTCCGAAGTATACTTCGAAAGGGGTCTTCCCTTTCATGGATGAGTGTGGCACCCTGTTATAAATGTATGCTGTAGCATGCATGGCCTCAGCCCACAAATTTGTAGCAAGCTTCTTGGATTCCAACATACGGGTGGTCATCTCCTTGAGAGACCGATTCTTCCTTTCCACTACTCCGTTCTACTGTGGAGTGTAGGGAATTGAATGTTGGACCTGAATACCACTTTGGGAGAATATGTATAGAAAATAATTACAGACATACTCCCCTCCATTATCAGATCTCAATATCTTGATCTTAAGCCCAGAGGCATTTTCGATCAAGGCCTTCAATTCAGAAAATTTTTCACATACTTCTAATTTCTTTTTGAGAAAGAAAACCCATGTATACCTTGAAAAATCATCAATAAAAGTAAGGATATACCTTGATCCATTCATGGATGTGATAGGCATCAGACCACTGATATCAGAATGTATCAGCCCCAATATTCATGTAGCTCAGTTTGCCTTTCCTTGATCGAACTTGTGCTCAGGGTGTTTTCCAATCACATAGCCCTTCCAATTCCCGTGGTTGCCTTGATGACCGGGAGGCCTTCAAACATGGATTTTTTCTATAATTGCTACAAATATTTGAAATTAAGATGGCTAAACCTCTCATGCCACAGCCTACTATCCTCATTCCCATGAGTTAGCAGAGTGGTGGGCTTTGCATCCACAACAAAGTGAGAGAACTCATAGGCTTTTGCATGATGGTTTGCAAGGCCTTTAGCAATGAGTTTCCCAGATGCAATTTCTGTTATCTCAGCATCATTTGGGCTGAAAGAAACTCTCTTAGGCACTCTAGAATGTGTCATATGATAGACACTTAGGATATTTGATTCCAGAGACAGTACATACAATACATTTGAAATGAAACCATTTTCAAGATCAACCGTACCTTGTCCTTCTGAAATGATGGTGGAGTCATCTCCCATGTGGATGGGAATGGATTTTTCGGTCTCCAAGGATGAAAAGGAGTCTTTTTCAGCCATCATGTGGTTCATAGCTCTTGAATCAATCAAGAGTGCTTTGGACTTTGAAGTTCTTTCCATGAGGGCATGACCTTTTTCATGCTGATCTCTCCTTCGAAAGCTTTCCAGAAGATTTATGTGATTCCTCTCAAGAAGAGAGGTTGCTTCATCAATATTCTTCTTCATGCAGGCGTTTTCAGGGTGGAAACCCTTCCCACAATAAGAACACTTGAATTTTTCCTTGCCATTGTGCCCTTTTCCTTTGTTCTTCCTTGAGCTGGAAGACTCATCATGCTGCTGATTTTCAACTCTAGGTTTAGGTGCATCAAATTTAGTTTTTTGATTCTTTTGCTACTTTCCTTTACCCTTCAGATATTTGGGACTCGAGGCATGGAAAGCTTGATCATGGGAATATCAGATGATCCCCATCTGAAGAAGGTTGTGATGTTCACTTGTTAGGGACTCAATGAAGGCATTGAGTGTAGGCATCTTCCATCTAGGGGTTGTGAGCTTCCTCACACGGAATGTAGAAACAAAAAATGAATAATCAGCCCCAAGTTTGGAGAGTATGGCGAGGATGAGCTGATCATCCTCCTTCTCTACTTTGAATTGCTTCAAGAGTAAAACAGTATGCTTTAACTTTGTGAAGAAATCATTCAGAGTCTCGAAGTTGGAGGGTTGGAGAGACATGAGTTCATTTTCGAGCTGGTAAACCCTCAAGTCATCATGCTTTTTGTATAGAGTCTCCAATTTGTCCCATTTTTCTTTCGGACTCTTCAAATCTGTAAGATGGAAGAGAAGGTCTTGGGAAATAGAGAGGCATAAGAAACCGAAGGATTCATCCTTCTTGTTCAAGAATCTTGATTTTTCTATGGTGGATCCAGGCTCAACTTCAGTGTCCATGGTGACACTAAAAAGTCCTCTGGAGCACATATGAATCTCCATATCACTTTTCCATGAGTGGAAATTGTATGGAGTCAAGATATCTACTGAGGAGGCCATCTGGATGTGCTGGAGTGAATGCTTCACCTATAGAAACCTAAAAATCAAAATAGAAAGGGAAATGTAAGGTCGGACAGCCTGCACATTCTAGGATTTCATCACACCCAGCATAGTCAATCAAGCAAGCTTGATCAACAAGTTCTTTACTTGGGGTATTAAGTGGTAAACCTTGGCTTTTGGTGTAGTGCTGAATTTTTGAGCTATTGCTTAAATTTCATGCAGAAATCTGTCAAAAAGTTTGTTTTTGAGAGATAGAGCTTCGTCCTGCCGTAACCTCTGATACCATATTAATCTTGTCTATTGATCTAGGAACAAAGCATCAATCTCATCAAAGAATAATCAACAAATAACTCATGAAATGGTGTAATCGGTCTACAGGAATAGTAGCCACTCAATAATCACATAAAGAATGAATGCTTACAATTACAATGACATGCTACAAGCATGAATGAAGAGACATTTCAAATTCCTTAGGAGATCATTCAAATTGAATGAGTGAGTCTAGCTTAACTGACTGTAAGCCATGGTTCACACTTAGATAACCACTAACCAAAACCCTAATTGACTCAACTAACCTTAACTGAAGTCAAAGTGCAATAAATGACTGAGTCTCAACTGAAAGAGATCAAACACATGTCACATCTCACCAACCATCAAGAGGTAGCGCTACACTGACTCCAAGGAACCCCGATGAGGTTAACTAAAGTTGGAGTACACATCAGAATTTGGTGGAGGCACCCCTGCTGACTCCAGTTCATTAAATAATATATTTAATGAGAGGAGGTGCCTTAACTGACTTGTTTAATTGATTGTAACCACCAGTTAGCAATTAGGTGCATTAATATCACTAAGATCACCCCTGGAGTGCTCCAGTTAGCCTCCTCTAATGTAGGAAAAGGATAATTTAGCCTCCTTGACTGAAGATAGGCATGGGTGTGATTGGATGATGTCAATTAATGCTCCATTGATGTCAATTAATGTTAATTATACTTAGGATAGTGGTTTAACTAGGCCAATTTCACCAAAAAGAGTGTGTATGGTGGTAAATGTCTCCAACAATCACATGAGTAGGCTCTTCTTCAGTGCCCATAGTGACCCGGTAGAGTCCTCTGGAATGTAGTTGGATCTCCATGTCTCCTTTCCATGAATGGAAATTGAACAGAGTCAAGAGTTCTATGGAAGAAGCCATTTCAAACTCCCGGAGTGAATGCTTTCACCTGTTAAAACCTGTAAATCACAACAAAAGGGGTGCTGTAAGTTCAGTCAACCCGCACATTTTAGGATTTCATCACACCCAACATAGTTGATCAAGTAAGCTTGATCAACAATTCCTTTACTTGGGGTATCAAGTGGTAAGCCTTGGATTCTGGTGCAGTGATGGATTTTTGAGCTTTTGCTTAATTTTTCATGCAAGATCTATCAAAAACCTTGTTTTTGAGAGATCTGAGCTTTGTCCCACTGTGAGCTCTGATACCATATTAAATTGTCACAGTAGTCTAGGGACTGAAAAAACAGTCTCACAAAGAATTCAGACAATTAAGCATAAAATTGGAAAAATGGTGCTGTAATGGAAGTAGCAGCTATATATAATCAAATGAATAATGAATAATACAATAAAATGATCATGCAATATGCATGAATTCCAAGACAATTCAAATTCCCAAGGAGGCCATTCGAATTGAATGAATGGGTGTAGCTTACTGACTGTAAGCCACAATAAACTCACTAGTTAACCAACTGATCAAGTCCTGTTGACTCAATTGAGTCCTAACTGAAGTTAGAGTGCAATGAATGATTGAGTCTAACTAAAAGTATCTCAGACACATGTCACTGCATGCCAACCAACAAGTGGTAGTGCATCATTAACTCCAATGAACCTCGATGAGGTTAACTGAAGTCAAACTGGCCATCAAAGGTGGTTGGAGGCACCACTGTTGACTCTAGTTCATTAAATATTAATAAAATAATAAATATAATGAATGGAGGTTCCTTCACCACTTAGCTTAACTGATTGTAACCATCAGTTAGTAATTATGTGCATTTATGACACTCGGATCACTCTTGGAGTGCTCTAGTTAGCCTCCCCAAATGAAGGAGAAGGCTTAGTTGGCCTCCTTGACTGAAGGTAGGCATGGGTGTGCTCATGTTGATGTCATACAATGCTCCTCTAATGCCAATTAAGTCAATAAAACTTAGTATAGTGGTTTAACAAGGCCAAATTGACCAAATTAAGTGTGCATGGTGGGTAAATGTCTCCAACAACGAGGACCACTAGGGGGAGGACCGCCAGGACCTCCAGGAAATCCAGAAGGAGGACCACCACGAACTCCAGGAGGAGGACCACGAGGAAGTCTAGGGCCAACAGGAAGAGGAAGTCTAGGCCCCCTAAGGGGAGGACCTCCATAAGGTGATCCTCCTGTGCCTCCAACAGTATGAATAGGTATTCTTCCTATTACTGGCATGCAAGACCATTTGGGTTGCCCCCATGGTGTAAACATATTCCAAGGGTTCAAAATTCCAGTATAGGGCATTCCTGTAGAGGTGGGTTGATAATTCATATTCACTATAGGTATTTGGTTTACTCGGTAACCATAACCCCATGAGGGTTGATTAACTATAGGTTTTGCCGCTAAGGGCTGAATTGAACTTAAAGGAGGGCTTACCATATTTGTATTGGTGGGAGGAACATATACTATGGATTGTCCTGTAGTAGAGGTCTATATATTATTAGTAACAATTCCACTAGCGGGTAACGCAGGTCGCGTCAGGGGTTTCCCCTCGGCATTAGAAGGTACAGACACTATTGGAACTGAAGGTTTCCCCCTAGCCATAGAAAGTATAGGATGACTAGAGATAGACCTAGAATTCAAAACTACAGTAGTGGAATTGGAGGTTTGACCTAGATTGTGATAAGTCTCACCATATGCTGGATAACCATAAGTGGAAGCTCTAATTTCACCCATGGGCCAAGGATCCGTATTACACGGAAATCTAGCTGATATAGACTCATTATGAGGCGCAGGTACGGTCAAAACTCAGTCTAGCCTGTGTATTCTCTCTTGAAAATATCGTGCATGGTGAATAGATGATTTTATTTGTCTATATTCTTCTTCACCCAGAGAAGTTTGTTTAGGAGAGGTTCTATTAACCCCAAATGAGGAAATGGCATGACCCATAGAAGTTCTCCTTAATGGAGAATTAGGGCCATACTCAGGTGCATCAGGACTATTGGTACGAACTTCCATAAGAGGATGAAAGGAAGTATCATCCATAGGAGGTTGTTGAGCCAAGGGATTAATGTAAGAAGTGAATTGATCTTCACTTTCACAACCAGATTTTCTTCCTCATGGGAACTAGTTGCAGGTCCTTGGTTGATGGCTTCCCTTGGAATTTCTCCCGTAATAGGAGGAAAATCAGATGGTAATCCCTGATTCCTTTTGGATCATCTCAACTGAAACTCAGCCAGATTGTATCAGTCACTAAACTAACCTAGGGTTTCAAAAACTAAGAAAAATCACAAAAAAATTTCTCCTACTCAAGCTACAGGCCACAAGCAAACTTAAGTGATAGGATGAGCTCAAAATAGTCGGTCTCTCACCAGGATTGTCAAGCAGGTGAAACTCGCGATATAATCAAGGTACGTGTGTAGTAATCTTCAGAGTGTTGTTCTTGGTGTATTGCTCCAAACAAGATGGCCAAAGGGTTTTTCTCAATTGGATAAGGAATCCTAGTAGGGTCTCCCGATATATGCAAGGTATGTGGGAGCTCAAATCAGTAGTAGTGTTGTCTAATGCACAACCATTCACAAGGGGCCTTCCGATATACAATCGAGTACGTGAAGTACCTTTCTATATACCTCAAGGGTACGTGAAAGGCCATTTGATATACCGATAGTACATGGAAGAACTATGTGAGTCCTGGGTTGTAGTGCAGACAAATTAATGATAGATCCTATGTTTTACGACGCCCGAACACGTCACTAAATTATCACTCAAATTTCTATACAATTTTAGACCTATAACTACCGTTAATTTTATCTTGAGCGGTTAGGTGAATACATGAGATTTTGACAGAAATGTAAAGCCATGCAAATATGAAATGCAGATAATTTCATTTTACTTTTCAACACATGCCTACCTATGGGAAGGAGAGAGTATTTTTCTTTTCAATTTTCGTTTTGAAACCAAAAATTTCCCAAACAACTACACTAAACCAAAATTTTTCCGAGAAAGAGAACAAGAAACAAAATTCAAACTAATTTTGAAAGCAAGCAAAGTAGGGTAAGATCTCTTTTTCTAAGAAGAAAGACAAAACACACTCAAAGGTATAATCAACATTTTTTCAATTTTTTCTTTAAAAACTAGAAAGATCTAAGTTAAAAGCACTAATATATTTCTTTTGATGAGATCAACATATGAAAGAAAGAGAAGAAATATGGAAATCTGAAAGATGGTGAGGCTAATCATAGGTCCAATAATTTGTCCTCCAACAAAAATATAAACAACTCTCAACAAAAAATTTCTTTTTTTCAAAGAAAAAAAGAAGTCCTTCACAAACTTTTAATGAAAAATGAAACAAGCTATCAATCAAGCAAGTCTTTCTTTTTCAGATTTGTCTAACAATAAGACTGAGATCTAAATGATGCTAAGCTCTCAAACAACATTCCTTTCAAAAAACTCAAAACCAAGAAAACAAGCCAATAAAAAGATGAATCTATCCTAGCTCTTTGATTTCAACAAAACAAGCCTTTTATCACACCAAATTTAACACTCAAGCACTCATATTTCTTCAATACAAACCTAGACACTCAGAGCTGAAAGCAAGGCAGCCAAAATATTTACACAAAAAATTGAAAAATCAAGTCTGGAAAGACCTACCTGGCACCGCTTCTAGAGGGTCACTGACAAAGAGGTTCTGCTCGAGCACTGCTTCTTGATTTCTGCTTACAGGAGGTGGCACCTCTCCTTGCAAACTGAGTTCAGGCCGTGGCATCACTTCTTGCCTATTGTTCATACGTGGTTCCCTGTAGATGTTCAAGAAAAAAAATGGTGAAAAATCAAAGTTAAATCACTATGCATATGGCATTAAAATTAGAAATTAACAGTATTTAAGAGCACAGAAAGTCAGAAAAAATCAGAACTGAAGATACCAAACCAATAACCACTAGATCAGCTAGTGGATCTGATTGAACTGATGAAGAACAGGAGCTTGGATTTCGAACAAGTGATTTGAAAAGACTAAGGAAGATTAGAACAACTAAATCTCTTCCCGAATGGAGCCGCCAAAATTGTTGCTAGGAATTTTGCACCTTCTGCAGACAAAAGTTGTTCCTCTGGTCTGAATGGATCAGATCTAGAACAAATAGTTCACAATAAGGTTGGAATAATTTCCCTATAAGCTATAAACACCTATAATGCAATATTTGATGGAGTGATGTGGTTCTTCTCTTATGACAAAAGGTCTCCAAGAAAATACTTGCATAAACAAATTAAACACACAAGAGATCAAAGATACCAGAACATCATCTATAGATCTATGTGAGTGACTAAGGAATCTGACAATAACATGCAAGATTATAACATAACAAGTATATGGGAAAGGAACCAACTTTACATTAATAAAATGAAGAAATATTTTACAACCTATTCCTTAGTGTTGATATTCTCTCTCACAAAACCAACATCTTGTCCCCTACAACTCCAACTTGCTCCCTCAAGATCTCTTGAATGGTTTAGGCTAGAATATCAAAGCAATAGCATAACGTTACTCTCTCCTCAACCATGGAGATTGAGCCTACTTTTATAGGCTTGCAATGGATAGGGATGGTTGAGAAATTGATGGGTGAGGTGGCTAGGAGATCCTACAAGGATGGATCTCAAGCCCAACTGAACCTATTGATCAGGGATAAGGGTGCCACGAAGCCATCTTTTGAGAAGCTTCACGAGAACCTCTCTTTTTCACATTTTACCAAGGGCACTACTTCTTGTTCATCATGATAGAGTGGTTTTAGATAGAACCATGGTTTTCTTTAAGAGTAAAGGAGGTGCCACCGCTTATTGCCAACATATTACCTGCGGTGCTAAAGAAGGTACCGCTTTTTGACTAAAGGGTAGAAGAGGTGCTGGATTTTCATATACAAATTTGATGTTTGGACCAATGTTCTTGCTTCACAATTTGGGATTGAGGGAAACACTAAAGTTTGGGATCTCATCACATGTTGATGGGATCTCATCACATGTTGATGATGAGATTTAGGTATAACACTCCCATGCCTACAAAAATTCCCTCATACATCCCAAAGTTTGAGGGCAAGGCAGACGAGGACCATCAGAACCATATCATGTCTTTCCACTTGTGGTGTTCATCAAACAACATTGTGGATGACTTGGTCAGATTGAGGTTATTCTAGCGCACACTTATGGGTGTTGCAGCCAAGTGGTAGATCGAGCTGCCTCATGCAACTTACCCTATTTTCTCCTCACTTTCCTCAATGTTCCTTCAATACTTTCAGTTACCTGTCTGATATGATAAGGGAGTGGAGATCCTTTTATCCTATCACCAAACCACAACTTCCCACATCATGGATCATATCCATGACTGGTGATGTCGACGTAGCTTGTGCAAGATCCAATTAGATGATATGATATTCCTTGACTGGTTTCTCAAAATCTTACACCCTCCCATAGCCAAGGCCGTCGCATCTGAGTAACCCCAAACCGAGGAGGAGGCCATCCTAAAGGCTCAGTAGTTTGAATTGATCTATGCCCGGTCAAGGTACTTATATACCATCATACCTAATGATCCCTGAGCCAGCACATCTTGTTGTGATATGCTGGGGTCATCTCACGCTGTTGATGGAGTCATCGGATATATCACACAACACCCTTAGTTCTACGCGGCCTCTCCCATGATGCCACCACACCCGGGTAAAACCCATCATGTTTCCTAACCCAGTTATGCCCCTGATTACTCACCTATGGTGGCTTGGTTCGCAAACAGTCCCTTTTATGCACCTCCCACACCAACTCATCACGTCCATGGACCAACTTGTTCGACACAATCGTGTTCTGGCCAAGCAGTCGGGTTTACAGCTCCAGTAGATCCTCTAGTCTATTATGTACCACTTGTGAAATACACTCTGTCTCTGTCCTCGACTCCTCTAGTAACTATAGGATAGGTTTATGCTTAGAAAAACCTTCCTAACTAACTCGCTCTCAATAACCAACAAGGGAAGGACAAGAATAAGCGAGAAATAAATCAAGGGAATAATCAACCCTAAGGAGGTGGCCAACATACCAACCCTCCAAAAAATAATGGTGTTGACCCACCTGCACAGAATTCCCAACATCCCAATCATCCTAGGAAGAACCAACAGTTACAGACAAGCCATATGTGTGCTATCTGCAACACCTACGGTCATTACACTCATATGTGTCCCCACATGGCTCGCATCCAAAAACTTCTCTAGAATGACAATCAATGTGATCCAAATGGATCTACTCTGGCTCATCCAAACCTAGCACCACCAGGTCCTCCACCTATGGTGCTCCAAAACACCCTACCAAACCAAGGAATGCTTGCAACCCAACCCTTGGCCCCACCTGCTCCTGCAACTCCTGTTCCGACCCCACCTACTGAGACTGGTATCCATCACCTCATGACGTTGTCATCTGAAGTCAAACTATAGACTTGACGTAACCAATATGGATCCACCACGGAAACCATTGACCCATCAAAAACATCTACCTCTACCACTTCTGACATGTCTCTGGACTTACCAAGACCCCCCACCGACGAGGCGGCCAGAGTCCCACAATTCCCTATGTGTAATGTCGCAAACAATGCTACTGCTAGAAAGTCCCTCAACTATATTATAGTCGACGACTTCGCCCAATCTCCTACATCCATATCTGCTTTGGAAGTTCTTAAAATTTTCCCATCTCAGTGTAAAGCGTTGTTTTCCCTTCTAGGTTTTGTAGATCCCTCTAATTCCAGGTTAATCACATTTGAATTACATCAAGGAGAACCTAGGATGTCATCCACTATCGCCTTCCAAGTTCCAGTCTCAATTTGGAATTTGGTTGTACATTGATACTTTATTGATGAGGGGGAATCCTTATGTCAACCTTTTCTTGGTAGAAACATGGGTCCCCTACTCTTCAACCTTCCACTATCGCTCTTCACACCTACAATGGTTGCTCTACTTAGCCTCAAGGGATTCTCATGAATGTTCCTATTGAGTTAGCCAGAAAAACAGTGTCAATTGACATTGAGGTTGTCAATTCCCAACTTGATTACAACCTCCTCCTAGGACATAGCTACATGTATGCCATGTGAACCATGGTCTCTACTATCTTTTGAATCTTGATGTTCAATCATGATGGGAATATCATGACTGTCGACTAATTGACATACTACGATCCGAAGGGGCTGGCCACACCAAAACACGTACCTTCGACCATCGATACTTCTATTGACAGTGCTTCCCTTCCTTCCTTATCTGATGTTGGCCTAGAATTGTTTTCCATAATTCCTATGACAGACACCTTCTTCTCCTTACCACCTCCATGTACACCAACTGATGTATCAGATTTGTTTACTATCACATCCGATACCATCCCGACCACATCGCAACATCAGTCACAACCCCAACCACAATCACCTAGGAATTATTGGGGTTCATTCCCAATCCAAATGATTCCCTTCCATTTTCCACCATCTGGCATTGTGAGCAAGCCTATCATGGCTACTCTCAACTTATCTAATTTTACATTGGGAATTCTTGTGTGGTTCCTCGATCCACCCACTCAACCATTGGTTCCCTAGGTTGTTCTGACTCCTATCCAACCCATTGAGACATTGTCACACCTACCTCTTGGACCATCAAAGACTACTCCTATCTCCATGCCTTCTCCTCCTCCTCCAAAGAAGGCTGTGGGTGAGGCCGCCAAAGAAATGACTGAACCTCATACGGCTCCCGCTTGCTCATTGTGTGGTATCCAAGGTCATGTGACACAAAATTGTCCAGAGTTTCCTATCCTTTGCACCCACATGGACACTATGAATGAATCTAATGGAACTCTAGTATTCACCATCCCAGATCCGTCGATGGTCAAGAACAAGTCATTGCGAACCAACCATCCTTGTGTAGTTTGAGGCTTGTACGGTCATTACTCTCACCATTTCCTAGACTTTCTCGAGTATCAGTCAGCCCTTCGTGACCTTCGAAAGCATTCGTGTGAGTCCAAAATCACCATCCTTGAATAAATCTACCCTTTGGCTTCTTCTTCAAACACAACCAACACCATATACATGATCTCCAGTTTCGCTAGTCCTTCCATCTCCTCAGTTGTAGAGGAACCCTCTGATCTATCCACGCATTGTTTCAACAATGATGAGGATATTCTTTAAGCTTTTTGACTCTTGATTTCCTTTGGGATGATATGCACCATCGCTCATTCTTTATTACCGATGAACTTCTCTCATCGTCATATTAGTACTCAGTCAAAGCCAAAGAATTCATCCATGGAAATGTCAACTTGTTCAAGAACCCCATTCTGATATCCAAAGCATTTGAAACCCGTTCATTGAACCAGATCATTGAAGCCTGTCCTAGACATGAGGTCTTTTCTTTCATGGATGGTTTTTCTGGTTATAACCAAATTCAGATCTAGATAGAAGACTAGTACAAGACTGCTTTCACAACCCCCTAGGGCACGTTTGCGTATCGAGTTATGCCATTCGGCCTTAAAAAGGTTGTAGCCACTTTTTAGCGGGCCATGACGTTCTCCTTCCATGAACTTATCCATATCATATTGTTTTACTTATACGACCTCATGGCTCGATCTAGGAAGTGTTCACAACATCTAGATGACTTATGACAAGTCTTCTTACGATGTTGCAAATACAACATCCGCTCGAACCCTCTCAAGTGTGTGTTTTGTATCCCAGCTGGAAGTTTACTTGGGTTTATCGTCTCTCTCAAAGGGATTCTGGTAAAACCTTTGAAGGTTCAAGCCATTCTAAATCTTCCCTCACCATGTACTTTGTGTCCACTACAGAATCTCCAAGGCAAGGCCAATTTCCTTCGTTGTTTCATTTTGGACTATGCGACAGAATTCCATGGTTTCTTATGACTTCTCGATACCAACATTCTCTTTGTCTGGTTTAAGCATGCACAAGATGCTTTGACGCATTGAAACAAGATATGGATTCTCCTCCACTGTTGTCTCCACCCGACTTCACTAAGGATTTCATTCTATACATGTCGGCATCTGAAAATGCCATCTCCAGAGTTTTGGTCCAAGAAGATGATGCTCGTCAAGAGCATGTGACCTATTATGTAAGTCAGATGTGTTCTGGTCCCCCTCTACATTACTCACATGAAGAGAATATGGATTTCACCGCCGTCTTTTCTGTTCAGACGCTATGCCATTACATCCTTTTGAGCCGCACTCAAGTCGTGGTCGATTCCAACCCCATGAGGTATCTCTTGATCTGCTGCCTTGTTCAAGGCCGTACTACCAAGTGGATTGTCATTCTCCAGGAGTATGATTTGGAATTTGTTTCCCATAAAAGAACCAAAGCTTTGGCATTAGCTACCTTAATGATAGACCTCCCTTCGTCTTCTGCTTCATCACCTATTACAATCAACCTTCTGGATGAATCTCTATTTGTCATATCCATGAAACACCCCTAGTATGAATCCTCCTATACTTGTGCACTTAGAAATTCGAGGCTTATTTGAGCCACGAAGATCGTCGATGCATTTGACACCAAGCTTCTCGCTACCTCCTTATAGGGGATGTCTTGTACCATTAGGGCATCGATACCATATTACGTCGTTTCCTCACCCATGATGACGATGAAAAATTCTTGAATGACTATCACAGTGGAGCCTATGGTGGCCACCTCTCTAGTTTGGCTACCATCCAGAAGATTCTTCATGCCGGTTATTTTTGGACTACCATCTTTGTCGATTGCATCCATGCAGTTAAACGATTCCACAATTGTCAACTATTTTCTCCAAAATCAAGGACTCCTCCTACACCATTACACCCTGTAGTCACAGTCAGTCCCTTTTTCAAGTGGGTAATAGAATTCAGGACTTGTAATCCCACCTCAATCGGTGGCCATAAGTACATCACCATGGTCATTGATTATTTCAATAAATGGGCCAAGGCCATGCCCACATTCAATTGTAAGTTTGAGACGGCGGCACGTTTCTCTTTCACCCATGTTATCACACGTTTCGGTGTCCCACAAGAGATAGTCTCAGGCCATGGCTCTCATTTTGAGGATGCAGTTTGGACAGATCTTTCAACCATGTTGAAGTTTGAACACCAGTATTCCTCCACACACTACCCTCAGGGGAATGGTCAAGTTGAGGCTACCAACAAGATCCTCAAAACCATGTTCCAACGAATGGTGGAAAAACATAAATCCAACTGGAAGCACTTGCTCTTTCTTCCCTCTGGGCCTATCGTACATCCACAAAGACCACCACCAGTTTTACCCTGTTTCACTTAGTACATGGTGTCAAGTCAATACTTCCTATTGAGTGTCATATTCCATCACTCTAGCTTGCCATTGAGCTTCTCCATGATACCTCACCATTAGAACAACACCTTATTATGCTCGAACAAACCAATGAGGACCATCGTGATGCTCTCCAGATGATTGAAGTGGCTAAGACTTAGTCGAAGTCACATTTTGGCTCCCATGTTCACCCTTGCACCTTCAACAAGGGAGATCTCATCCTCATTTACGACGAAGCCAATGATAAGTTGGGGAAATGGAAGTTTGATTCCATGTGGTACGACCCATATGTTGTCCATCATTGCCTCAGCAAGGGGGCATATATCCTTGCTAACTCTGACGACCACCTCTTGAAGAATCCCCATAATAGGCTCTAGCTCAAGAGATTCTATGCCTCATATCACCCACCATGAGTCACTTGTCTCATATTTTTTTTTTGTTTTACATAGTTATTGTCATGAGTATTACAATTTGTTTCCTTGATTGTTCCAGATGGATCCTACCTCACATCGCTACATTTGTTTCGCTGACAGAGCAAGTAGTTGGTCTCCTAATCTCACCTTGGTTGCGTGGGTTATCTATTCCCCATCACATGAGTTGATCCACATTTATGGAATGTGTGTTGGCATTGCTACTAACAACTAGGTTGAGTACAATGGTGTCATTGGTTTCCTGGTTGCTTTCCTCCACTTGGGTATTTTCCACCTTGATGTATTTTTAGACTCCCAGCTGCTTGTCTCCTAGTTGAATAACTGCTATCGGGTACACAATCCTTGTCTCTTTAGAAAGTTCCTATACACTAAAAAATTGTTTAGACATTTTAAATCCATTACATTCATGCATGTTCCCAGAAGTCTCAATGGTGTAGCAGACCAAATGGCTAATGAAGTTCTAGAGTGGCACATCAATCATCGCATATAGGAAATAAAACTGCATCATGCATCATCATATAGTCATTCATACATATGTCAAATACATCATATAGGCATCATCATCATCAAAAGACTCATAAAAAACACATAATAAGTGAATCCATGCACATATATATATATCATCATGTCATAATGTTCAATACAAAAATGGGAAGCCCCATAAGCTTTCTCAGTTGAGAATACATATCATACAAAAATCATACTACAACATTGCACTAGGGGCAGCACCACTAGATGCTAGTCAGAATCAGAATCCTCCTCCTGGTACTCTAGCTATGTGTCCTCCTCTGTGTCCTATTTTGTGTCCCCCTCACTAGATTCCTCCTCCTCCTCCATCGAAACATCACCCCGTGCCACTGCTCGGACATACTCAGTAGCGACTACGATCCTCCTCATCAAGGGGATCCACTATGGAGGAGTGTGGTAACATGCAGAAATCAGATCGTCATCTAGGTACTTCCAGCTATCATCAGTGACCCCCTCTAGTAAGCACTCTATATCACGATGAAGTGATTACAAAGTACTCTTACACCTCTTATGCCTGTGAGCAGGTGGATATAAACACTCCACCCTATCCCTCCGTCATTGATATCCTACTGGTCTGATGTCTGCACATACACACAGTATGTCATCAGTATCTATCACATACATAAACTAGCTACCATTAAGATAGAAAACTATATATCAATGTAACCACATAAAGCATCATGTATATGTAACATCATGTCCGCAGGCCTGTCTTGGAGGTTGAGGCATATCAGGATCTCCCTAGTAGTCCATCCCTGCATACAGGTAGTCCTTTATAAGGACGAGTATATTCCTCCATTGTGCAAAGTATCCCAAGTAAAGAACCGGTCCACTAGGCCACCTCCCTCCAAAATCATAATCTCGCTCCACCTCCTCATGCGAGGCTCGCGAGGTCCTCCCTTCTACATCGCCAGGTGTGGTCGTAGGATCAACAGTCGCTCAAAAATGAGGGGAAACAGAAATCCCCTCCCACTGTCTTGGCATGGCTCAGTGAATGTGGAACCTGTGTCAAGTACATCTGGGCCCACCCATAGTAGGTACCCCTCAGCACATGCTCCACAACCTGGAATTTACCCCCTCATATCTTGTGAGGTCCTGATGATCCCAATATCTGCAACACCATTGCTGCCACATCCCAAGTCACAAGACTCTCAATGACGCACACCATTATGTATGATGAGTGCACCGTTGCAGAGGCATAGTAATGCCTCTTGTAGAGGTTGTCCAGTGACACCCCATTGGTGAGCTTCGACATAGTGTCGTCGATCATACCTAACATAGGGAGCCCAATCAGAAAATAGATATTGAGTATAATATCAATCCACTCCTCCTGGATGATAAAGCACTTAGCATCCGAGTCCTAGAAGCTCGCCATCTTTTCCAGCAATAACTTGGTTGAAAGCATGAGTGGGATCTGGAAGTACTTCAGTATCCCACTTCGGACGAGTATGTCCACCACCGCCCCGTCCCTTAATACCTGCTCTCACAGGGTACCAATGTCTCGCTCTCACAAAGTCACCCATGGCATCCTGCACATACACATAGTCCCTTTCAGGTCCAGTCATGCACAAAAAATCAGCCTGGGATGAGTCGCCATGTTTAGCCTTTTTGTACAACCCAATTTTCTTAAAAACCTCGAACAGGAGTGGCGAGGTCGGTTAGACCAGCTGAATAGGTGCGACCTAGGTCGCGCCTGTCTCCCTAATAGGTGCAACTAGGTCATGCCTGTCAACTTGATATGAGCGACCTAGGTTACGTATTTTACCTCAAAAAGCATGACCCAGCCCTGCGGGCCCTTTTAGCTTGACATAAGCCCCAGTCTGAGCAAAAAGAAAAACTAAACTAGTGTGTTAACACTCCATTTTTAACAATTGATCTAAGGGCTTGATGGAGGTTCGGTAGGGGTCCCAGTCCCTTGAATCTCATGTGGGTGCCCTTCAATGAGGAAAGTGGCAGGCACGCAGTTAGCATTGGGCAAGGTTCATAATCAAAGGCTGTGATTAATTAGAAGTGGATCAACGACTCCAAACCACTTCACGCGAGCAAACATGCGCGATCAAAGCTTCCTCCCTGAATTGCGAAACATGTTAAAGATAGGAAGCTTTCAACAGCTGAGATAAGGTCTGGAGCATATCTATAGCCTAAATTAATCTTGCAATCCATACCTAAATGGGTAAAACTACAATCTCAAATCGTGAAAGGGCAGTAGAGGTCGCAAAGATCAATGGTCATGATGAAGAAAGAGATAAATGGCTCCGGTTCATTTCACAATGCAAACTAGCACAAATGAATATCAAAGTTTCTCATTGCAAAAGATGGCGGGGCCCACTCGGATCGATGGCTGCATGAAAGGTCGGTCTTGATCAGCGGTTAAGAACATGTCACGATCCAGAACTACCCGCAGTGTTTAGGGGAGAAAGTTGGCGGCAGGATGAATGGAACATGGACGGTGGATGTGAAAGATTCCTTTGATCAGATGGCCGAGAAGACTCCCAAGGTACAAGTTTTCCATCCAGTGTGGAGATGACAGCGGAGGAGGAATTCACGCGTGTAATCTACCCCATTGCAGATTGCACGATTCCTCCAATGCCATTTGGGATATGCCTAAGGTGGAAGTCTTGTCTAGCAGCGCTAATTTCGTCGATTCGCAGGTGTGGCATGTGGTTTACTTCAAGGGGAGCCATCCCTGTGGCAGAATTATGTTCCCTGAAGATAGTTGGCTTTTGTGTGAGTTGGCCTATAAAAGTGAGAAAAGTAGCCAGTGAATCTGCTACTCACATGGGGCAAAGCCACAACGGTGTGGGAGGCCATTCCATTTTTGACATCATTTGCACTAGATGGCATACATGAAAGCTTTCCCACAGCCGACGGTGAAGCGCCACGATCGATGAAACGAAGTGACTAGATCCCCATCAAGTAGAAGATCGCTCTGCTCGTGCCTTTGCACATATTGATACTAGATACACTTGGCGAGAGAGTGTGTAGGAATGTTGACCAACCTTTGCGAAGATCAATCTCGAAGCCTTATAAATACTACTTTCACTTCAACAAGAGTGAACTGACATATCTCTAGAGCTCGAGTTCTACTTCTCCACGAAGCTGCAAGGGCCTGATAGAGTTTGATAATGAAGATCTAGTTTGAGAAGCTTATCCGTCTGGGGGTGTTGATTGTTGGTGAGAAGGTTCCACACTCACTCGTCGCCTTGGTATTTGCATGCCAATGGTGACACCAGCCATTGGGTCCTAGACATGATACCCACCTCTCCAATGACGCGAGGCCTAGACACTTACTCCACGTAAGTGTTTTTCTAGGAACCCCTGATACCATCGCACCCACCAAAGCCTCTACGGAAGGGGACAACCATTGATTGTTCCCTGTATAAACATTCGTTCAGATGGGAGCATCAGGGGTTTAAAGCCCTAACAACCCTATTTGTGATGTCCACTTTCCAAGGGTGGTGGGGATGGTGTAGATATGCTGCACCCTAGTTCCTGTAGGAGAGCTCACCTCATTGGAGGTGAGAAGTACAAGAATGACAAGCCACCCCATAGGTTCATCTCAACTAGAAGCAATGTCGCACTTCTTCTAGAGCCCACGTATAACGATGTTACTAGGCGAGGAACAAGGTGGTGGATGTGACTAGACTAGGGAAGGATGCCGACTACCTCACTAGTGTGTGCCCATGTGGAAAGCTGCATTTGAACATGGTGGAAGCACACACCTCAAATCCTAGAAGGAGGCATCATACTCATCATCCATCGTGGGGGATGAGCATGTCGAACTATTACCTGGGCCGAATGCAACCACTAGCGCCATAATGTCTATTTATATTTGTAAACATGGCAATAGTCCACTCCTTGCACTGTTAACACCTGATGGCGACTTGTAACAGCTTTTAATTCGGTAGTCTTAGCAATAGGATTGTATAAAAATGCTCCTGATAGAAGGAGAAAAAGGTTGAAACCATTGAAATTTTGCTGGGTGTGTGTTTCAAGAGAATTTTAATATAATTGCAGAGCTGAGATCAACATTTTTCATACAGGGATTCATGTGTTGTTCGCACTTACAGTCTATTATTTCCTTTCCCATGTGAATTTTATTCCAGTTTGCCTTTCCATTTTTTTTTCTTTCATATCTGAGACTTAGGGTATAACAACTCAAAATTCATACTTGCTATGCTTCGTCTGTTGTTTCAGGTATTCACCAAAGTTTATTCTAAATTTAATACAAAATTCATTTCTTACAATGATCTGTGTTGATGGTCTGTTCATGTTCCTCCTTTCCACCAGACAATTATAAATCAACTGTGATCGAGTGGCTACCTTGCCCCTGTGTTGAAATTGTTTTCATTTAAGTTCTGATTATTCTTGTTGTATATCTTGACTCCATCGCCCAATGGTTCTATGTTTTGTTTCAACTAAGTTTACAAACAATTTATTGTTTAACTTGCATATATATCTGGCATTTGTCAACATTTGGTGAGAGATCCCTCTCGGAAGAGGAGAAGGCTAGTTCTCTCTTCAAAAGTAGTTTTGTTGTTGCCCAGGAGTAGCCTCCCCTGGCTCGACCTTGGGGGCTCGAATCCCAGTGCTAACAAACTAGTGCAATTTCTGGGGAAGAAATTGAAGATCCTCCCTGGAAAAAATGACATGGTTTTGGATGTGGTTATTGATGGTGAATGATGACTGGACATAAGGAAGGTTGAGCACTTTTTCACCTGGTGACTCCACTCTTGAAGGATTTATACTTCAGCGACTCCACTGGTGGTGTGACCCAGAAATCAAATGACCGAAGAGAGCTAGCAGACTTCGCTTGGAAAATGGACCCCTCATAAAGCTTAGAAAGGCATGGCAGAAGGTCCAAGCACTCGAGTCCATGTTTCTTCCAAGATACCTTATCTTATATTGTAAGTTTGCTCTTATCTTTTCTTAGATTTATCAAAACAACCTTCTATGGCCCAACTCATTCTGAGCAGAGCCATGAATATATTCCTGTTTATCATTCTTTACGAACTGAAAGCGTTGCATCATCTTGTACATCTGATTATGGCCTAGAGCTCTATCTGGGGGCACCCGATGTCAAAGGACACCCCTATGAAATTCATGAAACCTCAGATGATAGCTTAGCTATCGTACCTAACCTTGTCTCCCCCTTTTCTCCAAGCTGATATAAACCGCTGCAATGACCTCCTATCCTCCATGATTTTCCCGCGAAATATTACAAGTACCTCCCCAAGTTCGACAGAGAGTCTGAAAACTTGACTGCTGAGAAACATGTACAAGCCTTGGAGCATTTCTATGACCTTTTTGTGATAGAACATGACATTTTTTGCATGCGGGCGTTCGTTCTATCCTTGCAAGGAGGTGCCAAAGTCTAGTTTAAACACTTGTAGCCTAAGTCCATCAACACTTGGGAAGAGATTTCTTGCACATTCTTGAGGTTTTGGGGTAGGAGAAGGCCACTGGAGCAAATACTTTTAGAGTTTTATTCCCTAAGGAGGCATGAGGGTGAGGCCATATCTAGTTTTAACAGAAGATTCATGAGCTTTTATTATAACATGCCTAAGAAAGTTCAACCTCTTGAAAATGCTGCTAAGATCTATTATGCAACTGCCTTTCCTCCTGACCTGTCCTTGCTTCTTTTGGAGAGAAAATCAACCACCCTACAGCAGATGTTCACTGATTTTTTGGAGGTTGAGGAAAACCTTAAGATTTCCAAGAAATTATTAGATCAGGATAGTGGTGGTGAGGTAAAATATACATACAAATTGGTTGGGACCTACAAGTGGAAGGAGGAAGTCTTTGGCTTGTCAAATACCTCCCATGGTATGCAAAATGATGACAGGCCTGAGGCTGGAATAGGCAGTCCTGTAGGACTGTTCTCTGAAGATGGTGACTTGCACCGTCCCTGGTCAAATAGGGATGCTTTTAAGAAGGAGTTTGGTGCACCTGTTTATGATGAATATGAAGAAGAGTACCTGCAAAATGTACCTGACGAGCCAGTTGTTGAAACAACATCTTCTGATAAAAGAAATCAAAGTGCAATGCAAAATCAGGAGGTCAAAGCAGGAAAATATGATGAGGGCACTGGAGGTGATATCCTACCCTTGTGTTATGCCTCTTTTGAGTTAATATGACACATTATTAAGGCCTCCAAGCAAAAGTAGAAGGAGACAGAGGTGGTGTAGGCCAGAAACTTGTACATAAATGAAGACGGATGCAATAGTTTACAGATAAACACTCTTTCTGATACTCTGCCTTCAGGAACACCACCTCACAAAGGAGGAGTATGCCTACTTAGTTCCACTAGAGAAGCTAAAGACCTCCCTCTCGAATCACATCAAGCCCTTGTTACAGAATTTCCGGGCGGAGAGAGGGATATTCCATTGAAGAAAAAATATGTGGGTCCTTGTCTGCAATCTTCCAAGTGTCATCCTGATGACTCCCTATAAGCAGGAAGCTCCAGACGGCTTCCCCATGAGCAGGTGACAGAGCATGCTAGAGGTTTCCATGATTTCTACAACCTCGTGGCCAAATACATGGAGGGTTTGGGTGAAGGCAATGATTGGTCACATTTCTGCCTTAAAGATCAGTTTGTTTATCATTTCCTTCTCCCATTTTCTGTTTCATTTTTTTCTATCAAACACCATACAAGAACAAGAATATTGGGCAAGTTGATTGATTGGATTCATTGGAAGTCTGATTTCACTTAGTCGGACTTGTGTACAAATTTATGTAGAGTAGGTAGGAGAAAATAAGTTCAGCTGTTATCGAGCATTTCCTTCATTACTGTTTTCAGTTTGTTTTCATTTTCAGTTACCAGCATAGGCTTACAGTCACCTACATGGTTTGCAAGAGTGGCATGAATTCGCTGAAGAAGTAGCATGGAGCAGAATGGAGATGTCAAAGAAAGGCAGAAGGCAACCCAATGGTTTTGGCACTTGGTCTGCGGGGGTTCTTTGCTACCTCACTAGGAGGATAGCATCCCTCGTGGAGTCGGTTGTTAACACTCCATTTTTAACAGTTGATTTAAGGGCTTGACGGAGGTTTGGTAGGGGTCCTAGTCCCTTGAATCTCATGTGGGCACCCTTTAATGAGGAAAGAGGCAGGTGCACTGTTAGCATTGGGGAGGGTTCATAATCAAAGGATACGATTGATCAGAAGTGGATCAACGGATCCAAACTGCTTCGCGCAAGAAAACAATGTGTTAAATATAGGAAGCTTTCGACGACTGAGATAAGGTATGGAGCAGATCTACAGCCTAAATTAATTTAACGATCCATACTTGAGCGGGTAAAACTACAATCTCAAATCGCAAAAGGGCGGTAGAGGTCCTGAAAATCAATGGTCGTAATGAAGAAAGAGATAAATCTACGGCTTCAGTTCATTTTGCAATACAAACTAGCATGGACGAATATCAAAGTTTCTCATTGCGAAATATGGTGGGGCCCACTCGGATCGATGGCTGTAGGAAAGGTCGGTCTTGATCGATGGTTAAGAATGTGTCACGATCCAGAATTGTCCGCGGTGTTCAGATGAGAAAGTTGGTGGCATGATGAATGGAACGTGGACGGTGGATGTGAAATATTCCTTTGATTAGACGATCGAGAAGACTCCCAAGGTATGGGTTTCCCATCTAGTGTGGAGACGACAGTGGAGGAGGTGTTCACGCGTGTAATCTGCCCCATTGTAGATTGGCCGATTCCTCCAACACCATTTGGGATATGCCTAAGGTGTTAGTCTTGTCCAGCAGTTCTAATTTCCTCGATTCGCAGGTGTTGCATGTGGTTTACTTCAAGGGGAGCCATCCCTGTGGTAGAATTATGTTCCCTAAAGATAGGCAGCTTTTGTGTGTGTTGGCCTAAAAATGTGAGAAAAGTAGCCGGCGAATCTGCTACTCACACAGGGAAAATACACCATGGCATGGGAGGTCATTCTATTTTTGACTTCATTTGCACTAGATGGCATACACGAAAGCTTTCCCATAGCCGACGGTGAAGCGCCATGATCAATGAAATGAAGTGACTAGATCCCCATCAAGTAGAAGATCACTCTGCTCATGCCTTCACACATATTGATACCAGATACACTTGATGAGAGAGTGTGCAATAATGTTGACCAACCTTTGCGAAGATCAATCTTGAAGCCTTATAAATACTACTTTCAGTTCAACAAGATTGAACTGACATATCTCCAGAACCCGAGTTCTACTTCTCCACGAAGCTGCAAAAACATGATAGAGTTTGACGATGAAGATATAGTTTGAGAAGATTATCTGTCTGGGGGTGTTGATGGTTGGTTAGAAGGTTCCAAACTCACTCGTTTCCTTGGTATTTGCATGCTAATGGTGACACCAGCCATCAGGGCCTAGACGTGATACCCGCGTCTCCAACAACGCGAGGCCTGGACACTTACTCCACGTAAGTGTTTTTCCAGGAACCCCTGATACCATCACGCCCACCAAATCCTCCACAAAAGGGGACAACCATTGACTGTTCCCTATATAAACATTCATTCGGATGGGAGCGTTAGGGGTTTAAAGCCCTAACAACCCTGTTTGTGAAGTCCACTTTCCAAGGATGGTGGGGCTGGTGTAGATACGCTGAACCCTAGTGATTGCAGAAGAGCTCACCTCATTGGAGGTGAGAAGTACAAGAATGACAAGCCACCCCACAGGTTCATCTCAACCAGAAGCAATGTGACACTTCTTCCAGAGCCCATGTACAACAGAGTTACCAGGCGAGGAAGGAGGTGGCAGATATGACTAGACTGGGGAAGGATGTCGACTACCTCGCTAGTGTGTGCCCATGTGGAAAGCTACATTTGAACACAGTGAAAGCACACACCTCAAAGCCTAGAAGGAGGCATCATACTCATCATCTGTCGTGGCGGATGAGCATGTTGACCTATTACCCGGGTCAAATGCGGCCACTAGCGCCATAATTTTTGTTTATATTTGTAAATGTGGTGATAGTCCACTCCTTGCACTGTTAATGCCTAATGGCGACTTGTAACAACTTTTAATTCGGTAGTCTCAACAATAGGATTGTATAAAAATGCTCCCAATAGAAGGAGAAAAAGGCTGAAACCATTGTAATTTTGCTGGATGTGTGTTTCAAGAGAATTTTAATATAATTGCAGAGTCAAGATCGACATTTTTCATACAGGGATTCATGTGTCATTCACACTTATAGTCTGTTATTTCCTTTCCCATGTGAATGTTATTCCAATTTGCCTTTCCATTTTGTTTTCTTTCATATCTGAGACTTAGGGTATAACAAATTGAAATTCATACTTGTTATGCTCCATCTGTTGTTTCAGGTATTTACCAAAGTTTCTTCTAAAGTTAATACAGAATTCATTTCTTACAACGCTCTGTGTCGATGGTCTATTCATGTTCCTCCTTCCTACCAGACAATTATAAATTGACTGTGATCGAGTGGCTACCTTGCCCCTGTGTTGAAATCCTTTGCATTTAAGTTCTGATTATTCTTATTGTATATCTTGACTCCATCGCCCAATGGTTCTATGTTTTGTTTCAACCAATTTTACAAACAATTTATAGTTTCACTTGTATATATATCTATAATTTGTCAACATTTGGTGAGATCCCCCTCTCGAAAGAGCATAAGGTCAGTTCTCTCTTCAAAAGTGGTTTTGCTATTGCCCGGGAGCAACCTCCCCTCGCTCAACCTTGGGGGCTCGAATATCGGTGCTAGCGTGTCCACCACCATCCCATCCCTTAATGCCTGCTCTCGTAGGGTACCAATGTCTCACTCTCACAAAGTCACCCATGGCATCCCGCACATACACATAGTCCCTTTCAGGTCTAGTCATGCACAAAAACTCAGCCTGGGATGAGTCGCCCTATTTAGCATTTTTGTGCAACTCAATTTTCTCAAAAACCCTGAACAGGAGCGGCGGGGTTGCTTAGACCTGCTGAATAGGTGCGACCTGGGTCACTCCTGTCTCCCCGATAGGTGCAACCGGGTCATGCCTGTCAGCTCGATATGAGTGACCTAGGTTGTGTATTTTCCCTCAAAAAGCGTGACCCTGCCCTGCAGGCCCTTTTAGCTTGACATAAGCCCTAGGATGAGAAAAAAGAAAAACTAAACCAGTGAAAAAGTCGGGTTTGACGAGAACTCTTACCTGCAAGTCACATATTGAAAAACCATCGGTCGAAATGAAATAAATCATTAAATGAGCTCTGGGGTCCTCCACTCTAACTCAGCATTGAACAATAAAAATGACACATGTCATGTGGACCCCCCTTGTTTGTAGGCATCCATTAGGTCTCGTTTTCTTTCGTACGCCACAGAGTCATTCGGAGTCTGTTTGAGACGTTGTTCACACCATTAGGCTCATTTTTTTGTCCTCCATCTTTTGACGAGACCATTGTCTTGTGTTCTCACTATGGTTTTTTGGGCCATTTCTTGGGAGTCACCACAATTTGTGTGCCATCATGTGAATAACCCTTTGTCTGTATTGGCATGTTCACAAACCATACGTTCCATCCATACTGCAGAGTTGGCCATATTTTACTGCCATCCATCATACATCAAGGGGGCCCCATCAGTGTTATGCATTTATTCCTTTCAGCCATGTTCACAACATAACCTCTTTCCATATATCAAACACTTCCCCTTGCTTTATTTCCCATTACAAAGTTTTTGTTAAGCACTTTTTTGACTCCTAAAAGAATGAAAAGATTGTCGAGCATGCTTGCTTCCTTTCATGCTCGTTAAAGTATTTGAAAGGGAGTCTATGTAGCCTTGTTTATCTCCTTTTTCATACTATGTATACCATCATAATAAAATGACCACCTTGGCACAATCAAGCCAGGAACGTTTCCCTTTGCATCCTTTTATGCTTTCTCGGACATTGGGACCGTACTTTACGAAAAATATAATTATGGGTTGTCTTTAAGCTCTTTTCCAGCCCTCTCATCAAGAAAATATTACCGAGCTAACTTCATTTCATTCATTCTCGTAAAAGTATTTGAACGACCATTCGGTTGGTATAGCTTTAACTTTTTCCAACCTGATTGGACTACCAACGGTAAAGGAGTATTCCTTCCCCAAAAGTTGGAAGAGCTCTCCTTTGTACACTTTTATCCTTTTTTGGGATAAGGAGACTACATATGAAAAATATACCACAATGGAGTCTTCTTCCTATTTTTAGACTCTCTAAAAACGAAAACACCGTCAAGCATTTACTTTCTCAAGCTCGCTAAAAATACACAATATCGTGTCATAACGGTGTCTTTAGGCGCCACTACATATGATATTACAATATGGCAGCTTCCCCCCATTGGGTCACCTTTTGTTTAGAGTATTCTGCGATGGGTCTTCCTTGGATCCCATGGATATCACTAGTCCAGTTACTTCCCTCATTATTTCTCATCTATGGTTATTTTCCTGGTATTACAGCTATAATCCCTCTCCCATGAGTTGGTTTCATTTTCTGCCAGGTCCTCCCTATCATCATATTCTAAACAAAAGAAGTTTGATTTCCCCGTACTACCCTTCCCGTGTTCCCCCATTTAGTGTGTCAGTCCCCATATTGGTCCATGTATTTGGTTATCCCCCTAACACTTTTAGTTAAGGACATAGCATTGCCTTGATTAGTTGCAGGTCTCCCTCTATTGACGACAACACATCTATTCTAGATGATAGACCCATACCTCCCCATATTCTAGTTTAATCCACCTCCTTGATGAGTTCCTTGGGCCACTTGAGAGGAGTCATTAGTTCCTCTCAAGATGGTTGTGTCTCACATGCTCGACTTCAACTACATCATCATACCATTGAGACTCATACAGGGTATTGGTCTATTCATTATTTGGTCAAAGACCTCAGTTGTCACCTGACTCTAGCACATTGGTGAGTCTACTATGGGACCCACACAGTTTCATGTCCCTTGTGATTTTCGGGCTGAGTTGGAGACAGTTTTTAGAATCCCCCAGTGTTGTGCTTCCATGTATCTCTAGTACTCGATGTTGCATATTGTACCACAAAGATTCTGACTCTCAGTCATTGAGTCCATATATATGTACACGCCCAAATTCCACAAAGCATCAATTGTGATGATATTGCATTCCATGTGAATTCCATTGTTCCTATGTATCAGTTCTTCATATCAGCATTGTAGTCAACCTCCTATTGAGGCCACCATTATGTATCATCATTTGTATATGTATTGGTTGGCTCCCATATTTTTGAGCTTTGATCCCATTACTTATTCTTTGACATTGTTACGAGCATGGGGATGCTTGCCTTGTCCATAAACATGTCACACATTATATGTATCTCATCCATTTTTGAGGAACCATTAATAAAAAACCAAAATCCACTGTGGTTCGAACGAGGAAGCTCCACTTCTCCATAGGTCTCTCCAATCTCTCCACGATTCCCATAATCCTATGATATTATTTGGTCATACAATGAGCTCCTTCCCTCACACATTAGGGGGAAATCTGTTAACACAAAAAAATGTTCACCTAGCTCTACATGGTATAAACCATATACTTACATCATATTCCTACCATATTTCCCTTACTTTTGACCTTCAGAATTGCATTTCCACAAAAAATGGTCCAAAACATTATTATTTACTATGTTTTACCCTCACTCTCTCCAAAAAATTGTCAAAACCCCTAAAAGGGGTCAAAAACCCTAAAAATGGTGCAAAAAACCTAAAAAGAGAAAGAACTAGAAAACCATAGGAAAATACCATGGGTCAGAAAATACCATGGGTAACCACATTGGGTCAAAAAACCATAGAACCATGCTATAAATACATTGTGAGAGGATCTCCCAAAATACTTTTTTCTCATTTTTCATTTTGTGAGTACACCAGGACACCCTTGCGCTCAAGTATTCACACACCCTTTTTCCATCATCCCGTCGCCATACCATTCCCATATTTTACGTTGAGACATTCTCCATACTCACCTGGAGACCATTGGAAAACTAGCCAGTGGAGAGGTGAACCACTTCCAAACATGGCCATGGTCGCCCACTTAACAAGAAATGAGGTATACTTTTGTTTGTTTGTATTTGTTTAGCTTAGCCGTTGTATATTAAAAAAACGTCAAAAATATTTGCTTTGTGTTGCTAATCTATTTTGTTGTTTTATTTTTACATGAACTCTTCATTACGGTCACATTGATCTAAGGCTGGTGCTTTTGCATGTAATAGGGGAGAAATCATCATTACACTTGAACATAGCTACTAGATATACAATGTAGATGTATGTCATACAGACGCAAATCTGAGCACAAACACGAACATACAAATGTGGGTCTATGATATGACACGTATAGATATTCCATCACAACATGGGGAAAGCAATGAGCGCTTAATAGATACCCAAGGTCTTCGTCTCATCAATAAAAACGTACAATTCCATCCATGCAAATAAATGTCTTGAAGTTGAACATGGTAGAAACCACTTGATTATCAACCAATGATGAAAATCGTTAATTAATCCTTGTAAAACTTGATTTGGAAATGTTTTGGAGGATTTTATAAATGAAATTTCTACACCTCAGAATATAATTTTGTGTTCCTCGGTAATCTTACTCTGTAATGCCATATGTTTCATTGAATTAACATTCTGAATCAATAATTAGGGTAATTTTCCCAACACTTGTTGATTTTGGATTTATTGAAATGGTGAATTTTTATGGCATGCCACACATGTACAATTTTTCAATTCCAAATTTTAAACTTCTACCAAGTACAATGGTCCCTGATACTTCCAATACAATTGGTGGCAGCCAATTTGGGTTTTTAAAACTTCAGATATAACAATTTTATTGAGAACACCGATTTATGGCTAGTTTTGGGGCCTTTCAAATTTTCTAACTTACATAGAGTATATATTTGAAAGGACAGTGACCCAAAAGCCAAAATTTGGATACAGGTTACTTCCCTATAACCTTTCAATACCTTACAAATTTTGGACCCTGAAAATTTTACATAAAAAATCAAAAAATTCCAATATGACTCATTTAAAAATGTCAAACCCTAAAAAATTCTTCCCCTTTGGCCCAAGAAAGAGATTTGACACCTCTTGTAATATGCTTAAACCTAGACTCAATATAAATATTATGATTTGTGGAATATCTAAATCCTAGTTGTCACATAATACCCTTGGTGCATTTATATTTCCCCGTGAATCCCCCCAAGGGTTTGAATCAAGTGGGATTGAATATTCGGAAGTGATACCATTGTAATATTTAATGGAAGGATTGAATCCACATCTAGGTAATGCACAAACTTTGAAGTTTTTCAAACTGGTCGTATCACTAGATGCTCACCTCCTAGTTAAGGTAGTTTTCCATAAATCGATCTCACTTACAAAGCAAGGATTAGTAGGAATTTTCACTAGACTCTATCCTTCTTTGAAATCAATGGAAGTCTGGATATGAAATAATAGAATCCCTATATATATGGAGATATGTAGTTATTTTTTTATAGAAAGGGTTACTACACCTTTATATTTGAGAGAAAAATAAATTGTGATATTATCTTAAAAAGTAGACCATCCTTTATGGGGCCAAGAGGAATGTATCTGAACCAATGGAATCTGAACTTTGAACATGAAAATGGAATTCCTTTGATTGTTCCTATTTGGGTGAAGATATTGCATTTACTATTGCACTACTGGAGCGATGATGCTATGAAAGTTATTGGAAATTCCTTGGGAAAAATATCTAGATACATATGAGCCTAAATCCCCTATGTTTTCCCATACGAGAATCTATCTGGAGTTAGATCTTAAAAGAGATCCCTAAGGCCATAAATTTGAGGATGGATTGATGGCCACACCTACAAAAAATGTATTACAATCAAATTCCATTCAAATGCATATCATGTCATGAATATGGGCATTTTGTGAAAAATTGCCCCAAGAATTTTGTGGTGGAAGAGAACCAAAATAAGGAAGATGAATGGAAAACTATTCAAAAATGAGGGAAGGCATAGAAGGAAAAAAGGTCCCCTAAAGGGGTTTTGGAGAAGGAAAATACCATATCTTTAACTTCTTTCATTTCAAATCATTTTAAGATCTTATCACATGGTGTTCAAGATCAGAATGTCACTCAGGAACAATCCACAACCTTTGAACTAGGGGAAAAGGAAACACTTAGGAATGTTCCAGAAAACACCCAAGAAACCCATGTTTTGGAGAATATAGGGTTGGAGGGTAGATGAAGATCAGTCCTTCCAATGGTCCATTATGAAGAAGTTGTAGGGGGAAGTGGTAAATTGGGGCCAAGCGTTAATACACAAATCTCCCATGGATAGAACAGACTAGGTCGAAGTGAAACATAGGAGGAGATGGAAGTGGAACAAAATCATAGGAAAAAAGTAGGGAGGCCATGAAATATGGAAAAAATAAATGAATGGGATGATAAAGAAGGAGATGGTAAAACAATGTACCATTACAAAGGTAATTAGCGAAGTCCTCTCATCTCAACATAGTAAGGAATCGAAAGTGGATATCATTGTACCATAGGTAAGGTTTCCCAAACAGGGGATCAGCTACGGAAAGCGGTGCCGCGTCATGGAGTACTTAATATTAAAAGGGATTAATAAATTAGGTGAGTCTACTTGGGTGATCCATAGTTCCTTTCCATCCTTTATCTAACTAATATTTTAAGGAAAGAGTATTTGGAGTGGTGACAAGACCAAGTCTCTTAACAATATCTTCATAAAAAAAGTTCTTCAGGCTACCATTATCCACAATCAGATGTAATGGATTTTTCTAAACCCATATCTGTGTATGGAACAAGCATTCTTGTTCCTCCTCATCGATTATGGTTGAGGTTGTCGGAGTGGTCGATGTCGAAGCCAAAAGGGTCACTGAATCTGGGTCGGATTGTACCAGGTATTTATTGGACAAGTCGGATGTCAATAATTTTGCCAAAAATTTCTTCAAATATTTGCATTCTGGGGTATCATGCCATGATGAATTGTGATAATCACACCATTTCCCGGTAGGAGATTGTTTTCTATGCTCCCTTTTGTATTTCTGAGAGTACTTCTTGTGATAGTATGGCTTTAGCAGAGTCAGCTGAGAAGGTTTTCTTTACTTGTCGGAGTCGGGTGGTGACTTCTTGTCGAATATTTGACTTGTCAGCTTGGTTGTGAAATGTGATTTTCCTTTTTGTTTAGCTTCAAGGTTTCCGACGTAGTGAAATGTATACACAAGCATAATTATATTTAGAAACTCCATCTCTTGCTGAATGTACGGGGATAATCCGCTAATGTACTTCAGAACAACCAATTTCTCTTCTTCTTGGATGCCAAGTCTAGCATTGAGTCAATAGAACTCATTGGTGTAACTCTGCACATAATGGTATTTCCATTATATTAGTTGTTTCCAGTTCTTATAATATTGTTCAATGTACTTGGGCGGCTAGAAATTCTTTTGAATGTATGTGAAATTTTTTTCCCATGTGTCTATGGGGTCTCCTTCTCATTCCATCTTTGTCGATAGATTCTCCCACCAATAGTGCACAGAGGTTGACATACTTAAGAATGCAATGGTGATCTTTTCCTCTTTATAGATTTGATTCACAGAGTAGTAAGATTCCAATTGTTGTAACCAATTATCGATGGATTTTGCATTAATCTTTCCTTCAAGATTCAGTATCTCCATATTCATTTGTACTTTGAAGGGGATTATTTTATCGAAGTGAGATCTCATCGAGGAATCTCCAAATTTCGAAGTGAATTGCATGAGAATTTCGTTGAACTGGGATAAAATTTTGGTTCGCTGGTGAGCAAGTGATTTTTCTATGAGTTTCTTTGTCTCTCCAGTTGCATGTCTATTGTTTGTTTCTTTAGCCATCTTCTTTGAAGTCGAAGGTAGTGTATTCTTGTGTTGCAAGCATGTTTGAACATGCATAAGTTAGGTAACTTCGATAGAAGTGTCTACACAACTTAAAGATATGAATCTATCTATGATCTTTCTTTGATACCAAATATTTGATTTCCTAGGCGTATGTCAGGGGATAATAGTTCGATTGAATGAATCGAGCACTATTATGGAGGAATCATATAAAGAATAAGAAAAAGCAGGAAATACAGTACACAGACATAAAGTAAACACACATACATAAATGCAAGAATTCAAACCAATATTTGTTATTCGGCTACTTCTCTACTACTTGCTTATATTTTTCAATAGTGTACATGCTTATATAGGACACTGAGATGCTTGGGTGACTACCCATTACATTCAGTTACAAAGAAGAAAGAATAGTTTGGAATTTCAACTGTTACAGATGACTGGAGGAGAGAGAGAGAATCTATCGTAGTCATGTTGATATGCTAGCATCTCGAGTCGATGATGCATGTCGAGATGTGAAACCTGTCGAGGTTGTGTCAAGGTTCAGACTTGTCAAATTCGAAGTTGAACCTGTTGAAGTGGAAAACATTCCAACTATTGGGTGGATCACTTATTATCCCTAAACTGATGGACAAACTGAACGTGTAAATCAAATTATTGAAGACATGCTTAGGATGTATGTCATGGACAAACGAAGCAAATGAGAAGAATATTTGTATTTGGTTGAATTGGCTTATGATAATGGCTATCAAGTAGATTTAAAACTGAGTCTGTTTGAAGCTTTATATGGTAGAAAATGTAATGTTCCAAATAATTTGGACAAGTCAGTAGACAGGCTAATCATTGGGCCTGAAATGGTCCAAGATATTGAGCGGCAAGTAGTAAAGATAAAACAAAATTTAAAGATGGTACAAGACCGTAAAACCGTAAAAATGATTTATGAAAATAAAATAAGAACTCATAGATAATTCCAGGTTGTGGATATGGTGTTCCTAAAAGTCAAATTCAAGACAATTTCATTGTTGTTGGAAACTACAAGAAACTAGCCACTAGATTTTGTGGGTCGTTTGAGGTCCTATGTAGGGTTGAATCAGTAGCTTACGAGCTATAAATACCTCCCACAATCAAAATACACAATATATTTCATGTTTCATTACTGAAAAAGTATGTTTATAATACTAATCATGTACTTTACAGGTCTGTTCTTCAGGTGGAACCCAAAGGGAAAATACAGGTTCAACCACTTTGCATATTGGATCACAGAAACAAGATACTCAAGAACAATAGAAATTGCAGATTTGATACCATGTAGAAATAGAGTCTTGATGAAAATAATAATAATAGGGGGTATATCTTTCTACAAACATAATTATCAAAAATATGCACAAGCAAAATAGAGAGACGGGTAAAGAAATCGAATACAAGAGAAGTGATCCAATATCTTTCCAAGTACTATTGATCAAATGAATTGATGTTGAATCAATAAGGAATTGATTGATTATTACAATAGTATTACATCCTTATAAAGGAAAATTGAGTTGGTGTAAGACAACTCATGTTAGCTCATAATGTAGCATTACCAAATATGATTATTGGCTCGCCAAATTGACACTCTTTTGCACCTCTTTGTACCCTCCATACACACCTTTGATTTATTCATTTGATCCTTTTATCCCACAAATCCTTCTATATTTTCACATGTTTACCCAAATATTCAGCAAGTATACTAAGGTATGATAATTCATCAAAATCCTTTAATTTCCTTTGATTTAATGCTTAAATATAATTTCTTGAAGCATTTGTGCCTAATTATATTTCTGCAGCATACCTTGATTTTTGTAGCATACTTTGATTTCTGCAACACATGTTGGTATTTAGCATCAGGTTAGATATTATGAAGATTCTCCATACGTGGCTAGCTCCTTCAAACAAATCCAAGTTTATCCATCTTAATTCTCACTGATGACTCATGTACAATCAATGCAATCTTCATCTCTAGGCACTACGTGCCATAGAGATGAAGATTTGCTATTAGATGACAAATCAAAACATATCTCGTTAGCCATTAATTAAAGGAATCAAACAGTTGTATTATTAATAGGAGATTGAGTTTGTTACTGTAAAATTGGGATTGGTTACCCTAGCCTTCTAGCTATAAAATTCCATGGATTGAAAATGTAAAAGGACAGAGATATGCATGTATGGAGAATGGATAAGGAATAAGAAGGATTGTGCTACCTAAGTTTTGGTTTTTCTAAATTTGATAGAGGTTATGATGTTTTTATAATACACAGATAATTTTGTAGATTATAATCTGATTAGTTCATGTTGTTAATGTTCTTCTTTTATATATTCCTCTAGTTTAAATTTCTTAATTTGCAAATCCCATAAGGATTTGTGGTCTCATTGGCAAGGATCCACCAACATAGACCATAAGCCCTTCTCCTGTATGCCAAATATGTACAAGTGAAAATATAAATTGTTTGTAAGATTGGTTGAAACAGGACATAGAACCATTGGGTGATGGAGTCAATATGCGTGGCAGAAATAAACAAAACTTATGCAGGCAATTTTAACATAGAGGCAAGATAGCCATTCAATCACAGTTAAATTATAATTGTCTGGTGGAAAAGAAGAACATGAACAAACCATCAAGACAAAGCATTTGAGAATGAATTCTGTATTAAATTTAGAAGAAAGCTTTAGTGGATATCTGAAACAACAGAAGGAGTATAGCATGTATGAATTCCAAACTTTTATACACTTATTTCAGACATGGAAGAAAACATAATGGGAGAGATAAATTGGAAAAACATTCAAATGAGAAAGGAAGAAATAGACTGTAACACAAACAACACATGAATCCCTGTGTAAAACACTGACTTCGGCTCTGCAACTTTATTTAAAACTCTTGAAAGCACACACTGCAAAATTACATCGGTTCCAACCCTTTCTCCTTCTCCAGGACGTATAATTATAATATTTTGAGACTTTCCAATACGATGTTTCATGAATCAAAATTTGTTACAACTGAAAAACAACTTTTAACAAACTCTAATGTGACAGATTTGCCATGATTTACATAAAAACTAAAAAAATGAACTATGGACTACGAGGGAAAATATGTGCAAGAGTATTTTATGTTTCCATTTGGTGGGTGACAGCTGTACAAAGTTCTGGGAGAGGTGAACATTAGAGGGGTGTGTCCACGTAGAAACTTTCCTGCATACTGTCATTGCCACTTCCATGGTTGCATCTTAAACATGCTCAACCGATATTGCTGAATTGACCTCCATTGGTCAGGACCAGGAAAAGTTGCGACTGCCATGTCGAATGCTTGCACTTTGAGTTCCATAGTTTTTGGGTACGAGGTCTCAGGTGCTTTGGCACATGTGGATTTAAAGTCAAACAACAGTTCAAATTTACTGGCCAGATTATCGCAAATGGTCGTTCTTGATAAGGATTGTTGCATGTCTAAAAAATTGCTATTGTCTGAATGACAGCTAATCAAACACTCCAGACACTGCTTTTGAGACAATAAGGGTCCCTTCTCTTCCCAGACGAAAGGAATCCCTATGTCTACCAGTGGCTTGAACAACCAGATCACCTTCTTGACCTTGTGCTCAATAATATCTATTTTGTCTTGTACGATGTCCAACATCCTATGTTTAGTAATTACCTTTCTATTCGTAGAGATGATAGCCACTGTATTTTGGATATTGTACCGATTGGTCAGATCATCTGACAAGGAGCTTAGGAAAGCAACGAAATTTTCTACTGTTACTACAGGTCTTTTCTGGACTTCTCCTAATACTGTCAAAACCTTTTTCTTGGCCTCTGTTAAAGCCTTTTCTTGGTCTGCGAAGAAATCTATATAAGTTCTGAACTTGTTGGCCTCTGCAATGATTTGATCCCAGATCACATGTCTAGCCCCTTTCAAGGCTAATTTACCAATCACCCGCTAGCTTAATTTGGCATTTTGTTGTATCAATTCTGGACATTTCTCCCCTATCTTTTCCTTTTCTTGTCCCTCCTTTTCTTTCTCCTCCTCTAGCTCCTTAAGCTGTTGCTTTAACTTAGTAAGCTCTGTATCTTTGAGGCCTATCTAGGACATTACTCTAGAAAGAGAACTGGTGTCTACTTCTCCAGCTACACTTTCGAGATGAATTGCAATCTCTGTGCATCTTTCCTGAAGCTCTTTTTCCTTTGTCGCTAGTGTATCCTTTAATTCTTTTTCACTCTCCTTTAGAAACTTGGTATCTACTTCCCACTGCCTTTCCTTCTCTTCGAGTTGTAGTATCTTGGCTCTTCAATATGTAAGCTCAATGTTCAATGTCTCTTTCTCTTTTTTGAATTCAACCAATTCATCTGTGTGAGCGAGTTGGGTAGAAGGGATTTTCAACTTATTTTTTAGTATATGGATCTCCTTCTCTTTCTTGTTTATCAATTTCTAAGCCAAAACTCCCTTAGGTGTTGGACCCTCTATTTGTACTGCTTCATTTTGAAAATTGTTAGTTTGGGCCTTGAGGGCTTTGTTTTCAACTCTTACCTTCATTAAGGGATCTAGATTTTTTGTTTTACTTGCCTCCAGCTTGGATATCTATAGTGTGGCTTTCAGTAATCTAGCATTCAAGATGTCACCAGTCTCTCTATTGAGGAGTATTATGTCAGTAGTGGGAACCTTTGCGAGGCTCACATTAACCTCTGACATTTTGTTTCCCATTGTCAAAGCCAAGCTGAGGGTGTCAGTGGCGTGATCCCCTCACAGTCTTTAATACCACATTCGGGTAGGGAAATTGCATTACCTCATCATACAGCTCCGATGTCTCCTTAAAATTTTTATTAGCCCTTTCTCAGTAAGAGTCTAGCTAGTCTTCTTTAGAGGCATGCCTATTTGGAGTCTGTCCATCAAATATATATTCCTATATTTTCAACTTGGCTACTTCGGGATCCTCTTGTTTTTGTTTTTTCTCCATGTTTTTCTTTTTCATTTGCCCCTTTTTATTGCTCCTTTTAACCTACACTAACTGCTGATCTTGTTCTGGTTTTTGCTTTTTGCGCATGCTGGCAGTGTCCACCTCTTCAGTCTCCATAGGCTCTGGACCTCCTATTTTCATTGAACTCCCTGAATAGTTCACCAACGATGAGACATTCCCAGCTATTGCAACTACTTTGGACAATTCCCTTTGGGGGGAAGTTACGCATGGCAGGGGTGAGACAGAGCTTCATCCTATGTTGACATCCGTCACAGCAGGGTTAGGGAAATCATCCCAGTTTGCCATTTCGCTGAGCTCAGGTATTTTAGTGTGCTCAAAAGGCTTGCACTTGTGAGCCTTCCTCCTTTTGGAAATTATTTGATGTGGGTCGTAATTCACAGCTTGTTCTAGAGAAAATCCCATGTCTTTGAGTAAGTTTCCAACCAGTGGCAACGTAGCTCTTCTCCTGACTGTGTATGGTCCCACTTCCCGGGGAAAAATCAGATTTGAGCTCTTCTTATAGTTCAAAAAGTGTTCTTCCTCAACAGTGAGTCTTTTCCTGATTACTTCCAAGGAGAAAACCTTGGAAGTTAGAAAGGCTGGCAGAATGTAGGGTTGATGCATGAAGCCATACAATCTTATGATTGTTCTGAATTCTGTTAGGAACTAGTCTCCTATCATCTTGCTATGAGACAACTGCAGTACTTGCATCATCTCAAGCAACACCCTCGGTGGCTTTTCTTAAAATAAAAGGTTGTATACTTCGGCCATCAAATGGTTCATGAATTTACAGTAGTCCTTGGCCATCTCACTAGTGATTTATAACTCAGGCACTTGTAAGTCTTCTTCATTATAAGCTATAAACATTCTCAATAAGAAGGACTGGAATCTAAATACTTTGGTTCCGTGGAAATTCACTAACTGAGAACAAATGTTCTTGGCTAGGAATTCATCAAATTTAAGACAACAGGACTGAGAATATTTCCCTAGCAATTCAGGTTCGATAGGATGGGTACTCAAAATGAACAATAGACTCAACAATGACTCTGTGACATAATCGTTAGTATCTAGACATAAAAACTGACTGGCCAAGGCTATACACCACTTAGTTTCTTCATTGAATTGGCCAAGGTCGATGGATTAAGACAGGATGATGGCTTCACCATTAGGTTTTGAACAGGATTTCAAGAAAGCTTCTCTATTTTCGATAGTAGACTCTCTAAAGAAACGTATGATATTCTCTTCTCGGTAGTTTTGGGATATCTGGACAAACTTGTCTGGGATGTGAAGGGTTTTATGGATGAAGGGAGCTTGGAAAGAATAAAGGATTTTGGATTTGGAACTATTCATAATGACCCCCTCGACGATAGAGAAATTGTCTGCACACCACTCGATAAACTTAGGGCAATGGGGGTTTTGGTCAATAGAGAAAAAATGGAAAAAATATTTAAAAACACCACAAGTATCGCTACCCTGGTCCTTAAGGACTTCTAATTTACCCCTAGTGGCTTCAATGGTTTCCCCCACCAGAATGGTATAAAAAATATCAGCATTCTCATCCACAATACTTTCCTCTGCCCTACGACACGTAACCTCTGGTTCTGCATTATCTCTCAAATCTACCACTTCTACTTCTCCTAATTTTTCCATTTTCAAATAGCACTGAGGCAGTATCAGGGGTCTACCTTGCTTTTCCAGCACAGTCTTTTGGTTTTTCCATGCTGGCGCTTTGTATGTGGTCGAGGCATTTGGTGATCTCAAGGCTTTGGAAAAGAAAAACCTTTCCAACTCCACGTAGACCTTTTATAGCTTTCTATACTGCGAAATCTCCATGTCCTTCGCATAAGGTTTGCACCATGGATCTTTCACCTTGTGATCTGAGCCTTGGATATGTGAGGTCCTTTATGCCAAATTCTTCCTCACTATCTACATGCGTAGCTTAATCTAGGAGGGTTGGCCTCTGCCATCGATCAAGAATGACCTCTCCTCGCGACCGTCGATCTGAGCGGACCCTACCACTTTTCGTGATTTGAGATCCTGAACTCGTCCGCGCTAGTTCAGATCGCGAAATAAACCACGATCACAGATCTATCTCCACCCCTGTAGTGACCGTTGGTCTTTGTGGCTAGTACCGATTTTCCCGATTTGAAATCACGACTACGACCTTTCTAGTCTGGGGTGTGAAATCTTTTATGGTCGTGGATTTTATTGTACTCCTATATCGGTCGTCAGTTGTCTCTGTTCTTTAATCTACTTTGCGATTTGGAAAAGTGGCTTTGTCCAAGCATGTTCGCTGTGCGAAATGATTTGGTGCCATTGATCTATCTTCGGATTAATCACCACCTTCTATTATGGCTCCCATTTAACACCTTCAACGCATTCCGACATCCCCGCTTTACCCTGCATCTATGATCCACGAGATGCCCTTCCACCATCAATCTTTAGCATTTTGAATCGTGGCCGTTGGTTTACACTACCCTTTACCTCATTTCTGCCGCCGCTTGTCCTAGGAGCAGAATGCCATCTCATAGATTCCTTGAGCACCCTTTCAACTTAGGGGATGCCTTCCCAATCACCTCTTCAATAGGGTCCTTTCCCAACATATCTCTCATAATCGAAAATTTCGAATATGGTGCTAACAGTTTTGTTGAGTTTCGATTTCTGAATTCCGTGGCAGAATGCGGAAGCACGAAAGGTGGAGAGCTCAAAGACCAAGTGATTGTTTCATGGAGTTTCCAACTTCCAAGGTCCCCCACAGAAGTTGGAAAGGTGGAAGTCGGAGAGAGGAAATACAAAGGACAAGGTGGACGTTTCGTTGAGTTCTGATTTCCAAATTTCGAAGCGAAAGGCGGAAGCACGGAAGTCGAAAGGAGGAAAGCCGAAAGACTAAGTGATCATTTCATGGATTTTATGACTTCTGAGGTCCCCCGTGGAAGTCAGAGAGCGGAAAGACAAAGGAAAAGGTGGTCGTTTTGTTGAGCTCTGATTCCCGAATTTCGCAGCAGAAGGCAGAAGGCAGAAAGTGGTTCGAAGGACTCTATCACACCTTATATTTTCGGTTCCTAGATTTCACAGCAGAAGGGATAATGTGGAACGCAGAATCAAAACCGTGGAATGGTTCTTGTGCAAGAACAATAACTTAGTTTTTTTAGCTTTTGTTTGGAAATATATTCTATTTGGAAAAGGGTTTCTAAGTTCTTAAGGAGATGATGATCATTTCACGTGACCAGGGTTATGCTTTAAACTCTCTATTTTGTTTGTAATGCCTCATAACAGTTAGGTATTTTATTAATTTGTCTGAAGATATATGGTTACAGAATTTTTTGTTTTTTTGCAATTTGAGGTATGTTACAATGTTGTCTCAATGCGTATTTGATGAATATGTCTATGTTGAATGAATAAATGCTTTGATGAATATGTCTATGTTGAATGAATATATGCTATGAATACGTCGGTCTAAATAGATTGACTAGCATTTGTTTATGAATGAATTCAGTCTAAATAGATTGACTAGTATTTGTTTAGGAATGAATTCTTAGCTGCATGTGTCACAATGTCGATAGATAGAATATGTGCTAAAGCTTTATATCACTGTTGTAATCTTTGTCAACAAACAAGTAGAGTAATATCTTGAATGAACACAATAAGACTATAAACACACACCCCAACTTCAGTTGAGTAAGCTAGTAAGGTGTTGAGGAAGACAAGATCCCCACCAATCTACAGAAACCTAGTTCTCACAATTATCCATAAAGATATCTCGGGTGAGACTGCAACTGCATCACATGTTCTGCCAACTCACCCTTTCTCTATTGGCCCGATATCTTGGACTTTGTTGAAGGACAACCAAGAGTGTGAACTTGGGTTGTGAAGGAATGAAGAAAGGCATGACAAACAATGGGATCAAGGTCAAATTGTTGATTGATACCATTGGTGTTACCTTCCATGAATGAGTTGAGACGTAGATAGATTAGAATGGAGAATGATCACCACAAGATGAAGAATAGGCTTCAAGGTGGATGGCAATGCATTAGGGTTTAATTGTTTTAATTGGAAATGAATGTGTCCATCCAAAGATTAAGAAATTCAATGATGCAATGTATTTATTATCCCACTCCACAATATATATTTTTTGTAGTTTATAAAAGGTACTGGAACTATTTTTATAAAGTTAGATTTAATTACAATATAAATGGGCATATGGCTATAAAAATTGTTTAAGTATGAGTATCTCTTACTTGGTGGGTCACATATGGAAAGTTTAGATTAGATTTAGATACATTAAAAATGGAGGTATATTGTCATTCTCAACTGCCTATGATTAAAACATTAAAATATACTGATAAAAAAATAAATACCTTAAAACAAAATTCTTCAAACAGTAACAGTGATTTGATCGACTTCTTAATTAACTTCATATTTATTGGAAATAATTAAATCGTCTTTCCCTGCATGCCGCTATCTCAGCGGTTTTCCCTTTAAGTTGAAGCAAACCGACCAAGTTCAAAGGGTCATAATAACATGTTTTCCCTCGTAGATATTTTGACAAATTGCAATATTGGTTCATGAGGGAAACCACCCGCTGCGCTCTGTTCGAACTCAGTAATGGTAATGATGACATAAGTATTAGCTTCTCTATTTTTTAAAAGACTTTTAAATACAATATTTTTACATGGTTTGATTTAAAAGAACGATGGCAAAATTTTAAACACGGATCGGATGTGATCAATCTGCTTTATCATAAAATAGCCATACAAATCATGTATAACGGCTTTAACTTAAAATAAATTGATAACTAAAACGTAACCATCTATATGATATTTAAAAAATGAATTTTTAAAACTATAAATTAAAATTACCGCTTCCAAATTTCAATCCGAAGTTAAAACCTTCAATGGCATAATAAATATTTGATATACTGGGTATTCTCACATCTATTTTAAACACAAAAAGCTTCAGCTTTTATTAGTGTGAAACGCCATGACGATTTCACCGAGATGTCTGGAATTGGTAATTAAAAATCGGTATACCTAGAAAAATACCGAAAATAATGTAATAGCTTCATTTCAGCTCAGCTTTACGTTTCGCTTCCGATCCCGCTTCAATATTTGTTTAGTAGGCGGGATCCTGACAGTAGTTTACCGCATTGCTTGCAATATAAACTGTTCCAGCCAATTGACAGGTAATTTAGCGCAGGAAACGTGTAAATTGAAGTCAGCATCTACGCATTGATACATAAAGTTGGGAGGAGGATCAATCTCTTCATTGCAACAATTAAATCCAGGTACTCGATCCGGAGTTGGCAGCAGTTGTAGCTCATGCTCTGGATATGTAGGATGACGTTGTATACTCCGAGGTAGATATACACAAGATATATGGAAGTCTATGAGACACTGACGGCAGCGATAGCGTAAACGTCCATCTACTCTGATTCCACAAACCTCGCAATAACGTCCTGTTGGAATAGCGCCCACTAGTCGTATGCGGTCAAGTCGGTGTTCGCGATGAGTGAGGCGGTTGGGATCGGGAGGAAGCACAAATGCAGCTCTACCACACGACACGTGGAGGTTGTAGTTACAGGGTGCGCAATGGTATCTGAAACCAGCACCAAGTTCATTGCAACCATCGCATAGGAATTCATGAGCGAAACGCGAATAGATTAGGTCGTGTTCGGGATGGCCGGCGTTTCGCCTCATGATTGCGCCAAAAAAGAGAAGCGAAGCGTTTGTACTGTGTCCAGTGAACGAGTTTATACCAAGATCATATAGAATTCGATCAGATACCTTGCCGACTTCTCAGCTGGTGCCAGGGTTTCGGAAGCGAACGGCCGCAATCGGGCGAATTCAAACGTTGCCGCCAACGCGGCGCGCCGGGATGCGCTGAAAGCTCCGGAGTGTCTTCCTCCTCCTTGGGTTTCTTCATCAATGTGTTTCCGGTCATCCTCTTTCTCATTACTTATATCTCAATTTCCAAGGAATTTTCCACTACAGTTATAGCATTTCTTCGACTAAGATATACATAGATATATAGCCTAGAGCTTTTCTTTGAGGAAGATATATACAAAGAGTTGCTATCGCATTCTCCATTCACAATTTGTATAAGCTTCCTTGAATCCAAGAGGAGGTTGATTTCTTTTGCAATAGTTGTTAAAGTGCTCATCTGCATGGCACTAATCACATTTAGAAATCACTATATTCATGGCATTAATCATATTGAAAAATCATAAATAATGATATACATAATTTATTTTCTTTGTTGTGTTTATGATTGATTTTGGTTAATTATGGTAACTAAGTTTGATCATATTTAACTAAGGTTTGATTATAGGTGACCAATGTTGATCAATGAAAAAGTTTGATATATGTTAATTGTTGTCATTAAAAAGGGTGGAAAATGGACTTATGGATATATATCAATCCTTTTCATTATGTGGTTAAATTATATTTCCTAATTAAATAATCAACATCAATAATCAATATGAGTAATATTAAACAATGTATCATATTTGACTATGATTTACCCATTGACCATGTTTGACAATGGTTGGTTAAGGTTGAGCATGGTTAACCATGTTTGTTAGTGATTGAATATAGTTGACCTTGGTTGATCAATGTCCATCATTGATTATTTTGATTTTCATTGACTCCTATTTAATGATGGTTGAATATATTTGACTATCATTTACCATGTGTGGTTATGATTGACTATTGTCAATCACAGTTACACCAAGGGTTACTATGGTTGACTTTGATTAGCTAAGGTTGTTCATGTTTGACCATTGTTGATCAAGG
Organism: Pseudotsuga menziesii; assembly: GCA_001517045.1. Taxonomy (NCBI): domain Eukaryota; kingdom Viridiplantae; phylum Streptophyta; class Pinopsida; order Pinales; family Pinaceae; genus Pseudotsuga; species Pseudotsuga menziesii. Next base: position 57,583 of record LPNX010616696.1, read on the forward strand.
CTCAATATATTTAACTATTATTGATAGTGTTTCACAATGCTCGACCATCCTAAGGTATGCTATACAATGATTGCTATGAATTATTATGTTTTATGGGCCATGACCATATTTTAATATAGTTGGACAATAGTTAAATATGATTAACCATTGTTGATCATTTTTAGCTATGTTTGAATTTGGTGGACCATTGTTGGTCATGTTTGATTATAGTTGATTATTACTGATAATCATGGAGAATGGTTAGACAAGTGGTTTTCATGGGTGTCTTTAATTAATTATGGTTGACTAAGTTTTCCCATGGTTGGATAAGTTTTACAATAATTGACTATGGTTTAAGAATGGGTGATCAAGGTTGACTAATTTTGACCACAGTTGAATATGTTTTGACAATGTGTGACAAAGGATGACAAAGCTCCACCATAGTTATCCATGGTTAACTATTGTTTGAGCATGGACGATTTTAGCAAACCATGGTTAACTATTGTTTGAGCATGGTTGATTTTAGTGAACCACACTTAAGTATGGTTGAGAAATGATGTATGCTTTCCTTGTTTTCCTTACATCTAGAATATTTTCTTATACCATGCCATCTCCTCTTTTACAAGTTATCCCAAGTTAAAAAAAAGGTTTTTGAGGGCCAAACACACACACTTCATTGTTTCTAAGGGGCATTTACCTTTCCAAACAATATTAAACCACCTCCATGGTTCCTTCAACATATATGTTTCACACGAAACCTTATATCCCACTATAGTAGTGTACTTTATTCCTATTCATTCATTATTCTAACAAGATCCTCTTCTTGATTTAACTCATCAAATTCATTGATTTATACTCTTGTCTCCACATCATTCTAAGTTATGGTTCTGCTACCCAAGTTAGATTGAAGAGGCCTTTTGTATGCAATGTATTAACTAGATTGTCAATAAGTTTATATTTATTTCAACATCCTACCAGTAACATGCCTTGTTTGAAACCTCTAGTGTGATGATGCTAAAATATAATTATTGTTATGAATGCCTATGTAATGTACACAACCCTGGAACACATACAAACTTAGGGTGACTAGACTCTTTAATAAAGGAGATGGATGAATCTAATCTAAGAAAAGAGGAATCATACTCTTTAAGGTTCAGGATAGCATGCCAAACAATTGAAAACTTTATAGAACATTCAAACATTAAGGAAGACTAGTTCCCAAATCTATATTTAATGTAGTGTAATAATACACGGATACATTTAACCAGAATCCATTTCAGATGAGGTCTACCATCATTACACCTACGGGAATCCTCTTGTCACCATTTAATCAACTAAATAGTCATTCCTTCACGGAACTCCATTATCTACAGTAAACATTCATCATTTACACATTCTAAGGAGGCATAATTTAAACACCTATTCATAGAATATTTCAGACTTCTAATCCCATCTTGGATCAAATCTAGTGCATCCATACATGGCCATATTTTCTTCCCTAAATATCAGTCTATCTGATGCACATAATTCTACAAAATACTAGTATCTAGTATCATAGTAATTAAACATAACTGTATTTCCTTAAAGCTGATTTATGCATTCATGCATAGTAGATTTAATGCATGGAATTATTAGCCTATAAACCCATGTGCAGATTTATATGTTAAAAGCATATACATACCTATGGGTTGTACAAATATCATTCCCCCTAATTATCCATACTTCATAAGTAATTAGTCTTCTAAGGAAATAATAAAAAACAACATTCTAGACTATCCCATGTAGAAGAATTTAATCACTACTTTAGACCACATATTTTCCTCGTTACGTGAAATCCATAATCCCATGTATCATTTGATCAAGAAAAACCATACACGCTTGTATGGATTGTTCTAAATAACACCTCCAAATGATCGCAAAATACCAAGAAAACTAGCTATTAACAACTAGCATAACACATCAACATACCTCTTCCATGAGTTTCCAATTACCAACATAAAGTTAGCCATTCACTATGAGCATATAAACGAATTAAAAACATATAACAGAAGATATCTATCATCCTCCATGGGAAAATGTACAACATGATACATAAAGTAAATAAATAACATAGATACTCATCTTTTATAAGGGTGCAACTTGCATCAATTAGACAACTTTCCTCCTAACCTTGGACATTGTCAATAAAATACCACTTGTGTAGGTCACCCATTAGCTGAGGTCCCAGAATTCACATGAGAAGGTTTATTTTAAATTGATCCCTACGGATAATACCTGGAACATAGGAGTACACTTCTCCTTCATGGAAAAACCGAGAACATTAACCCCTCTCTCTTGGGATTACCCTGCTCTCCTGAAAGACAATATTAGGATTAATGTGCTTTATTTCTTAGGATTATACCCCCTCTACCAAAAGAAAATCTATTTCCAATGCGGTCTCCTTCATAGGATTATACTCCCTCTCCTAGAGAACAAATTACCACAATTGACTCTCTTGTACATGAGTATACCCCCTCTCCTGCAAGATAAGTATAATGACTAGGCCAGTTGCTCAAGATTATCCCTCTCTCCTTCAAGTCCTAGCACATCCAATAAAGGAACATACTTTGTCAGGATTAACACCCTCTCCTGTAAGGAAATCCATGGTGAAGTTAATCTCTTTCACGTTGTCAAAACACTTCTAAACCTTCAAACTTATACTAGGGAATTCAAATTCAATGGAGATTAGATCTCCTTTCTTGACTTGCTGGGTGAAAAATACTAATTCAAACTTTATAGTATAGATTTCAAATTAAATGGAGAATGGATCTCCAATAATTACTGACTTCTCCTTACATGATCTCCATAACCTGCAAGACATACTACTACAAAAGTGTGCAAAATCCTATGCCAAATCTCCCTTTGTCATTCACAAATCTTGTTAGATCTCTCTTTTCACTAACTAACAGACTCAAAAATGAATTAATGAATGTATTCTGGAGAAATTCAAATCTCTTTAGACCCATTCAAATTTTCTCCTCAATCACTAGGGATTCCAGCAAACACTAACTGACTCATTCAAGTTCTCAAGCAAGTAACTTGAATCAACTGAGACTAACTCTAGAGCACTATTAAAGACACTCCCAATCCCTGACTAATTTGAATTCCTAATAGTTGGCTCCAAACTACTTAAACTCACTCTTAATCACCCCTGAATTACTCCTCGTGCATGGAGGTAACTCAAAATTTCCAAATTCACTCCCATGCATTCAAGATAACTCAAATTAGCTCAATGATGTCCAAATTAACTAAATGTGGTTCAAAATCATCTCATTAACTAAGGAATACAAACATTGGACACTAATTAATTGAGGACAATTCGAATTAACTAGTTTGACTCTAAATCACTGATAATACTCTAGTTCACTAGTGTGCTAGGTGCATGGTGCGTGGTTGCATGGTTGCATTGTTTCATGTGCATATGTGCATGTTCACGGTTGCATGGTTTCATGTGCATGTGTGCATGTACATGGGTGCATGAAAGTGTTGTTTAGACATATTAGGACCACTAATTTCCAATAATATTGAGATTAGGAATACTAGAGTAATTTTAGGTAGATCCACAACTCCTAACTCGAACCCCTTAACACGTGGAATCTGAAGACCCCAGCAATGTTGTTGTCTAGGTTGTGCCATTATTTTACTTATAGGTAACAATAGTAATAATAATAATGTAACATAATGTCCATAGTCCATAGTCCAAAAACCTAGTGCCAAACAATAAAAAATAAGAAAAATCACATATGTTCGGGACTTACCGTCGGGATATTACATCATGCATGGATGAAGATATTGTATTTGCAATTATTAATATTAAAATACATAACTAGTTGTATGGAGGAAGTACGTTGCAGAGATCGGGGACTCCTGTATTCACTAGCAACAATAAGGGGGTCAAATGACTTAGGTTGGGAAACGATGCTATGACATTGTTAAATGTTTAATTCCCTAAAATTTTATCCTAAGTCATAAATCCATTTAAATGACTTAGTTTATATTTTTTAAATCAAAATTATTATTTAATTATGATTAAGTGGCTAGGAGATCCCATGTGGTTCTAGTTTTGCATGCAAAGAATTATTGATGCAAGGAATAGGGTGTGCACCCCATTTGGAGAGTAGGAGGAAATAAAATTCCAATCTGAGAAGAGTTTCCCATGCCTACGCATGGAAGAGGGAACAAGGGAGATAATCATTGTGTGAGCATGAAATCTAGCATGAATACTTGAACTTGTGAACAAAATTGCTAATAATTTCTGTTGAAAACTCTACCCACTTTATCTCTGGTCATTTTTCATGTTCTCAAATTTTTCTCAATAACACCATGTTAAACCCCTATCCCTTGAAAACCCCATGATTCCTAGTGGAATAATAATTTAATTAATTATGGGGTCATTTTGATAAAATAATTACCCATAGTAGGATTATAAATATTTCATTATTAAATATTATGAATTTATTTAATTTTTATACCCGATACACGTGCTTGGTGTCTAAGGAGGAACATGGGGCCTTATGAACCCAATTATTTGTCATTGTAAATGGAAAGAACAGAAAAATACAAAAATATCCATCAATCCAGAAAAATATAGAAAGTGGTAAAAAAAGAAATCAACCAGAAAAGCAATGCAAAAAGAAGGCAAGTGGAAAAAGTTGTTAGGATGAAAATTAAGCAACTTTTGGAGGGCATGGTTTCTAAAACCTAAAAAAGGAAAGTCATCATAAAATTAGGAAGGCCATATTTTCTAAAGAGGATAAAATAAAGTCATTCTAAGAGCAGGAAACTCTTGGAGGTAGCAGTTTCCAAAAAGAAAAAAAGGCATGCCATGGGAAAAGAAAGAAAGAAAGCAAGTTTCCTCATGCGTTCATGAGGGCTGCCTATTGAAGTAAATTAGACCTTGAATCCTAATTATTCTATAAAAAAATGAAAGCACACCCCTCAAAAATTTTGATCATTTTGTGTTTTGGAGTTTGAGAGTTGCTCTCAATAGTTGAGTGTTGTGCCTCAACTAGAGCTTTGGGTGGTGTGCCCCTTATACAATTATTCTGGTGTCTTGGTATCTCAAGTCATATTGGATCCATTGAAGGAGGATGTTTTCAGGTTTTTATTTCTATTTCATTCCACTACCAAATCATATTGGAGAACTTTGAGGCCTCCTACCAATGACATCCCTTCTACTTCTCTTCCTCTCTTTGTTCTATGATCTTCTAAAATTTTTGGATCTATGTAATGGAAATTTAGACATAAACCTGATATGATATATATAGTGATGTATAATGTACTATTAAATACCAGGTTCATAACACCTTCAGGTCACTCCCAAATTTGATGAGGTTTAGGGATTGATTTTCTTAAGTTTCCTAACTACGGAGTCATATTTTTGGAATTGTGCTATGATAGGTTACCTATGTGAATATTTTGAAAATTATTTAAAATTTCATGGCCCTAATATGTTATTATTTACAGTATTTGCAAGTTTCATAACATTCTGATCTATTTTTACTAATTTTAGTATCAATCTTTTACACCCTACCTAGATTTCATTGCTAAAATGACTAGTTTTCCAGTTTGACGTAATTTATGTATCTAAAAAAGTCCATTTGTTTGAATTTTTGTTCTTAACATTGTTTAACACCACAATAATGTCATCCCATGTTTAAAACTGAATCTTAGTGCTTCTTTTATTGCATTTGGAAATCGCTGAATCTTGACTAGTTGCACAATCCTGGTAACTAGTTTTCATAGTCCGACCCTTAATCTTGTCTGTGACTGTCCGGACTTGTTTAAAACCTGAATATAAATATATATAAATGTATGATAACCTTATTACGAATCAAAATCATTTTGCTTAATCCATTGGTTGTTGGATGTGAAAGAATCTTCCTAGTTGCACGGTTGGGTGACCTAGAAGCGTGGGAGTACGCTTCAGCGGAGCTAATTCCGAAACCTAAATGGTCCTTTATTTAAATGTGTAAGGGAAGATTATATCTTTATCTTAAATTGTCCCCAATTTCTCCTATTAACCTGCTTCCCTGTTTACCAAAGTCTCAGCAACATTCACTAATTTTCCTACTTACCAAAGTTGACTGATTGAGTGCAAAGTTTCATTAGAATTATCATCAAAATAGAAGCATAGATAATATTTTGATATGATTTAAGGTCATGGATATTACATCATTCCAATGAAGTGGAAAATAATGTAAGCAACTCACTTGGTGGAATTCTGAGCACATGTATGTTAAATTTTATAATCACGAGAAGTAATATATTTGAACAGAAAAATAAGTTGGAATTCAATTCATTTTTGTTATTGTTATAACTTGAATTTTCAAATTGCAAATAAGTATTTACCATAGGAATTTCTATAAAAAATTGCTAGTTTACTCATAGTAATTGTGAATTTACTAGGTTATAAACATAATGTTTATTAAAATATGTCGAAAATTTTAACTCTATTTCCATTTAACTAGAAGAAAATAATTATATGAAATGTTTGAAATAAATATTCAATGAAGTTTACATGCTTATGTTAAAGGTATTTAATTGGGAGAAAATAGTTGCTAAAGAGTTAAATATAATGTTTGAAATGATTATTCAATAAAGTATAAGAACTTATGTGGCAGGTGAGATAGACCCATTATGCTTTAAATGTAAGTTGTAAACCAATACCATGTGATAAGGCTTGTTAATAGTGCCTTGCATTTGAAAACTATAGGTGGGTTTTGTTTGTTTATTATACAAATACAATGAGTTTAGTTTTGTTTATTAAACATTTCATTGCATGTTATATTGTATTTAAAAACCATAGGATGAATTGGTTTATTCAAAATAGAATAAATGTTTATATTTTAAAGCTTCAAAGTAGAGTAATTGTTTATGTTGAAGCTTCAAAGCAGAATAATTGTTTATGTTGAAGCTTAAATTCAACCTTATATAGACTGTATTTTGGATTTTTAAAACCGCGGAGTGAATTCACTTGTTCAATTTTACCCGTGTTTTATTTTGGTGGATAATTTGCATTAATTGACCATATTTGTAATTTTTACAAATAGCATTGGGCTAATAATAAGTGGAAATAGGTAAGTGTGTTTTTGAAATTATTTTTTAGGAGCTAAATTATTTTTATTTATGCATTTGTTAAAACAAATCATGCTTATTATAAAATATATTAAGTATGTGCTAATTACTTATATATATTATGTATTTTCTATACATACAAATTCATTTGTTATGCACTATTATAAAGAATCCATATTATAAGCATTATTTTTGTATCTTTTTAGAAAATAAATTAATATGTATTAATTTTAGTGTAGAGAAGGGTGTGTTACAAATATGAGACCTAGGCTACAACTCTGGAAAATTAGGGGTATTTTCTTTTTTGTTTTGAAAGTATATGCATAAATATATCTATTGAATTATAGAATGAGATAATTAATAGTTCAAGTTGGTGAAAGAATAATTGAGGTTACAAATCTTGGTATTTGGAGTTTGTAAAGTAAAGGAAAACCTTACATGGTTATATTGCATGGGAACAAATGGAGTAACTTAGTTCCATTTAAGTTAATAATGTGGGAGCATTGTCATAAGTTTTGATTGAAGTGTAAGATATGTTTTGTGTAAGGTTTCTAGGTAGAAATACATTTTTTGATTTGTTAAATTATGAAAGAATTTTTTGCAAGTAGAGACCAAATAGGAGTTTGGCCACTTGCCGAATTCTCAGGTACATTCTTAGTTTATATATATCTATATATATCCTTAGTTTGTACATGTAACTATATTATGGAATTTTAATTCCAAATATAAGTTTTTTTGTCTTTTCATAAGGGGAAGCTCTAGATCTATCTATAATTGGCAAGTTGATTTCCCAAAGTAAGAATATTCGTTGCTTGATGTGGAGTGTATGTATGTATAAAGTGTTTAACTTTAAATCCTAAATTGTGGGAAACTTGGTTGCTAAATAAAGTCTCTAGTAGACACTTGTTTTGGGTTCTTAATGGTGAGGGATCTTCACCTTATTACTCCTTCATTAAAATCCCACTATTATCTCTGAATATTGTGTATGGTAACTATTTTTGTAAATTGTCTTTGGTTGTGCTTGAAATTATATTCTCGAACTAGTTCATTGTTTTCTTTGCTCTCTAAATTTAGTCAATCCATTAAGGCGTTTAACTAATCTAACTCCAACGCACATGATCATTCCTTCTTCAGCGTGCGTCGGCTCTCTTCATTGGACAATGTAACACACAGGTTCCCTCTCCATCGTAAACAGTTCTCAGATGTGGCGCACAACTCCTTCTTTAGCACAGCAGGTGGACTGGTGTTGGACAGAGGAGAGCGCATGGATGAGTCTTCTAGAACTTGGGTTAAATACATCAACCCAATGTGTAGAATGTTGGTGAGGTGTCAACAAAGGAAGCTGTAGGCTGGAGGATCATCTAGAAGTGAGCTTCATTACCTAGATGTGTGGACAGCAGGTCATTTGCAGAACTATTTCAACAATTTAATGTCTAGAATCGGTTATCAACAGTGTGCAGTCTTGTTAGCGATCTGGACGAAAAGTTGAACAACGAGCTGGACCTTGAGCCCAGATATATTGGGCACAGATCTAGGATGAATGCGATGTCTATTTGCTGGTGCACTTAAGGACTATGGTCTGCAATAACAACATTTAAATGCCTGGAAACCTTCCAATGAGTTTCGCGCATCGAGATGGATGACGAGCTGGACGTGTTGTGCGCATGGCTAGTTGAATGTGTGTTTGCTATTAATTCATCCAAAAAGATTATATAGCCTGCAAACAAATGTACATACCAATTAATATATCAAATGCATTTCAACAATGTAAATTTTAATCAATAAAATCATAAAATGATAATAATAAATGGATTTTATACAAACCTTAAATACATTCATACCTGGGCTGAATAGTGATCTGTGTGACATAAAATATGAAAAAACATAATAAAACATATGTTTAAATGAGTAATTTAACTGCCAAAAATGATAATAAATCTAGGATCAACATTCCCCCAAACCAGAGAAATGACAGGTCCCACTGAGCAAAAAGAAAGATAACATATCACACTATCATAGCAAATATTGAGACTTGAGCCAACAACGAGCATATACACAAATGAGTAAGTTCATAAGGTTTAAAATTAATTCAGCCATGTCCAATGTAAATATTTGGATAGGTTGAACATATGACATGAAGACATAGATCGCATTTATAATAAGATTGATTAACAAGAAAATTGGTCATTTGATAGTTTACATGCATTATTGGGTAAGAGGATAGCATTATCAAAAGTGAAATGATAAGAAAAATTTCTAAGCATCCACCTGGAGGTAAACAATTATTTGCCAAAAAAAAAAAAATTTGATTAACAAATTTTAATCATAAGTGCTATGATATGACAATGTTTTATTCGGATCGTCATTTGGTATTTCATTTGGACCTTCATTTGATTCTTCATATAGTTCTCCATATTGATTTTGTTGTAAAAATATGCTTCATGCTATAACCAAGTTCCACTGCTTATATTACCCTGAACACACTTATCATTTGTTAGAGATAAATAGATATGTCAGAAATAATGAAAAATAAAAACAGTCTAATTTTTCCCAATCCTTTCCCCCAAACCAAAGATATGGAGTATCCTCAAGCCATAGAAGAGAGAAGAATTGGTTGTTCCAAAAAAATAAAAATTAAAGAGTTCTATCATGATGTTTATTATTTTGTAAGAAAAAGAAAAACTAATTAGTAAATGGAAATGATTCAGATATGTATATTCATGAAAAATATAACAGTGCTTAGAAAGACCGCTTGAATGATAATGATATAACCAAAAGAATCCCATAGGAAAAGCTAGTCATCTATGCCTTATTTTAAAGATATCCTGTCATCACAAAATATTTAAGTTTACCTTGGAGTATGTGAGATTTACAGCTATGGGTCTCATTTCTAGGATAATGACATCCTAAGTATTTGTTGAACTAGACAGCTAGGGAAAATTCCAACTTACAACCATTCTCAAACGACATGTTAAACAATTGGTCGCGACATGTTTATTCATAAATTCTGAAAAAAAATCTTTATATTATCATTGGTTTACGAACTATGTGCATAGTAGTGCATTAACTAGATCTCTTTTACCTAGTATTGTCCCGCTGCCAGCAGGCCTGTTCAGTACCCCAACGGTTTTACCTAGGTACCATGTAAGCATAGTCCCACTGCCACCAAGCATGTTCAGTACCTCGACGGGTTTACTTGCATTTATCGAGCTTCCGTGATTTAAGTTCTTACTTAGCATTGACCCACTGCCAGTAGGCCTGTTCAGTACCCCAGCGGGTTTGCCTTGTATAATGATATTAAATATATGGAAGCCGATTGGTACTAGAGCGTGTTAAGTCCTGCTAAACACATAATTCAATTTTTGTAAAATAAACTTATAAGTAATTTCATAATGGCCTTAATCATAGATCATGTCAAAAGAGAATAACTTAAAGTTTTTCTTTAACCTTACAGTACTTCTTCTTCATAAAAGAAAAGTAATGTTCCACACAAGAAAAAATTCCACTTACTCTCAAGTTATCACCAAAATACATGAGAGACAAGTTTTGATAACAAGCATAGGATGAACTAGTAATACATAGGTGTAAGATGAGAGTGAAAAATATGATAATGAAGGTAGGTATGTCAAGCAACTGTTCAAAAGAGAAAATCAGAAATATACATGTCTGAATCAAAATACCAAAAACCATGTGAATCATAGAAGAGCTGGTTAAGAATGATATACAAAGGACTGTAATTTTTTTAATTTTTACTATAAGCTGCAAATTTCAAAAGTACCCCAATAAAGGTTAAGATACTTGATGATTGTTTTAACATACTTCCGTTTTCCAAGTAATATTCCATGAGCTGCTTATAGAGATGAAATACTTGTAATAAAACTGCAAAACCACTTGTTAGATGATTCAATTTATTCATGAAGACATATATAATAAAAAGAAAAAAGAGTCCCTTGTAAACAATCTATTATAAATGACTCTTATTTATTCAAAGAAAATAGATATGTACATATATACAAGTGATGATCACCCAAAATACCTTTTAAGGATCAGGAGGAGGAGGAATAGCTTCCCCTCTGACTAATTCTATTTCATTCTGCTGCAAAACATTCTATATAAAATCTTGTTTAGATGTTGGTTGGTGATAAAGTCTGAGTCTATGTCCATTTACTACAAAGGAAATTTGTAAGTCATCAATTGTTTTAATTTTTACCGACCCATTGTCAAAAGCTGTAACTACTTCGTATGGGCCATCCAATGGGTAGTTAACTTTCCTTTGAAAATTTTAAACCGTGAGTCAAATAGTAGTACCCAATCTCCAGTATTAAATTAATTAAATGCTTAATAAATTTATCATGCCATGTCTTTCGTTAATTCTATATTAGCATGGTTCTTTGGAGTGCATATTGTCTGATCTCATCTAACTCATTAATCTATAATATTTGTTGTTTCTGTGCTTCATCCAAATTCATGCCTAATTGTGCTGCCATGCGAAAGGTTGTGGAGAACCTCCTGCAATAAGCAATGAGAATGCAAAAATATTGGAGCACAAAAGATATTTTATTGATCGCGGGCCACTTCGAGGGGGAAACCTCCTTTGAGCAAGCTCAATACAAAATAACTCTTCGGTGCTTTCAATAACCTCAACACATACTTATATACTAAGTCTAATCTAAACAAATATTACTCCACATGAATGTGGGATAATGCAACCTATTAACTGGATGACTTAACAACTATTACTTACTCCCCATGAATGTGGGATAATACATCATACTAATTGGACGACTTACAAAGCATATGCATCCGACAAAATATACCAACAAACTAAAGAGGGGGGTTGACACGGGTTCTTAACAAAGGTTTTAACTTGAAATTCAATAGGTAAAAGGACCTGTTTTCCATACACTAACTCATAGGGGGTATGTCCGATAGTGTTTCTCCATGTTATCCTATAAGCCCATAAAGCCTCCAAGAGTCTATCTACCCAATCCTTATGATGTAAGTGAATGGTTTTGGTTAAAATGGCTTCTAATAATTTATTAGTTGATTCTACCTGACCATTATCTTGAGGGTGATAAGGTGAATATTTGCAATGTTAGATGCCATATTTCGTAGCCTAAGTTATTTCATTAATTTAGACGTAAATTGAGTACCTTGATCTATGAAAATTTCTCTAGGTACACCAAACGGGGTAAATATTTCTTCATATATGAATTCTACCACTGATTTCTATGTGGCCTTGAACAAAGCTTTAGCTTCTACCCATTTGGTGACATAGTCCGTGCAAAATAGAATATATGTCTTTTTATGAGACATGGGAGAAATTGGTCCTACAAAATCAAGAGCACATTTCTCAAAGGGTTCAATCACGACTTGGAGGTAGTATGGGTATCTGATTAGATGACATAGTTCAACCCATGCTTTGGCAAGTATCACATCCTTTGACATATTTGGCAACATCGTTAAAAATGCTTGGCCAATAATAACCAAAATGTAATACTTTGTATGCTGTGTGGAAGAGATTGTTATCAACCCAAGAATAATTAGAACTCTAAACTATAGTATGACGCTTCTCATGTGGGGACAAATGGTTTGGTATTTTCCTAGTTGCTAAATAATTGGCAATATCTGCAAACCAAGGGCTTTGAACAGATACACCAAATAGATGTTCATCATGAAAAGTGTCATCAACTAATTTAGTACTGTCTTCATGTTGAATACGAGAAATGAAATCTGCTACTAGATTTTCTTTACCAGGTCAGTCAATGACGGTAATGTTCATTCTTGTAATAGAATAAGCCATCGGGTCACTCTACCATTGGTAATTGGTTTATTCATTAGAAATATAATTACAGAGTGGTCGGTATGCACAAAAAATTCATAACCTATAATGTAATGTCGAAATTATGATTAATAGAATAAATTACTCCCAAAAATTATTTTCCAGTAAAAGTGTAATTAAGTTCGGCAGGAATCAAATTCTTACTAATAAAATAAATGACACAAGGTGCTTGTCCCTCTTTTTGGTTGAGGACTCCTCCTATGGCCATATCAGAGGCATCACTGGATATTAGAAAAGGAAGGGACCAATCGGGACCCCTGAGTATTGTTGCCACCGATAGTTTAGATTTTAGAATTTCAAAAGCATTTTGACAAGATTTTGTCCACTGGAATTCTACGTCCTTTGTAAGAAATTTAAACATTGGTGCAACTATTTTAGTGAAATTTTCAATAAAGCGACGGTAATAGCCTGCATGACCAAGAAATGTTCTTACCTCTTTTTGAGTTTTCGGAGAGAGAAGGCCGACAATTAATTTGATCTTCGTAGGATCTACCTTAATTCCTTGGGAGGAAACATGGTTTCCTAAAACTATACCTTCTCTTAGTAACATATTACATTTTTCATGACTAAGGGATAAATTTGTTTCTTGACATCGGATCAGGACCTTCTCGAGGTTGCCACGATCTTCTTGAAATGTATTACCATAGGCCGTAAAATCATCCATGTATACCTCCACACAATCATGTATAAGATCTGGAAAAGATTCCTAAGACTGCTCACTGAAAAATGGCAGGTGCATTACATAGGCCAAATGGAAAAACTCGATAAGCATATGTTCCCCAAGGGCATGTAAAAGTGGTCTTGTCTTGATCTTTCGGTGCTATTAAAATTTGGTTGTAACCACTATATCTGTCAAGAAAGGAAAAATATTGTTTACCTGACAGGGTATCTAAAACTTCATCAATAAAAGGTAAAGGAAATTAGTCTTTAAGTGTAGCTTTGTTTAGCTCCATAAAATCAACACAAATGCACCATTTCCCTGTGACTTTATTTGGGACTACTACTAAAGGAGACACCCATTTACTATCGGAGATAGGATAGATGAAACCAGCAGTGAGGATTTTTTGTAATTCTTCTTTTACTATATCCTTTAGAGTAAGATTCATCCTCCTCTAGGCCTGCCTTACAGGTGAAATGTTTGGATCCATATAAATGAGGTGAATAGAGGTGTTGAGGTGTATACCCTTCATATTGGTGTATTCCCATGCAAATGATATAGCTTGTTTTTTAAGAACTTTAAGCAGCTATGCTTGTTGGTTTTCACTTAATCCTGCGTTTATATGTAAAAAAATTTCAGGGCCAACCTCACAAGGTATGGTATAGGGTCATATATGCTCTTCAATCGTGAACATTGAAGAGCCCCAAACATTGAGAGAGCCATATTATCTTGAAACTCATCTCCAAAAATATGATCAAATTGAGCAAAAGACTGAGGAAAACCTGTACAAGTTGTTGAAGAAACAAATTGATTTAATACATTCTCAGTGGTCTGCTCCTAAAGTGCCTAGGAGAAATCACTGGGAAGGGAGAGGTCATTGAAGTCCTTGTCCCTGAAAGAAAAATTTACCACCATGAGTTTTAAGTTATTGGTTGTGTTGGGGGGTATAAAATAAGTCTTTGTGTAGACAACCCATTGGAAATAGTCATCTCTCCATCCCTAAATCCTATAAAAGCATTTGCGGTAGCTAACCATGGTCTTCCTAGGATAATAGGATGCCCTTTAGAAGGATATTTTGATTCTACGACCATAAATTTGACAGAGTATTCCCATTATGCTACTGATACGACAATTTCATCCAGGACTCCAATAGGTTTTACCGTAGTACGATCTTCTAGTTATCCTAAGGGGTAGGTCGGAGAAATTGTCCTAACTGTAAAACTTCTAAGACTGCGGTGGTCATCATGTTGATGGCAAATCCTAAATCGATTAATGTATTTTATATGGAGATTTTGTTTATAATTACAGTCACTACTGAGGCTCCCGGATTTGTATATTTTGCAATCCGAGACTGATATGTCATACATTCATACATCTCTCCTATAACATGAATTATGAGAGGGTCCTTTTGCTTCTTCCCTGAGCATTTAATACATAGCTCCTTTATTACTTTGCTGTATATTTGTATGTCTTTGATAGCTTGTGATAGAGGGATTTTGATATAGATATTCTTTAATTCATTCAAAATGTTATACTCTAGATGAACTATAGGTTTTTCTATCACTATTCTTTCTGGAAAGGGAGGAACTCTTTGCTCCTGAATAGTTTCTTGCAGAGGATGGGTGTGTACTGGAACCTTCGAAATGTTCACATCTTCCAAAAAAAACATTATTCATGGGTTTATCCTCTTCTTATTCATTTGCTTCATGAATGATGACTGATGACTTGGGTTTATCATTCACAACTCTTCCCAATTGTAATTGAATTTAATGTACAGGTACAGTTGAAATAAGGTGTGATGGAAGAGTTTGCAACTCAATGCTGTTAAGACCTTGAGTTGGTTTATTGTTAGGGTTAGGTATCGTTTGTGTAGGTAATAATTTCGATCGAGGAGGATTTGTGTTCTGAAAATGATGAAGTTGTTGTGTGATAAAAGGCACTGGAGGTACAAATCCAGGCGAAATTTGCTGGAAATTTGTTTGATGCTGAGAATAAGGATGATTAGGTGCAGGGACAGGTTGTGACTGAGGATATGTCTGTCCTCTCCATCCTTGTGACCAATATTGTTGTTGTGGAAATTGATCCTAGTGGTTGATCCTCTTGAACTTCCTCAGAAATGAGGTCGTTAGGACCTCCTACCAAGGTTTCTTCTCCTTCTATGGCTTCCCCAGTAATATCTCCTGAGAGAGTCTCCTTAGGTTTCAGGGTAGAACTAATTCCTATAGGCGTATTTTGATACCTTTATGCTAAGTTAGTGGTTGGGGTATTACATCCCCTGTAAAAGTTAGTACGAATTTCAATAAGTTTTCCTATCTTAGCAAATCTACCTTGAGGATCTCTAAGTTTGCTCATGAAAAAATTTAAACTAAAGAAATCCTATGCTACTAGTGTTGCTAGATTTGGGGGTGCTTGTTATAACAGATGCGCAGGTTCTTACTTGTCGTCTTACTGCTCCCCCGCCACCAACCTATTACTAAACTTCATAAATATTTCTATTCTACCTTACAGAACAATTCCCTGGCAATGACGCCAAAATGTTTGGGTGTTATAATGTCTAGATTAATTCACCTAATATTTAATTATTAACCGGGGCTAGTAGGATTAGAGTTGACACAAAATATATGCGAAGGTAGAAGGGTTCCTATGGTGTCGTGGAAATATTTTAACAAACAAAAGATCGAAAGATCTTTCAAAATGAAAAACTGAGTCAAACTCCTAAGAATTCAATTATTAAGGTGATTAAACCGGAACAAAATATTAAACTAAATAATTGACAATTTATTTTATAAGTAAACAACTTTAAACTGAAAATGATACTATCAACAACTAAATTTTCAAATAGGAAACTAAGATGCAAGGAAGACCTAGCTAATAAGCAAGTAGAAAACTTAATAAAGAAAATTAAATAAAAAGAAACAAGTAGAAAACTTAATAAATAAAACTAAATAAAAAGAAACAAGTAGAAAACTTAATAGGAATATATTTGAATTTTGTCCTACAAGTCTCTTTCAGTAATCACACAATGAAAAATGAATAACCTGAAAACATACTAAGGATAACACATATAATACTGAATTTTACATGCAAACGGATAAATCAATCCAAAGGCATGAACACGAAACAATACATCAGTAAAAAGAAATAAAAAACAAACTTAAGCAACAAAACATAAAATAGCTTAACACATACTCAAGGTAAAAAGAAGTAAGGTAACTTTTAATAAATAACCTAAAACATTCCAATTTAACTTTAATGTAAAATAGAACTATCATCTAACTATCTCAATCAAAGCATACTTCAAATACTAAAGAAACATAACTGAAAACAATCTCAAAACACTTTAAAAACACTAAAAACGAAACAATGGGTTGAATGACAGACTGAACTGTAGGTATGAAAAGTTTGAGTGAATGACAGTTTAAACAGGCTATCTGATTGATAGTATGCACAGTTAAAATAACAAAAATTAACCTAAATGAGCTAATCTTCAGCTGAATTCGTGCAGATGTAAATCTAATGCATAAAGGCAATAAGTAAACCTACTTATTAAGCAAATTTGACAGTGAAATAAACTTAAACAAATTCATGAATATAAAGAAATCATTGCATGTTAATAAACAAACTGAAATTCAAATTGCATAACTTATAATAGAAAGGAAATAAACAGAGCTGAATCTATTTAAAAGCAATCTATTTTATCTGCTTGCAAATAAACTGAACAATAATGCAGAAGATAAAATGATTGAAAGAAAACTAAAACAAATTATGTGCACAGTTAAATATTTAATTTTATAGATAAAATGCATTACAGGAAAATAAAACAAACTGTAAATTAAAATAACTACAACAAAAAAGATGAAAGAAATAAACAAGAAAAGAAAAAAAAACTCTGGTTGATGAGATGCCCTCTCAGCAATCAGGGGTGATGCCTGGCTAACGCTTACTCAAATGCAATCATCAATAGCAAAGCATACAGCTCTTTATTAAAATGATGGAATAGAAATATAGAATTCTTCTCCAAAAATGATTGTCTAACAAATAAAATGATAAACTCACTAACTCTACACAATGAGGTGTTTATATACAATGTTTACAGGGATGAGAAATTCGACCCTTTAGTGGTCGACTTCTCTCTAAATTTAGTCAATCCATAAGGCGTTTAACTAATCTAACTCCAACATAAAGGATCATTCCTTCTTCAGTGTGTGTCAGCTCGCTTCATTGGATAGTGTAACACACAGGCTCCCTCTCCATTGCAAACGGTTCTCAGATGTGGCACACAGCTCCTTCTTTAGCGTAGTAGGTGGGATTGTGTTGGATAGAGGAGAGCGCACGAGTGACTATTCTAGAACATGGGTTAGATAAATCAACCCAACATGTGGACTGTTGGTGAGGTGTCAACGAAGGAGGCTGCATGTTGGCGGATCATCTAGAAGCGAGCTTCATTACCCAGATGCGTGGATAGGAGGTCATTTGTAGAACTATTTCAACTTTTTAATTCCTGGAATTGGTTATCAACAGCATGTAGTATTGTTAGTGATCTGGACCAAAAGATGAACAATGAGCCAGAGTGTGAGCTGGATATGCTGTGCGTAGATCTAGGATGAATGCGATGTCTGTTTGCTAGTGCGCTTAAGGACTATGGTCTACAGTAATAAGATTTAAATGCCTGGAAACCTGCCAACGAGTTTCATGCAGCGAGCTGGATGATGAGCTGGATGTACTGTGCGCATGGATAGCTGAATGTGTGTTTGTTGTTAATTCATCCAAAAAGATTATATAGCTTGCAAACAAATGTACATACCAATTAATATATCAAATGCGTTTCACCAATCTAAATTTTAATCAATATAATCATAAAATGATAATAATAAATGGATTTTATATAAACCTTAAATTCCTTCATACCTGGGTTGAATAGTGATCCGCATGACATAAAATATGCAAAAAGATAATAAAACATATGTTTAAATGAGTAATTTAAATACAAAAAATGAGAACAAATCTAGGATCAACAAATACCTAGTTGATGTGCGTGTTCGAATTTGTTGGAGCATGTTGATGCATGAGTATGTTAAGTATGTTGGTGCTTATTTTTATGATTCTATGTTGCAGTCAGGGAAAAACTTGAGATGGAATATCATCAATGATTTTCCTAATCGATTGTGACCGAGGTGTATGAAAATGCATATCTAGTGATTTATTGGTTTCATTTGTTATTGAATTTTAAAATTTATTTCTTGAAGTGAATGATTTAGTAGCACGGTTATTTATGCTTGGTTTACTCATGTATTCTACTTCACAGTATTGCCATAGTTGTGCAACAAGTCTGATAGGTGTTGGAAATGCAGAAGTTGTATATGCATGCACTGCATGAAATTTAAATTTCTTATTAAATAATTATCTTCACGTTATTACGCTCATCTAGGATCTTAATCATTTGTATAAATATGAATTGCATAGTGATTAATTTAGTTGAGTTTCCTAATTTTACTAGATATGGATTATTGAATAGTACCTTGAGTACATAATGGCATATTCTTGTATGTAAGATAGTGTGTCCCCTATCATGTCAATTATTTATGAATGACATGAAGTAAAGCTTATTTGATTAGTAAAAAAAATATTAGGTTCCATATTGAGCCTATCAACACCCTAAACAAGGCTAAGACCTCTTGAGAGGTCAATAGGTTCTGGATTATCCTTTTTTGTCCATAGTCAACAACACCTGGAGAGAGGTAAATCCAAAGCGACTAATTGTAAAAAGCAAGAGAACCTCCTTGGTATTGTGTGCGGTTGGTATTGACAGGGTCAGACTCGGATGATATCTTGATGTGACTGCAGTTCTATGTTGAGCTCTCTAGTGGGGAAATCGTGTTTCCTTTATCACTGTTGGTAGCCTATGTATGATTTGTATTTAATTCCAATGGTAGATGGCCATATTGGAAAGCTATCTAAATTACTTGGATGGACCTATGATTAAGTTCATCTATGTAAGAATGGTTATATGCTTCTGCAATATTGGAATGTTCTTATTTAATGGTATGATAAAGTTGCATATCTGAGATTGTTAATGGGATATTAAATGTAGAAGGAGTTATGGAATAGTAGCGAATGCTTGAATTTAGGTAAATGTTTATTTTTAATAGAATGGTGCACTCACATGTTTTAGTGTAGGTCTGAATGCTTGGGTTCTTGTTCACTTTGTTTATGTGATTTTTAAATGAATTGTTAATACTTTCTTACTAATGGAAACTTAAGAAAAGTTAAAGTTAAGAATATGTTACTAACTGAGATAAGTTTTTAGTTGAGTATTAAGTGCAGTTATTTGTTTTATTTGTAAAGTTCTTAATTAGTTATAACCTATTATTGGTTGTTAACTGAAGTTATCTAATATGATTTATTCATCTAATGTTATTGTTTGTAAGTGATATAGAGGACTAAACTACAAAACTAAAACTTTGAATGCATAGAAAGAAACGCAATATTAGAGTTCTATGGGGAAATTCATGAGGTTTACCTCATGTTCAGTTGAATAATGTGGCATCTATAAAGAAACTAAAAATTGTTCAATCCATGGGGGAAAATGGAGAGAACTTTACCTTAACCTCGATTTAATACTGAATTTTTTCATTGGAGGAAATCATCAAAAAATATTTTTACTTTGAAAAGATACTCAAGATACAAGTCCAACTGACATGGAACACACCTGATAGGAGGAGATGCATTCCAGGTGTTATGTTTGGCTGATGATAGGGAAAACACCTTAAATAAATGGGCACATTCCTTGTATTGTGTATACAAAATCAATCGGGTAGTGGACACAGTTTCAAGATGTAGGAAAGCAATTTAAATATTTCTAGTGTCATGATAATGCATTTTTGATAAATGAATGATGGTGATGATATTTGTTAGATTAATGTGTGTTTATCAGGTTTATATGTAACCTAGTTCTCGATTATTGAATATGAGAATAAAAATTTAAGTGGAAAACATTAGTGTTGATGTCATGGTTCCTAAAACTGTTAACCCATGGTTGTGATAGAAGAAGTGAATGTTGATGTCATGGTGCTTGCAACTGGTCGATACATTGATGCAATGGAAGAATTGAGAATTTATGTCATGGTTCCTAAAAGGTGTAATATCCCCAATATATAAATAAGATATATTAACTCCAATTTTCAAACATGAATCAACTTTGAAAACTATGTGCATATCTAGTTTTTGGAGGCTAAAAATGTTTGTTTCTAACTCACTCCATATGACAACAAAACTTCATTATTTTTAGAGATAAATAAGAGGGCGGGTCCTAAAACATCCTTAATTACATGTATTACCAATTAGTATACAACATATACCTTTTATGTAGTCATGGAACAATGAAACCCAAGACTTTGTTGTAACTTATGTTTGAAGATGCACTAGTTTGGTAAAATGGCCATAACTTGTGCATTCAGAAAACTTTTTGGATGAAATAGAAAGTGTTTAATAGTGGAAAAAATACTCTTGTGACAATTTTATAGGTATTATAACTCTAAAAGACTCATAAATTTCCATATGAAAAGGATTTACTTAGTCAAATTGCACATTAAATCAGAGTCAGTCACACTTGGGCAGACCATCTTGGTAGACGCAATTGACTGGAGGAAATTTCCCTAGTAATTATGTGGAACTATTATTCTTTTATTTAAATACCAAAAGTGACTATACATAATTAAGGACATACATTTAATACTTGGAAAACAAACTGACTCAAATTCAAAAACATAAAGTAGAGGTTATGTGCACAACAAATTATAGGAGAGTAAAATTGCAAATTTCCAAGTGATTTCTAATGGCACCTGGAGGTCAAATTTTTTTGATCATAGGATTGGGATGGGTCCGAATACAATATAATTAACATCAAGGACCTTCAGACAAAGAATTGCAATTTCTATTGACAATCAATTAGAGATGAACTTTAAATATGTTTAGAATGTTTAGCATATCAAGAGAGAGAGAGAGAGAGAGAGAGAGAGAGAGAGAGAGAGAGAGAGAGAGAGAGAGAGAGAGAGAGAGCACACTCTTATTTATAATTCTTCATTCTCCTCTATAAACTCCTATCTCAAAATATTAATAAAATATCAATAAATGATAATTTCATGAGAACATAACTTTAGGAATACATTAATTTCATTACTAAAATTATTTTGGTAGATTGAACACCTTACCCAACCATGAAATTCTAATTATAGTTGTTATCTTAATTTTTGGGAAAGTTACACTAACATGTGGACCCATTATATCCTTAAATGCACCCTCGCTAGCTGAAATTAGGTCCTATAGATTTTTTGAGATCCTATGTTTCTTTTCTTGACAGTTTTTATTCCTTTTTTAACCTTATTTAGAAAAATATATAACCAACTGTTTTTGTTTCTTTTTTGATACTATAAAAGTTTTATGTTGGGTTTTCTTGCTTCCCTGCTACTTTTCATGTTTTTTCACAGATTCCTTGGGAGTTACAGCTCATATGGACCCATTAACTTTCATATGAACACTCTTTAGACACCTAGACCATTTCCAACTCATTAAACAAATGATTAGTCAATTAAATATTCAAATTTATGGACCTACATCACTTCTTCATGATTTAATTTAATTATGCATAGTTACTATAGGCCATAACTAATTACATTCATCAAGGGATTAGAATAAATATTTTGGGGACATGATAGTTCTCTCCTCCCAAAATTTCTTTTCCTCAAGCAAGTGAAAATATTGTCAATGAAGAACTTGTACACTTTTCTCACAATACTTTGAAAGGATGCTCCAAAAACCAATTGAATATCATGCCCATCATAGATAAACCATTGGATAATATTGCATTGGTCATCCTTCTCCATCAACTCAATAATGATCATGTTTTTGTAATTCTCCATGGCTAGTTGATTTACAATATGAGTATTGAATTTTACCAAGGCATGTAAAGTGGCCAATCCTTCCTTAACGCAAAAGGAATGATCTAACACATCCATTTTTCTCCTAAAGTGGAAGGGGTTGTGGAATATGAACAAGATGACTATGCTCTTCCTCATACCTTTGACATATTTTGAACCCTTTCACATAATTCAATCATTCATGCTTGAGGGATTTCCATAAAATCCTCTCACTCACCCTTCTTTGAATCTTCAAGCAATTAGGGATACCATACTAAAAAAAAATCACTCCTTTGTCTTCTTTGGAAGAATTACCTTAAAACCAAAATTTTGGAGAAAAACCTAATGAGGTAAACATTGAGAAAGTGTTCATCGTCTTCTTCTTCATTTTGAAAAACATTTAGAGTTCTGAATCCAATAGGAAACTCCTTTCCTTACTTGGACAACCATATATGCTGTGAACTGGAAGGATCCTTTACATGGTGCACCATTCTCCAACTTTTTCACATCCATGGAATTGGACCAAAAAATGGCCAGTCAAATTCCCTTCATGTGGGAACCAACTTTACCATGTGCAACTATAGAATCAAGACATAAAATCACAATCCTTCCAAATTCATATTCAAACAATGTATGATGACATGACTTCCTTACCTAGGTATATGATATAGCTTCCAAAGTAAAAGATTGTTTCCCCAACATTCTACCATGAACCAAAATGTGATCAAAGAGAACCAACACAGGATTACTAGATTGCTTGTTGTATGCTTTGGTCATGTAATATGGTGAATCCATAGGTGCACTAGCCAAGTTAATGTTTGTGCATGAGAATCAAGGATATCCACATTGGCCACAAGGAGTTGTATTTTGTAGAACTCCTTATTCCAAGTGAAATTGATAATAATGATCAAAGTGTAAATAAATATTCGGAAGGTAGTTAATGTTATGGATCACATCCCTCTCCAGATATGTATTTATCCCACACACTGCTACATACATCTTCTAGCTGAAATAATTGAGACAAAGAATGATTATTGGGTCCCAAACAAATCTAATAATTGGGAAGTATATTCAGATTCCCATATACACTTTCCAATTTAAATGTTGAGAGCCTCATGAGGAGTCTCAAACCACCAATAAGGAATAAATTAATTCCATCCACCATATGGTTTCTTATGTAGAAAGCTAGACCATTGCTCAACATGGTTAGAATTCTGGAAATGAAGGTTGGCTCAGCCTCATGGATCCCACTGAACATGTTGTGTTCTCCCAATATCTATTTCCATATAGAACAATCTCTCACTCCATGCAATTCCAGGATACCATTGCTTATGCAATATTCCACTAAACATCTTGATCACCTAGAACAATTTTTGATTCCAAATGATACCAGGATCCCATATCCATGTTGTAATCCCACCACTTACAATTCTCCTTAAAATGATTTCCATTATATCCAACAATGTTTGTACCTCTTCATGTTCAATTTGAATTCTTGCATGCATTGTTGCATTCCACATTCCACAAATGCAAGTTGATTTTCTTTCCAAGGGTGATTCAAAATATGCATGAGTCTTCATCTCTGTAATGCATTCATCCATCCAATACATGAGTAATAAAAACCCATGTTTGCTGATTCAAATGGAATGTGATTACCCATATCCTTTGGATATAAGTAATCTTCCCATAATGGTTTCTCATGAGTTTTTTCTTTCAAGGAATGTATGTCACTGCAATCCCCTATTGATTCAAGCAAGTCTTGTGCTTCGTTGAATCTCCATTTCAGTCATGTACTTGTCTAACCAATCCTTTGATAAAGAAAAAACACTTCTTTTAGACTCAAATGGTATGTCCTTAACTATCTCTCTCATATCCAAGTCCTCCACTATGTCCTTCTTCATATCAACAAGTGCTTGGCCAAAATATTTTACATCTTTGCTCTTCATAAGCACCTGTAAATATGAGTTTTCCTCATGTTCAATATCCACATGAGGTTCCTCCATCAAACCCGATGTGCTTCCTACCATGTACACATGATCATTTTCCATCCAGGATGGAGGATGTAGTGTACTCAACTCCTTGCGAAGGTGATCAATCTTCTTTCTTGATTCTTGATGGGATTCCTATGTGCTCTTTAAAGAATTATCGGTGGCCTCCAACTCATTGCTGAGCCTTTCTGGTTCTTCTTCTTCCTTCTTGGGTGAATGACAATACATTTATTCAAACTAAATAAGTTGATTTTGATCTAAGAGTAGCTTCAAGTAACTCTCTTTAATCTTATCCATTTCTCTGTAACTGCTTTGAACTCTTCGAACTCTTCCAGGAAATATTTTTGAACTCTTCCCATAAATATTTTCCAAGAAATAAATTGTTCTATCATTGATTTGAGCGACCTCTTAATTAAAAAATTATCATATGTATTGGAAATGATTAAATTCATCTTCCCAATTCCACCCACCAAGTTCAAAGCTCATAATAACATGGTTGATATAAAAGTTAATTTATTTTGAAGCATCCCTCGTAGATATTTTGAAAAATCGAAATATTAGTACATGAATTCCACCCGTTGCACTCTTTTCTTTTCGAACTTAGTTAGTAATGATCATAATGGCATAAGTATTAGCCACTCTATATTTTTAGTGACTTTTAAATACAATATTTTTCCTTAAAATAATGATGGCAAGTTTGAGATACGTAAGTGATAAATCCGATTCAACATTAAATGGCGATACAAATCCTGTATAACGAATTTAAAAGAATTTATTAAAACTATATGTTCAAAAGAATTTATTAAAACTATAAATTAAAATTTTCACTTCCAAACTTCAATGCAAAGTTAAGCTTTCAAAGGAGTAAAAAAATTTGAATACATATTCAATATCCCGATTAATCTCACATCAATTTTAAACACCAAAAAACATAGGCACATTCAGATTTTATTAGCGTGGAATGACATGATTTCAATGAGATGTCTCAAATTGCTATTGGAAATATTAATTACAAGCAAATATGCAGCACATCTTAGCAGACTCAGTCAGAGTCTATAGAAGTACATTTTTTGTCAGTGAGTTTGTTAGGTTGTGGAGTTCACGTCTCACAATATTTAAGAAGCCGAATTGTATTTCTCAAGTCAAGCCTTTTAGGTAGAAATTAACTATTGTCTTTAATGTTAGTTGGTAGATTCCAAGGGAAGAAAATTTTTAGTCTTTGTATATATAGAAGAAGAAGAATGAAAAATAGTAAGCGTGGAGGAGAAGAGGGAGACATAGAAGATAAGAGTAATCTTGAGAAGAATAGAGTAAGAGGGAAAATAGAAGAATAAAACCTCTGAGAAGAGTTCAAAATATCAATATCGTGTTTTGGAATATGTTGAGAGACCAAGCTTTGTAAAAGGTGAAACATCCAAGTGAATTTCCATGTATGTAGATGTGGTCGTAGTTCTCTTGTTATTTCAGGATAATATCTAAACCCATAGTTTATGGTTGAATTCATGTATTATTTATGTTTCACATCTTCTTGTTTGAATTATTCTGCCATTGATCTATAGGAAATGAGTGGAATTGAATTCATTAATTGTGCAGTGAATTGGAATGAAAAATACACATTGAACAAGACAAATTTCATAGGAAACCGATAACTATTTCTCAGTAGTTACATTATTATCATCATTAATTATCCAATAATACAATTTTGTTACATAATGGAGAATTCGAATCATGTGGATAGGATTCGAATTCACCAACTGAATCTTGAATGATGGCTAACTAAGGATGTCTAAATCACTATCAGAGTTCACTAATATATATGAAGATGTATAATTCAGTGTCTCCATCAGTTAAACCAATTAAAATGATGAGGTAGGTGAGAAGTAGGTGAGAATAGGTGCCTTCCCACATGAAACTGTGCAATATTGGTGCTAACTGAACTGGAGGACATCTAAATGAATGTAACTGGAGCATAACTTAGCTTAACTAGTTACCAACTACCAAAAACTAAAGGAGGTTGGTGGTGGCACTCCCAATGGCTCCTAAATTGTAGAAATTGGTCTCAGAGGTAGATTAACTAATGCATGAACATGCAGAAAGTGTCAGCTAACTTCTATATGTGTTCCACATAACCTAGTGGTAGGTATCGGTGGCACCAATGGCACCAGTGGCATGGGTGGAACCAGTGGCATCAGTGGAACCAATGGCACCAAACATGGTGGAACCATTTAATCAAGAAAAAGAATCACAATTTAGGAAAATATAATATAATAGACTAAGTATGGACAAGGGAGGATTATTAATCCTAACACCCCCCCCCCCCAATCCTAACTTGGACAACTATGGGCCCTGGAAATAAGGGCAAAAGTCACCCAATATACAATCTAAAATAATTAAAGAGTTTCTTAATAACTGAGGAAATAGGGGAAAACCTCATGGGAAAAGCCCCCCTCAAAATAAGAAGGAACATGAAATACAAGCTATTCTTAGGAAAAAAACTTCCTCCTTGGGAATAACTTGCAAAACATATGCTGGAATTTGCAGCACTATGTAGTAGTATGGTTCTTTTGTGCAACATCATCTTGAAGCTATGCACGTGAACCTCACAATGTTCTTCTGAACTCATGAATTTTGTATGTGTTTCTTCTTTCTGGAAGAGGTAGAGAATGATCAATTTTCTTCTTATGTGGGAGAAATGCTTGATCATTATATATCATCATGTAGCATTTTCCTAAAATCATGTTGTACCTTTATGTAGAGAGCGAATCTATGTGTGTGTGAGAGAGAGAAACATGCTCAACCTGATACTGGGACCTTGTTATCCTTCTATCTTCTGGTTTCTCAACACCATCCCTAGCTACAACAATGAGCCTTCGGGCCCATTTAGGCTTAGGCCATGGATTTGGGATAGGGACTGGATCTAGATCTAGAAACTCATGAGGTTCAAACTCAATACCAAGATCATGTTGATCTTGATCCTCTTCATCTAAATGTAAAACATGTGATGAAACATCATAATCAAAAGGTAGTGGAAGAGTGGTTATACCTTCTTGTACTTCACATTGTGGTGGATCAAACAATTGATCTTCTTCAAACTGAACACTTCGCTCAATGAAGCATTTCCTAGTTGCAATTTCCATCAACTTATATGATTTTGCATCTTCAACATATACCAACAGTATGCATTCTCTACTCTGGGCTTGGAATTCCTTTCTCTTTTCAATGGGTATTATGGCCCTAGATTTGGAACCAAAAACTCTCAAGTGAGAGACATTGGGCTTATGCCCATGAAATTATTTGAATGGAGTGGCCTCGACCATTGATTTATGAGGCACTCTATTCTGTATGTATGAAGTAGAATTTACAACTTCTTCCCAAAGAGAAGGAGGAAGATTCTTCGCTTGGAGAAGGCATGTTGCCATCTCCTTTAATTATCTATTTTTCCTCTCAGCCACACCATTTTGTTGTGGTGTGTATGGAATTGAGTGTTCCATTCGAATCCCCTCCAAATCACAAAAAATCTGAAAACATATGTTAATGTATTCACCTCCATTATATGATCTTATGGACTTCATCTTTTTCCTGAAAATGTTCACAATCAAAGATTTAAAAAATTTAAATTTTTTGAATACTTATGATTTATGTTTCATGAAATATACCCAGCAGAACCTAGAACAATCATCAATAAAAGTAAGGAAATACCTAAAACCATTAATTGATGTTGTAGGCATTGGTCCTACAACATAAATGTGAATCAAATCAAGTGTAGAAGCAACTCTATGTTCCTTCTCAAATTCATACCTCTTCTCTGGATCCTTACCTACCAAGCAACCAGGACATACTCCATCGACAGTTTGGATGATAGGAAAGCCTTCAACCATTTTATCATTGTGGAGTTGATGGAGATATTTGAAATTGATATTCCCAAATATCTCATGCCATATCTTGATGTTGTTGTTAGCATGAGTCAATAGAGATGTAGGAAGTGAAAGAAGTCAAAAATGTGAGAACTCATAATCCTTAGTGGCATGATTAGCAATACCTTTCGTTATGAGATTTATAGTAGCTTTTTATGTGATTTCAATTGAGTCAGGGTTGAATGTAACTCTCTTGGGAGAGCCTGTGTGGGTCATATGATAAACATACAACACGTTTTCTGCAAGAGAGGGCATGTAGAGAAAATTTTTGAACTCACCATGTTGTATTTTGAATGAACCTCTCTGAACAACAAGGATTTGGTATTCATCTCCCATGTGAATGCTAGGTCCTCCTAATAGTGTGAGAGTGGAGAAGGATTCCTTGTAGGTAACCATGTGTTTGGATTCTCTAGAATCAATCATGTATGCTTTCGACTAATTAAGGTATGCCTTTAAGCCATGACATCTCTCATGGTCTTCTGTCGGTGGTCCAACATCATACTTCTTTGCTCCTTGTGGGGGAGAAATATGGTTCTGTTCAAGGATAGTTGATAGTTGATCGATTTTCTTCTTCATACAGCGGATTTCAGGATGAAAACCTCCCATATAGTATGGACACTTAGTATTTTCAAACTTTTTCTTTCTCTTGGAGCCTGAAGTTCCTTCAAAATTATTCTAATTCTCCTTAGGCTTCAAATTAGAGGAGGAAGGAGTGGGATGCAAATTAACTAACTCATTCTGCAAGATGTTCCCTTGAAGCTCATCTTGTTTTCCAAGCAAGAGTTCAAGATTCTTTAGGAGATCCCTAGAGATGTGAGTGCAAAGGAATCCAAAGGATTCATCCAACATGTTCAAGAACTTGTTTTTCTTAGTAGGATGATGAGGTTTTGTCTCTCTTCCCATAGTCATCCTAAATAGTCCAAGCTTGCGCAATGCTACCTGCATGTCTTCCCTCCAATCAACATAATTGAAGGATGTGAGGATCTAGTGTACAAGAGCAGTAGAATCCATCAATTATTCCTTCTAAGCAGTTAGTTCTTAAATCAAGCTATGTAGTACCTATAAGAAACACAACAAAACTAAAAACAATTCGCAATAATGTCAGAATAAATCCTGCCACCTTGACATGTACACATTCTCAGGGTTTGTCACTCCTGCAAAGACTCCTCTGAATGAAATTCAAAGCTATCAAGGAAATTTTTACAGGACTTATGTGGAAATCCAACAGCTTTTGGTGTACATGGAGATCAGACAGACTTGTTGTATGCCTGAATAGGATCTCACACAATGTTTGAATTATTTTGCCATTGATCTGAATTCATTAATTGTGCAGTGAATTGGAATGAAAAATACACACTAAACAAGACAAATTTCACAGGAAATTGACAATTATTGCTCAGTTAAATTATAGTATTATCAACATTAATTATCGAGTAATACAATTATGTTACA
Organism: Pseudotsuga menziesii; assembly: GCA_001517045.1. Classification (NCBI taxonomy): domain Eukaryota; kingdom Viridiplantae; phylum Streptophyta; class Pinopsida; order Pinales; family Pinaceae; genus Pseudotsuga; species Pseudotsuga menziesii. The sequence continues at coordinate 87,447 of LPNX010616696.1, forward strand.
TAATGGAGAATTCAAATCATGTGGATAGGATTCAAATTCACCAACTGAATCCTAACTAATGGATAACTAAGGATGTTTAAATCACTATAAGACTTAACTAATCTATCTCCATATGTCTAATTCAGTCTCTCCACCAGTTAAATTGATGAGGTAGGTGAGAAGTAGGTGAGAATTGGAACCTTCCCACATGCATCCATGCAATACTAGCACTAACTAAACTTGGGGACATCTAACTAAATTTAACTAGAGCATAACTTAGCTTAACTAGTTACCAACTACCAACAACTTGTGAACACTAAAAATTGTTTACCTAGCTCTACATGGTCTAAACGATATACATACACCATATTCCTACCATATTTCCCTCAATTTTGACCTTCAGAACTATATTTCCAGCAAAAATGGTCCAAAATATCATTGCTTACTATGGTTTACCCTCACTCTTCCAAAAAAGGGCCAAAAACCCTAAAAAAGATTCAAAAACCCTAAAAAAGAGAAAGGGTCAGAAAACCAAAGGAAAATACCATGGATCACCACCTTGGGTCAAACAACCCTAGGACGATACTGTAAGTACATTGTGAAGGTCTCTCCCAAAATACTTTTTTTTTCTCATTTTCATTTGTGGGTATGCTCTGGCGCCTTTTCTTTTAGATATTCACATACTCCATTGCCACATTCTCATTTCCACACCATTCCCACAGTGTATGTTGAGACATCCTCTGTACCCATCTCAGATCCATTCCTCGTTTGACAACTGTTTGTGCAGACAACTGGAGAAAAAGCCCGTGGAGCTACGGAACCACTTCTGAAGAAGACTGCAGTGGTCCATTCTATAGGAAAAGAGGTGTATTTTCATTTATTTGCATTAGTCCCTAGTGGAGTTTCCAAAACTGTAGTGGGGATTTCTCCCCATCTACGTGCAAAAGTGTTGATGTATTTGTAACTTCGGAATGTATTCCCTTGTAAATCTTATGTTGTATTTCATTGTACCCAAATGTTTCTATCAGGAGAATCATTAATATAATAAATTCATGTAAATTCATAGAGGTTAACCCTCCATTGTAAGTCAGGTAAATAGTCCCCACAGTTGAGGGGTACTAGGGTTATTAGAATCTCCTAGTGAGGTCGGCCCTGGTAAGTAATTGTCAACTGGAAAACTAGTATAAATACAGAGTGAGACTCTCTATTTGAAACACTCACTCACTCAATTGTAGCGCATGAGTGAGAGAAGAGGAGCTCGCATAAGTGAGAGAGAGAACAACTGTCGTAGATAATCTTTGTGTTTTTGTGTTTTACTTTTTCCATTGGTTCTCATTCTATCTCTGAGGAAGTTGTGGGGTTTTCTCCTTTATGTTTTCCTTAAGGAAAACTCTTTGTGTCTCTTGTCTCTTGTGATAATTGTTGTGCATGTTATTCTCTCACATAAGATCCTAGATCATATTGATTAAATGATAAAAATCTAACATGGTATCAGAGCTAACCTGAGAAGAAGACACTATGCAACTATAGAAGCTAGGGATTCCTACTTTTTCGGTCTCTCTCCATAGATCATCAGCAAAAGGAGGCTATGTTAACTCTCCATTGAAGGGCGCATCTTTCTGTTGAAGCAGAATCTGATTGTGAGCATTTTCAGTTTTTGACCTACCACTACAGCGGGAAATTAGGGCTCTTCACAGAAGTGGAGTTTTTGAGTGAGCCCAACATAGGACTTCTCTCCTCCTCAAAATAGAAGTTTAGATACCAAGATCAAAGTTTTTGGTTGGGTAGAAATTTGGGAAAGTCAAACCCTAATTTTCCCCTGAACCAAAAAACCAACACTGTAGAAGATCAAGTCTAGATCCAGTTCTGGCATCTCAAATTGGTAAGATCTAAATCTTTTGTATTTCCATTTGAGGTTCTCAGTTAAGATGTCTCATCACACCAAGCTTGATGAAAATATTTAAGGAGCTAAAAAATTACAAGCATGGAAGTATAGGATCTCAGTGGTTCTTGAAGAAAATGAATTGGAAACCTACATAAGCGGAGAGGCTCCAGTTCCATAGGGAGATGAGGTTAAGGCCTTAAAAAAGAAAAAATTTATCAAGGGCAAGAGGATTATTGCTGATTTAATCAAGGATCACCTTATACCACATGTGTCTTCCCTAAAGACAGCTAAAGAGATGTTTGATTCCTTAACCAAGATATTTGAAGGGAAGATCATAAATAAGAAGATGACTCTGAGAAATCAGTTAAAGAATGTAAAGATCCATAATGTAGAGACCATACCGTCATACTTTACAAGGGTCTCTCAAATAAAAGAACAACTTGAAGCAGTGGATGAAGAAGTAGAGAATGCAGAAATTGTGATGACCACCTTGAATGGTCTCCCTAGGACATGGGACTCCTTCATTTAAGGGATTTGTGCTAGAAGAAATCTAATCACTTTTAGTAGGTTGTGGGAGGAATGCTAACAAGAAGAAGCTCGGATAGTACCTCAGGAAGAAAATATGGGAAATGAATATCAAGCTCTCACATCACAAACCAAGAAAAGTATAAGGGACTACCATCATCCAAATGGTAAGCACTCTCACTAGAATAAAAAAGATAACCCGAAAAGATATAGCAGAGACCTATCTAAAATCATATGCTATACATGGGACGAGAGAGGACACTTTGCCAGAGAGTTTCCTAGAAACAAAGGTGGATCTCACAAGAAGAAGGGAAAAAATAGAATAAATCATCCTCACACTGCAAAATATGATGAACCTCCTAGAAAGAGAGTCAAAGAAGAAAGTGAAGACTCTTCAAGTGATGAAGAATATGTTTTGATTTCTTCCCCCACGGGAACTGTCACACATGTATGCAATGATTGGCTCATAGAGAGTGGGGCTTCCAAGCATATGATGGGATTCAAAGAATCCTTGATGAAAGTATCCGAACATGAGTCACCCCACAAAGTGAAACTTGGGGATGACTACCAGTATCCCATAAAAGGTAGTGGTGAATCCTCCTATAAACTAGACTCTAGAAAGTTTATGAAGATGAAGGATGTCTTATTTGTACTAGGATTAAGGAAGAACCTTCTCTCCATCTCTGCATTATATGCAAAAGGCATGAGGGTTGCATTTGTAGATGGCTAAGTCCTTATGTGGCCAAAGGGAAATACTATAGATGATGCAGTAGTGATTGGAGAGCAAGTGTTATCAGGAATATATCACCTTCCGCAAACAGAAGCTATTTCTCTGGTTTGAATGGTTCAGATCTAGAACAAATGAGTGAATAACTCGATTGATGACCTTCCCTGAATGTTATAGACGACTGAAATGTAACTCTGATGAAGGAATTGTATACCTATAAAACATATCAAACATACAAAGACATCAAAGCTACCAAAAAATTGTCTACACATCTGTATTAGTGACTAAGGAATCCAATAACATATATGTGAGATTGATGCAACAAACATGTGGGAAGTAAATCAACTTCGCATTAGAAAATAAATGAAAGATCTTACAACCATGTGCCTTAGTGCCGATACACTCCTTCACAAGACTAGCACCTTATCCCTGATAGCTCCAACTTGCTCCACAATTGCTCTCTGATGGATCAGGCCAGGGTATCAATTCAAAAACATAACTCTACTATTCTTCTCTCTCCCTCAACCATGGAGTATGATCTTGTATTTATAGGGCTCAAATGGATAGGATGGTTGAGAGATTGGTGGGTGAGGTGGCCACAAGATCCTACAAAGAGGGATCTCGACCTTAACCAACCCAAGTGAGTAGGGATAAGGTTAGACATGAGGCTCTTGTTCTAGAAGCCTTGAGAAAACTCCTTTTTTTCACTTTTTACCAAAGGTGCCGCTTATACCCCTTTATGACAGAGCAGTGATGGGTAGGAACCACACCAACAACATGGGTCAAAGGTAGTTGCATCGCCTGGTTCTCGCACAACTAAAGCGATGCTGAATAGGATACTGCTTATCTACTTAAGGGTAGAAGAAGTGCTAGAATTTTAAATGTTGGAATCAACACCTAAAGCAGGACTCTCTTCAAGTTTTGGATTTGAAGGAAAATGTCTGTGTTAGGGATCCTATCACATGTTGGTGACAGATTTTTAGAGTAACAGAATGCCCCCCAAATCATGAGGCTAGAGGGATATGATAGGTGAGAGCTTTGATAGAGAAAGTTATCACTTCAAGGTAAGAGCCAGCTTGATCGGAGAGTGTCATCGAACATGCATCTACAATACATCAATACTTTGACTCATGAATAGACATAACGTCATCATGGATGTAGACCAATACAAGACAGATCGATGTGAGGGATAAACAACCATGGCTACTAGAATACAATGTAGATCCATGTGATAGAAGACTCAAACTTGGATATAGCTATGAAGTGGACTAAAACTCTAAAACCCACATGAATTCCAGAAATTAACCTCAGTAAAATTGAATATTGATTGATGATTTAATTACAACGATGAGAAAACCTTTTATAGGTAAAAAATACACCGTTTCATTGAAAAGGTGTGATCCTATGTTTTAATTAACACTACATTAATATTAAAATAATTGCTCATAATATTAGATACATAACATTGTCATCGTCTTTTAGAATGCTTTGTCCTCAAAGCAAGGGTAATGACGGGTATTGTTGACGAAACTGTTCTGTCTCCCATGATGCGTCTTCATCTGGAAAATTCTTCCACTTAATGAGATATTCCTTGAGTGTTCTAGAACGGAGTTTTCTTTCTCGGATTGCAAGGATTGCCTTAGGTTCCCAAATGACCCTTCCTTCTTCATCTAACATAGGAAGTATTGTTTGTACTATTTGATGTTTACCCAACATTTTTTTGAGACATGATACATGGAAGACATTGTGGATACGACTTTTATTAGGTAACTGTAATTTATATGCGACTTGACTAATCTTTTGGATAATTTGGTACGGTCCATAGAACTTTGGGGCCAACTTGTGTTTCCCTCCACTTTTAAGGGATACTTGTTTATAGGGTTGGAGTCTTACGAATACCCAATATCCTACCTCAAATTCTCTTTCGGTTCTACGTTGATTTGCTTGTTGCCTAATGCGATTTTGTGCCATGATTAAGTTATCCTTTAGTAATTCAATTGTTTTTTGGGATTTCTCTAGTTGGTTCCTTACTTCTGGAACATTACTATCGTTCAAAACTAACTCCTTCCAATTTGGACGTTGATACCCATATAACGCTTGGAAAGGGGTCATTTTTGCGGAGGTGTGGTATGTTGAATTGTACCACCATTCTGCTAAGTGTAACCATTGAGACCAATGGTTTTGTTTATCTGTTACGAAACAACGTAGATATGATTCTAAGCATTTATTTATGACTTCAGTCTGACCATCTGTTTGGGGGTGGTAAGCTGAGCTCATATTGAGTGATGTACCCATTTGTTTAAAGAATTCCCTCCAAAATTTTCCATTAAATTTTGCATCTCTGTCGCTGACGATGACTTTTGGGAAGCCATGCAATTTGTAGACATTTTTGCAAAATACTTCTACAATTTGTTTTGCCGTGTCTATTTTTTTAATTGCCATGAAGTGAGAAAATTTGGTTAATCGATCGACCACTACAAGGATTTTGTCCTTTCCTTCTGACGGAGGTAACCCATCGATGAAATCCATTGATATCTCTTCCCATTTCTGGTTTGGAATGTGTAGGGGTTGGAGTGAACCTGGGGTTAAAACATTTTCACTTTTGTTTCTCTGGCAATTGTCGCATTCTGCCACATATTGTTGGATATGTTTCTGCATTCCCTTCCAGAAAAATGACCTTCTTGCATTATAATAAGATTTGAAGAATCCTACATGTCCGGCGGTTGGTGAATCATGGGATTCTTTTATTAATTTAACCTTGAATTTAGAGTTTGAATTCAGATAAATCCTCCCCTTATACCAAACAATATCATTTTTCCATTCAAACTTGGGGTCACGGTTGGAGTTGTTAATTATAGTGCTTGTTTCTGGGTCCTTGGCGTATTCACTTCGTATTTCATTCAACCATTCTGGAATTGCAACCGAGATGGAGTAAGAGGTGATATCCTCATATTTTCTAGAGAGTGCATCTGCGACTACATTTTCCTTCCCTTTTTTGTGTATTATTGTAGCTAGGGTTTTCACCCTAGCTTGTGCTGATGAGCACCTACTAAGGAATCTGGAATCCTTAGTAGCAGTTCAATGATGTAAACAAAGATAAACTGAAACAAAGACTAAGCTAAAGCAGTAGAAAGTAAATAACATGAAGCAAAAACAGTAAAGAAATGTATAATGGTGATTTTTATTGATATTACCTCCGATGAGGAGGTTGGTGGAGTCCGTTGCGCTGGTCCGATGTCGGTGGATTCGAGCTCCAAGCTGCTTCTTTTCCTTCTCCGGTGGTGGAAATGGGCCGAAAAGAGTTCTCAATGGTGAAAGTAGCTTTGATGGTAAGCTAGGGTTTTGAGAATAATTTCGGCAGAGGCAGGATGCTTATGACTGTGGATGTGAAATGAGGGGGTCTCCACCACTTATTTATAGTTTTTTAGTGGTGGAGTGCTGGCCCATGGTTTTGGAAACCATGTGGTTTAGGGCAGCTTGTTTAGGGTTTTTTCCTCCTTTTCCTCATTATTTTATATTTTTTCTTCCCTTTTGGGGATTTTGCTATTTTTAGAGGAATTTTGGACTTTTTTGGAGGAAAAAGGGGTTTTTTGGCCTTTTGGAGGCATTTTAAGCCTTTCGGAGGCTTTTTAGATGGTTTTATGGCCTTTTAGAGGCATTTTAGGCCTTTTGGAGGCTTTTTAGTGGGATTTTCAGGGAAATATGGTATGCAAATGGACAAATGAGCCATGTAGTGGGGTAGATGAGGTAGTTAACCATTTTTGGGTGTTAACAGACTGCCCCCTGATGTGCGAGGGCAGGAGCTCATCGTATGGCCGATGGACATCATGAGTCATATTTGGTTTGTGTTGGGGTGTGGAGAAGAGAAGGAAGCAACTGAAGTCCGGGACACCGATCTTGAACCACCTGCAAGGACTGAAAAGTACATAACCTCAATAATGGATGAGAGATCATCTGATAATATGGACGAGGCGGGCATTCCCATGCTCGTATCAGAATATAACATAACAGTATAAATGGTCCTCAAATACTGGATGAGGAAAAATATCTCAATAGATGGACGAGGCGGGCATTCCCATGCTCGTATCAAGATACATAACAATCACTTGTGAGGCCCAAAATGAAAGACCTGGAGTAAACAATCACTGTGCATATCATGAGAGTCCAGAGGGGACACAAATATGGATCATACTGCGGAGCTGACCATGTCTGAGCTGAAAAAACTGATATACTGGAATGGAAGCAGTGCTAGTTAATGTGGTTCTGAAGGAACTGATGCGCTGCTGGATCAGAGTGACAACGGTCATACGTGCAATGGTACACTGAGCTGGAACTGAACTGGGTACTCAAAGAAGCATAGAACTGAATGGCTTCCAAATACAATCGCCAACGCAGCCCGGACATCCACAGGAACATATAACTGGTCATTCCCAAGAGACTCACCAATGTGCTAGAGTCGGGGGAAATCCGGGGTCTTCGACACAAAATGGAAAGGGTAGATATCCTGCGCGATTCTCAACGATGCGAATAAGGTGCTGAAGTCGAACATGTGAGAAACAACCATTCGGAGAGGCAATAATGGTTCCTCCCAAAATGGTCCGTAGGCACTCACCACAGATGGTGATGGGTCCAAGGCGCAGGAGCCTCTAGGTCTATCCTCTGGAATAGAGGAGTTGTCGTCGACAGAGGGAGACCTGCAACTATCAAGGCAATGATGTTTCCTTGACAGGAGCGCGAGGTGCAAAACCGAACGGTGATAATACTGATGGGAAGAGTGATAAACTGGTGGGACTAACTGGGCAAGTAGAGTGGGTGGACTCAAACTTCCTTTGTTCAGAGTATGAGGGAGGGGATGATCGGGAAGCACATGAAACTGATTGGTGGTAAAGGGATCATAGCTGTAAGGGATCTGGGTAGTTCACTGGGCTGAGGGAAACTCAAGCTGTGGTAACATGGTAGGAGACTGCAGAATACTCTGAACAAAGGCGACCTGATTGGAGGTGCTGCCGAGAGGATTGATCATAGTGCCAAGAGGTGGGGGGGGGACTTCTTCATGGGTTATGGAACGAGAAGGAGTGTGGATATATAAAATGCTACTGTCGTGTGGATTTTTCGAGCCCATGACAGTACGTGCTCGTGGTTGCTTTCATATTTACTGAGTCTGAAAGCAAATAAGAAGGCTATGTAGTGATGAAACGGTACTGTCATGTGGATTTTGCGAGCCCATGACAGTTCATGCTCGTGGTTGCTTTCAATTTTAAGGAGTCTGAAAGCAAATAAGAAGACTCTGTATTGATGGAATGGCACTGTCATGTGGATTTTGCGAGCCCATGACAGTTCATGCTCATGGTTGCTTTCAATTTTAAGGAGTCTGAAAGCAAATAAGAAGACTCTGTAGTTGGAATGGTACTGTCATGTGGATTTTGCGAGCCCATGACAGTTCATGCTCGTGGTTGCTTTCAAGTTTAAGGAGTCTGAAAGCAAATAAGAAGACTCTGATGGAATGAAATGGAACTGTCATGTGGATTTTTCGAGCCCATGACAGTTCATGCTCGTGGTTGCTTTCAATTTTAAGGAGTCTGAAAGCAAATAAGAAAACTCTGTATGTGGAATGGTCAGGCAAGGAGGAAGTGTTCAATTAGGGGACATTTATGATGATCCGAACTGATGGCGGGGGGGAACACTGATGGATCTCCTTGCCAGGTGGATGGATGGTGGCAAAATAACGAGACCTTTGCAGTATGACAGGAGTGAATGGCTCATGTAAAAAGTGTGGAACGATCAGACTGCGGCCGATGTGGCGCGCTAATCAAGGTAGCAAGATGTCCGGGCACAATGTTATGATTGAACCTAGGTGAGAGCAAGAAAATATCTCAAGCATCATCACGAGCTCGGAAAAGTGATTCCGGTGATATAAAAAATGCTAAAAACGGAGGGCGGTCGAAGTGGCACGCAAACCGAGACGACTATTGGGGTCGAAAAAATGGGCAAAAAATAATTTCGAAAAAATGATGTAATGAAGTGACCATTGTGAAGGTCTCGTCGTGCTGGTTCCGATGGTGGAAACGGTTCGGAAAACGGACTCCGTATGGGTTCGAAATGGCCAAACAAGGAAAGGGTCAACGGGCTATAAATAGTAAGTGGGCCCAATATGACACGTCATTTGCACTATTCCCATTTCGTACACGATCGGAGTGTACCAGAGCTTACGTGGGATTTCTGGACGATCTGAACGGTGGTTTTGAGATTCGGGAGAGCCAGGTATTTCATTGAACTTATGCCTGTTTTCTTTTTGGGTTGGGGGAAGGGTTGCGGGTCCCGGGGGGGTGTTTGTACGGTCCACAAGGGTGGACCGCGACTGTCGGTCTTGGCAGCCGCGGTCTGGACCGCGACTTTCTGGCTTGACAGCCGCGGTCTGGACCGCAACTTTCGGGTTTTGACAGCCGCGGTCTAGACCGCAACTGTCTAGCTTGATAGCCGCGGTTTGGACCGCGACTGTTGGTTTTGACAGCCGCGGTCTGGACCGCGACTGTCGGTTTTGATAGTCGCGGTCTAAACCGCGACTGTCGGCTTCACAGCCGTGGTCTGGACCGCGACTGTCGGCTTCACAGCTGCGGTCTGGACCATGACTGTCGGCGTCACAGCCGCGGTCTGGACCGCGACTGTGGGCTTGACAGCCGCGGTCTGGGCCGCGACTGTCGGCTTGACAGCCGCGGTCTGGACCGCGACTGTCTGTTTTGTCTGGAGTTGTTTGGGAAGGGTGAGAATGTCTATTTTGAACAAGAATCTAATGAGGCTTTGTTGTGTGACTGACAGGATGCCAAGGACTATATGGAGAGAGCGAGAGATGCCAGAGGGGCTGGTGGACATTATCCGAGAGGACCGTCGTGTGCGTTCGATGCTTGGGATATTCGGCCTACTGAAGTTTGGTGAGATTCCGATGATTCGGTCCGCAGGGTTGCTGCTGAACCGCTTAGTGAGTTTCTGGGAGCCGAATTCACTGGCGTTCCGAGTAGAGGGGGAGAGGGTGGACCTTACCCTTGCTGATGTCTATTTTCTGATGGGGTTGCCTTGCCTAGGGAGGGTGGCAGATACCCAGCCGCGGGGGTCCGCGGATCTTGATATTGTTGATATGGTAGTGCGGTTCTGTGGGGCAGAGGTGCGGGTGCATCGGAATGCACTCCGAGTTGGCGACTTACGGGAGTCAGTGGTTCGAGCGACGGCCGCATGTATAGTGCGGATCCTGGGCTCTCAGTCACCTGAGAAGGTGTCTGGGGGGCAGATGCAGCTTGTGGAGCGTACACTGGATGGGACTTATTTTGCATGGGGTCAGATGTTCCTGACCTGCGTTCAGCGACAGCTGACCGCAGCGAAGGAAGCTGGCAAGGGATTCTGCTTTGGGTCATTCTTGTGCGCCTTCTTTATGGAGAGGGTCCCCACACTGCGGCCACGGGTGCCGGTGAGGGCAGGAGGCGTGAGGGAGCCTCGTATGATTCGGTGGGGGGAGATGATGCGCCGCCGTGGTGGTGGTGATGTGGGCCGGTTTTTTACAGATGAGTTGTACATGCAGTGGCTCCAGTTGCCACTGACGCTGGAGGACTTTCCTTACAGGGACATGGATTACACAGGGGATCCAGATGCGCCCCGTCCACCAGGACAGGCATGGGGTCCAGATGGTATGTATCATTTGGATTGTTTTGTCCAGTTTTTATCTTATGTATGATGTATGTTTGATATAGAGTTACTGACAAGTGGTCGATTTGCAGATGTGGGCCCGCAGCTGCCACTAGGGCATGTGGCGCGGCGAGGGATAGTGGCAGTTCCGGCTTTGCTCGGGCAGGGTCCGGTGCATCGACAAGACGCGGATGGGGCGCTAGAGTCTGTACGGATGCTGCTAGAGCGGCTGTTGGCGGGAGTGAACGATGCGGGGTGGGAGGACCTTCCGCGAGATGTGCGTCGGGATTGTAGGCAGGCGCCTGGGGATTTCAGAGGGATAGCATTCCGGGTGGCTCTCTTAGCGGAGAGGGCACGAGCACGGGCACCGAGGCTCAGGTGAGATGAGGGCTCGTCGGAGGAGGAGCGGGAGGAGGAGTCAGAGGATGCTGATACGGATAGTGACGCAGGGTATGACTCCCTTTAGGGAGTACAAGGGACTCTCTTCGATATTTTGTAGCTTCGGCCTGTATTTGATGAGTTTTGAGGGATGGACATGCATATTTTTTTGTATAGCTGAGTACTGTGGTACTCAGAACATGTATAGTTCTGAACATGTATTTTTTGACTTGTATATCTATATATGCACGTGGATGCACATTTTTTGGTGATATTGTCTCATTTGTACGCACGTGGATGCGCTTTATGATGTGTTCTATGTTGACGCTGCACATGGATGCAAGTAGTCTAGGCGGTTGGGCACGTGGATGCCCCTTTTTTGATGTAATAGGATGTATGTATGACTAGGTACATGGATGCCCCTATAGATGCAAATGTCATTTTTATGGTGTTATGTTTTATGTACACAAATGTTGATGCAATGCAGTCTTTTTGGTTTTTTGTATATGTGGATGATATGTTATGGGGTAATGATAATGGAGGTGTTACATAGTGTGATTGATGTGCCAGTCTAGGATATTGTTCGCCATTTGATCTGCAACACTATTGTAAGCTCTTGGGACATGTGTGAATGTGATGGATTCAAACTGTCGGCTAAGTTGTTTTGTACGCAGGAATTTGCGAAATAGGCAGGGATCACGCACCTGGTAGCAGTTGTTGAGCTAGGAGACAAGTAGCTGGGAGTCCAAGAACACATGAAGGTGATGTATGCCCATCTGGAGGGCAGCAGTTAGGAGACCGGTCACAGCATCATACTCTGCCTGGTTATTGGTAGCAGCGCCGATACATGTTCCGTCAAGGTGGATGCGTTCATTGGAAGGGGAGTATAAGACCCATGTTGCGGAGGCTAGGTTGGGAGACCAGCGGCTGGCACCATCAGCGAAGCCAATGTAACAAGGTGGAAGAGGATCCATCTGTGGTCATGCAAAAATGCGATAAATATGAGATTGTGGTAAAAAACGGTGAAAAACAAAAAAGAGAGCAAACTGTGCAAATGCGGACCAATGAGGTCGCGGTTTCGGTTATGGGTAGAAACATTTTAGATACAAACCATTCCGGGGGTTGGAGAAGGGTCGTCCTTCAAAGTCTGCTAAAATGTATGCCCCATTGCTGAGGCAAGTTTGCACAATGTAAGGGCCTTGCCACATGGACTCGAATTTTCCTTTACCTGTTTTGTCGTGGGCTTGGTCATAGGCGAGGACGAGGTCCCCTTCGTGGAAGGTTCGAGGGTGAACATGTTTGTCATAATGGGCTTTGGAGCGTGTTTTGGCAGCTTCGATATTCTGGAGAGTGGCGCGACGATCTTCATCGGCTTGTTCAAGGGATAGAAGACGTTGTTCAAGGGGGGAGGTATCCGGGAGAAGCTCAACGGCGATGTGTAAGGCAGGTATCTGACACTCAATGGGGAGGACAGACTCTACACCGTGAACTAAATGAAATGGGGTAAAATCAGTGGCGGTCTTGGTGGATGTACGGTAAGCCCATAAAGCAGGAAATAGCATATGGTGCTAATCGGACTTATGCCGATCAACTGTGCGTTGGAGTATGGTTTTCAGGATTTTGTTAACTGCTTCTACTTGACCGTTCCCTTGGGGGTAATAAGCCGAGGAAAATTGGTGTTCGAACTTGAGGAGGGTGGATAACTCGCGCCACACACAATCTTCAAAATGTGATCCATGGTCAGATACCAATTGTTTAGGGACTCCGAATCTAGTGATAACATGGTTGAAGAAGAAACGGGCAGCAGTGTCAGCCTTACAATTGAAGGTGGGCATGGCTTCCGCCCATTTGGTGAAATAATCGACTGCGACAATGATGTACTTATGGCCGTTTGCTGACGTGGGTCTGCACTCCATGAAATCAATGGCCCACTTACAAAAGGGACCAACAGTGACTACTGGGTGTAACGGAGCAGGTGGCGTCCGAGCTTTGGGGGCGAAAAGTTGGCCATTATGGCAATGTTTGACCGCATTGATGCAGTCGGTGAAGAGTGTGGGCCAGAAATATCCGGCGTGGACGACCTTTTGGGCAGTGGCCATCCCTGAGAAATGGCCGCCACAGGCACCGCTATGACAATCATTAAGGACTTGTTCAGCTTCCTCATGTGTAAGGCAACGACGAAGAATTGTATCGATTCCTCGCCGGTAAAGGACATCTCCAATGAGGAGGTAGCGAGAGGCATGGTGACGGATACGACGACGTTCATTCCGAGTGACTATGGGTTGAAACTTCTACGTGCGCAGGTATAAAAAGATATCGCTGTACCACGGGTCATCGGACGAGATGGTAAACAAGTAATTATCGGGTAACTCTTCGGAGATAGGTGGGGCTGGGATAAAGGAAGGGAGATCCGTCATGAGTTGGGCAAGCGCAAAGGCTTTGGTGCTCTTGGGTGTTCAGAAAGTAAGGTCATATTCTTGGAGGATAATGACCCATTTGGCCACGCGACCTTGCAGGAGCCGCCAGTTTCAGAGATAGACCATGGGGTTAGAGTCGGCGACGACTGTGGTATGACTAAGTAAAATGTAGTGTCGCAACCTTTGGACAGAAAAGACCACTGCTAGGGCTAGTCTCTCCTCATGTGGATAACGTAAGGGTGGGCCGGACAAGGTCTGGCTAACGTAGTAAATGACATGTTCTTGTCGTGAGGCGTCTTCTTGGACCAAGACTCCTGACACCGCATACTCAGATGCCGAGATGTAGAGGATGAAATCTTGAGAGAAATCCGGAGGGGAGATCAAGGGGGCTTGTGTGAGAGATTTCTTGAGGGCATTAAAAGCAGCTTCTGCTTGCTCGTCCCAGACAAAGGGTACTCGGGTATGGAGTAGGCGCAAGAAACCATGAATGGTTGTGGCGTAATCGGGAATGAAGCGTCGAAGGAAATTAGATCGCCCTTGTAGACTTTGGAGCTGCTTGAGTGTTCGGGGAGAGGGAAGGTCTAAGATGGCTTGGACTTTCAGTGGATCTACAGTAATTCCTCTGTGGGAGACAATGAAACCCAACAATCGGCCTGTCGGAACGCAAAAAACACACTTGTGTGGGTTCAAGCGGATCTGATATTTGCGACAACGCAGAAAAACTTGCCGAAGGTCGTTTAGGTGGTTTGATCGTTTTCGGGAATGAGCTGTAAGGTCATCGAGGTATACGAGCAGGATGTGGATCAAATCATGAAAACAATAGGTCATGGACCGCTGAAATGTTGCGCCAGCATTTTTGAGACCGAAAGGCATAATGCGATAGGCAAAAGTGCCCCATGGGGTAGTAAAAGCGGTCTTGTATTGGTCTTCCTTACGGATTTGTATCTGATTATATCCGGAAAAACCGTCCATGAACGAGAGGACTTCATGCCCTGCACACGCATCGATGAGCTGATCAATGAATGGTGTAGGGAAATTGTCTTTGGGACAAGCGCGGTTTAGATCTAGGAAGTCAGTGCATACTCTAAGGGTGCCTTGTTTCTTGTTGACAGGAACAGGGTTTGAAACCCATGTGGTATAAGCGATAGGATAAATGAATCCTGCTGTGCGTAGTTTCTCGATCTCTGTTTTGACAGCTGGGAGTTTGGAGGGGTGTATGGGACGCTGTTTCTGACGAACGGGGGTTATGTCAGGCCATGTGTCGATGTGGTGTTCTATAATGGCAGGGTCAAGGCCAGGCATTTCGGTATAGGACCAGGCAAAGACATCACAGAATTCTTTGAAGAGTGCTTTGTACTCGTCAACCTCCTGCTTAGTGCAAGATTCTCCTAAAGCGATGAGTTCGGGGGTGCCCCTGGGGGCAGCGAGATCGATTTGGATAACAGGTGAGATGTTGGCCATGTTACCCTCTTCGAAGGCGTCAGGAGCAGGAATAGGGTCCTTGAACCAATCGACCTTCGGGGGAAGGAAGCCTTTGGATTCCACTGCAAATTGGGGAGCAGTGGTGGAAGGTGGTTCATCTGGGAGAAAGTATGAACGATGATGCATGTCATCCCAGGGATAATCTGGGGCGGTGAGAGCCTCAAAAATTTCTTCATCACTGTAGAATGTTCGGGTTGTCAGATCGGTTTCCGGGGAGGTGGTGACGGAAGAAAACATATAAATGGTCTCGAACTCTTCTGAAGCAGCAGATTCCGGGGGGTGGATCTCCACAATGGGGAGTTGGGTTGTCTCAGGATCCAGGTCTGAGGGGAGGATCTCGTCAATGGTGAGGTTTGCCATCTCCAACTCTGGATTGTTCATCTCAAAGAGAGCTAGTCGGTACTCGGGGAGATCGGGACAATGATGGGAGTAATGCCCGTAAATATCACATAAGGCACATGGGTGGTTGGTGCGTAGGGACTTGTCGCGAGGTGTAGGGGTTGACTCTAGATGGACCACCGGGATGGTGGGGTCGTCGTCGAGCGTTTTCATGTATTCCTTTAATGCTGGTAAATGAGGACATAGGTGAGTCGCATGGCCCAACTCATCGCAGAGCGCACATTTGGGAGGGGCACGGAATCCAGGGGGATTTTGGACTGTCTTAGGAGGTGGGACAGCAGTGTAAGGTTGGGGGCCTCTGCCCCCAGTGGGTTTGGTACGAATAGGGGATGGTTTCGCGGGGGTTGACGGGGTAGCGATACCGGAAGGTGGTTTCGCGGAGGTTGACATGGTAGCGACACCGGGAGGTGGTCGACTAGCAGTGGCAATGGGTTGTACTGGTTGCAGGACGACATCTGGTGTCGGCGGGCGAACTGGAGGCGAAAGATACCAAACGGGTAATCCTAAGGTTAAACCCGGGAGGCTAAGGGTAGCCATGACTGGGGTGCTAACCACTCCTGAGGGAGGGAAGAGGAAAGGTATGGTATGTATGGGTGTGGCGCCAATGTGGCTAGGTACCAAAGGGGGTTGAGGCAACAACGGTGGTTGATTACTAGGGGTTCTCGTGTGGTTGGACAGAGTCAATAGGTCAGCCAATTCAGTAGTAGATGACGGTGGAGGGAGTGATGGAAAATTGGAGGTCATCGGTGTGTCTGAGTAAACTCCGGGCCCCACAGAAGAAACCAAGGAGGTGGGGGCATCCGAAATCAGTTGTTCGACTATGGGGAGCATGGGCCCTATAGAAGAAACGGCTGTGTTGGGGTCACCCGAGATAGTGTGTTCAATCATGGGGAGGACATTTTCGGGTGTCGCGGCGGCCTT
>LPNX010616696.1:108878-134011 GCA_001517045.1 Pseudotsuga menziesii
GGGTACTAGATATATGAAAAGGTTAAGCTTCCTTTCAACACTTACGTCAATGAAATTATGGGTGCTTCCGGTGTCGAATAGGACTACAACATTGTTATTTTTTATATGCCCTTTTAATTTTAATGTTTGTGGTTGGTGTATTCCTGTTATGGCTGCAATTGATATTTTGGGAGTTTCTTCATCTTCTGAATCTAACAAGGGATTTTCAATGTCACGAGTTTCTTCTATGTCAGATTCATCACTATCTGACTTGTCTTCTTCTTCTGCTTCACATTGATATAATTTCTTGGTGGTCTCTTTTTTTAAACATCTGTGTCTTGGGTCCCACTTCTCTCTGCAATACTTACACTTTCCTTCTTTCATCCGCTGGGATTCTAAGGTGGTTTTGTTGTCATTCCTCACATGTGGTGGCTGGTATTTGGTGTCGGTTTTCGTAGACCTTCTATCTTTGTCATGGTTTTTGTTCCACGTTTTTTTTAATTTTTCTTCAATGATTTTTGCCTTGCGTCTTGCCTTGTCGAAGGTTGATACATTTAGTAGCTCTAGTTCATCTCTTATATAGGGTTTTAGTCCATACACATAAGTCTGGAGGCGTTGAATTTCTGTGAGTTCTGGCACACGTGTCGCTAGGGCTTCCCATTCGTCGGTGTATTCATCGACATCGCCTTTTTGCTGCAATCTGGTAAGTTTTGCGAAGAAGTCTTTTTCTTTTAAGTATTCAAACCTCTTAAAGAAATCGTTTTTGAAGGTTCTCCACTTGCACTTAGTTTCCCGTGTTGTAACCTTCCACCACATGTACCAGTTGTAAGCCCGCTTTTCTAGTTGCATAGAGGCATATTTTATCATTTCCTCGTCAGTTGTGATATTGTGTATGGAAAAAAATTCTTCTGCCTTGTTGATCCACGCCACACTCCGTTTTGTGTCTCCATTGAATTTTGACAATTCTAACTTGGGTTTCATTTGATATCTATTCCTTTTTGGAGGAGAAAGTGACTACTCATGATTTGGAGAGAGATCGTGATCAAACTCTTCTTGTGGACATCCTCTTTTGGGAGGAATTGTCTTATGGTGCCTTGAATTTGAGGATGGTTGGTCTTCCTTTGACATATTGCACACTAGTGTAGTAATTTTTTTTTCCAAATGATGCTCGAGTTTGTTTAACCCGTCTTCGAACAATACTGCAATGTTTCTTTTTACACCTTCCATCTCCCAAGATACTGCTAAGTTGACTTCTTTTTTTACAGTCTCTGATAATTCCTTTTTGGTTTTGTATAGTTCTCCTTTGATTTGGTTGATTCTTGAGTGTAAACCCTCAATATTTTTAGAACCTTGGGCTTGGTTAAGCTCTAATTTCTCCATTCTTTCTTTAATTTCATTCATTTCTGCCATTTTTCTTATGCAGGGAGGAATTTTGTTTTATTAAGAATGGTGAGATTTAAGGAATAATAATTAATTATTATATTAATTATTATATAATAAAATCTTTATTTTCCCTTAAGTTTTGTAAAATGTGAGTAGATTGGGTGGTTGGGAGGGATGAATGTTACATTCCCCACCTAAGTTCAAATCTCACTTTCTCTTTACAAGTAATTATTTTGCCCACTTTTTTCAAACCCAACCCCACTTATTCAGAAACCATGTGTGGTTTCACTTTTACTTTTTTTTTGTTTTACTTTTTTTGGGGGGGTTACTTTTACCTTTTGTTTTTTTTAAGGACAAGTTCCTATTTTTTAGGGAAAGCTTAGAAGCTTGAATAGTAACCTCACTCTGATACCACTTGAAGCGGACTAAAACTTTAAAACCCACATGAACTTCGGAAATTAACCTCAGTAAAATTGAATATTGATTGATGATTTAATTACAATGATGAGAAAACCTTTTATAGGTAAAAAATACACCTTTTCATTGAAAAGGTGTGATCCTATGTTTTAATTAACACTACATTAATATTAAAATAATTGCTCATAATATTAGATACATAACAAGCTACTAGATATACAATGTAGATCTATTCCATACAGAAAAAAATTTGAGCATAGCCACAACCATACAAATGTGGATCCATGTTGGTACTTCATACAATATACTCCATCGCAACGTGGGGAGCAAGCTATGAGCGCTTAACAAATACCCAGGGTCTTTGTCTCATTTTGCACAAAGTACAACTCTATCCATGTGATTACAATTTCTGAAGTCAAACATGGTAGAAACCACTTGATTACCGGTCAATAAGGTGAACCATTGACAAGTGCGAGGGAAATCACCATTGATTTCAATGATTTCAAAGGTACCCTAGTACAATCTACTAAGTGTGAATATATGTCTCGGTGTCGAACACCTAGCAGAGTCTTCCGATCAAAGGCCAATGATCTGAACCTTTGTCGATAGCGAGATAATCTATCATTGAGGAATACATATCTCAAGGTACTAAACTTTTTTCTATGACTATTTCCTGGATGATGAGCTGATGTCGACAGGAATAGTCTCGTCAAAGGAGGGCCATGATGAATCCCACATCGACGACGCGAAACTTGGAGCAAAGTTTTTGAATATCATAGATAATGTAACCATAGGATTGACTCAAAGTACTGACACAAAGACTGTTTTAACTGCAGAGATAAACTTCTTTCTTCCTTTGAACATTTGGCGGCATGAAAAAAGACTTGGTAGCATGACTAGACCAGACAGACACACACTAAGACAATGGACAATGTGTTCTTTTGAAATACTTAAAAGGAGTGACATGACTCATGAAAGTGGATCGACATGTAAGTCAGCTGAATACCCAATTGAATGAATGATATGCATACAAGTTCCATGTTCAAAGGTGATAAACAAATCCCATTGGAATTGCAAAATTTTTCCCTTCCCTTAATTTCCCCATCATGATTGATGAGTTCCTCTTTTCATTTTTACGAGTTCAAAGAGTGTAACAAACACTCGTTTGAGCTTATCTAGAGACAATTCCATTCCCATATATTTCATGAACTTAATAAAGGAGGGGTTCATTCCCCAAAAAGGGTCTCTCAGTGTTTAATTTAACAAGTCCAATGAAAGCAAACTCGGCATCGTTCATATTTAGAGAGTCTGAACGAAGACAAAATAAAACTCTAAAGGGTCCTTTTTCATAAAATAGTCTATCTGAATAGAAAAATAGATAACCTACCATAGGAGAGATAAATCTTCAAATACCTTTACTAGTATGAAGAAGACAAGTACTCGACAATCTTTTCATATTTAGGGAGTCCGAAAAGAGCTTGAAGGAGACTCCATTAGGTCTCTTTTTAACGATGAACAGTTTTATGAGCCTAAAAAGAATTAGAAAAAAGACTTGGAACTTTGATACTGAGTTCTAAGAGTGACCAAAGTATCAAAACAAACGCTCAGGGACTTTTTCTATTTTAAAGAGGTACAAAAATGTCAAAAACAAACTTCCCATAGATTTTTACTGTTCTCATTTCTACCCCTGCAAAACTCAATAACAATGTTAATTTCTTGAGAAACGAATTTTAATGAGTCTTATGGATGGATTTTATAATATTAAAATGACATTAAAAAATCCTAAAATAGCTATATGAAAGTCATTTCAAATAGTAAAAATCAAAACATTTCACTATTTACCACTAGTCAAGAGCATTTTGGAGCAACTTTGAACTAGATCTTCAGCTGTTGATTCTGAGAGATCCGACCATCCAATTTGAGCGCTGTCAGAGCCAGGTAAAAGAAAAAACCCTAAGATTTCACTTTTAAGTATTTATTTTTTATTTTAGCAGATTTTTTGGCCATTTTAGACAGGACCTAAACTTAAAAAGCGGGCACCGCTCCTGCCCCTTACGGAACGGGAGGTGCACCGTGAGAACTGCGCTTATAACACTGCACTCAGGCAGTGCCACCGCTCTGTGCAAATAGAGATCAGGCGGTGCTGGCCGTGAGTTGGGAAAAATGTATGGACATACAAAAACACAAGATTTTGATTGATTTTGATGGTTGGGAATGTTTTTAACTAATCCATCAATGGTTTTTGGCAGGTTTTCAGTGGTCGAAAATGGTGATATGGAAGGAATGACAACATGATGATGATGATGGTCGTGCTGAAAGAAATGCGGGATGTATAGCCGCATTAAGGAACTGTGGCCTCCTCAAGTTATTTCGGACACCTAGTATGGTGTCTCATGAGAGATTGTTGGAGTATATATATACTCCATATGTGGAATCCGAAGCAACAATAATTAGAGGTGGGGACACATGTGTTGAACATTGGGGTAGAAGACATCTACTTATTGACTAGATTGTCGAGATGAGGCTCCCTGATTTCATTGACTGGTTCTCATGGAGGGGACGTGACTACTCAGGAACTGATTGACCGCCACTGCCCTCTCGGTACTATAACTTCAAGGAAGAAGATTCCCATCAAGGCAGTAGTGGATCTTCCTCTCTGCACTCTTATTTTTACCATGCATAGGTTGGCTGGAAGCCAAGGGCCTCATCAGGATTCTAGGGATTTTATGTTGTATGCGATAGAGGCTATGGCACCTACAGTTTTCAACTGGGTGGAAGCATTGCTACTGTTACTTAAAGACAATCTAACCAAGTGTCAACAGGGAGAAATAAAACAATTTGGCTATGGTTATATCTTATCTTGTTTATTTTTTGAGTGGATCCCATAGTTGAGACCCCAAGTGGTTTTTACTGAGCTAAGGGTGAGAGACCCTCGTATGCCAAGGTGGGTCAGGATCATGGCCCTTACAGGAGCAGGTAGAGGGAAGGTGAAGTTTAGGTATCCATTTTTTCGATGCCTTAGTGACCATATCCTCATGTTTGAGGATTATGCTTATGTAGGAATTGATTTTAAGGGTGACCCTAACCTACCACTTCCACTTGATGAGAAGTGGGGAGACATGGGTAAGAAAAAAAACCCTATGATATCTATTTGTGTTTTTTGTCTTTTAATGTTTTTAACTTTTTATGTATAGTAATGAGACCTAAAATTTTCATGCAGATGTAGGAGTTGCATGACCTGGGGGATCATCCCCACTGGACAGATGAGCTGGAGCTCGATTTGTTCAACGAGGTGATGACCCTATGGGAGAGTTGGAGGAGAACCTAGAGAGGTTAAGTTTGAACTTACCTGATTCATCCATTGATGATCTCTCGATGTGCTATCAGAGGCACACAATAGGGGTGCCCGATCGCTTTAGCCATTTGCTACGTAGAGTAGTGCAGGCTATTATGTGCTACCATGAGCATCACTATCTCTTACATGATGTATCACTGAAAGCTATTATAACTTCAGATTTTTTGTATGATTTTGTGCTGCCTAAAATCCAGAGTGCTTCAGATGAGGTCTCGTGACCTATTTTTGTAAAAACACTTATATATATACAGACTTTTTCCTCCGATGTTTATATGCTTCAAATGGAAAATGTATTTACATGAGTTTTTATATGTCCTAACTGTTTATTTACAATGTTATGAACCATGTTTAACTTTCATGCTATGAATGAGCAATATACCAATCTAGGATATAATTTGCTAATGAATCAGCAACTGCATTATCTACCCTAGGGATATGCCTATAAGTAATGACTTCAAATGAAATTTCTAAAAAATGTACCCTCCTATAGAGATGAAGTAGTATAGGGTTTTTTATGGTGTAAACTTGGTTCAAATGACAAACCACCAATTGTGAGTCCATGAATACTACCAAGTCATGGATGTCCCGGGATGCAACCTCAGTCAAGAGACCTATGACTGCTTCATACTCGACGATATTGTTGGTAGCAAGACCAATACAAACTACTCTTGAAATCACAATATCATGTGTAGGGGAATACAGAAGCCAAGTACCTAAGGAAAGGTTCAGGGTGTGGTGGCAGGGACCATCAACGAAGCCATAAAAATCCATCTGATCTGCATAACCAAAACATGGTATAAATAGTCTAGACATTAATCTCAAAACCATATTGAAAGTACCAAAACACAGTGAAAAGTCAAATAATGTACATATATACAAGGTACCATACATGAATGATTTAGGCACAGTACCTCTTCAGGTACAACCCATTGCGAGGTTGACCGAAGGGGATTCCATCATAATCCACGAGCTTGTAGGCCCCTTTTTCCAAAACCTTGGAAATGATAAAAGGACCATGCCACATTGATTCAAACCTCCCTTTTCCTAGCTTATCATGTCTTTGATAATAAGTCAGGACTAGGTCACCTTCATTAAACAGATGAGGTTCGACAGATTTATCGTATTGCACCTTGACGCGTTTCTTATGTGCCTCATTAACCAAGGAAACATATCGTCTAGTTTTGTCAAGGTTGGTTAAATATAAAAAATTTTCTTCCTCGATAGAAGTATTAGGGAGAAGTTCAACAGCAAGTTTCAAAGACAGAATCTGACACTGAATAGGTAGGACAACTTCTAGTCCATATACTAATTGAAAAGGTGTAAAACCAGTTGTTGTTTTCACTGAAGTTATATAAGCCCAAAGAGTAGAGAAGAGAGTCTAGTGCCAGTTTTATTTGTGATCTCCAACTATCTGACGTAGCATAGTTTTTAAGTCTTTGTTAATGGCCTCAGCTTGACCATTAGCTTGCAAATAATAGGGGGTTGAGTTTTCATGGTGAAAAACCCAACTTAGCACTTAACACTATCATCATCTGATTTCAAAAATGTGATCCGTGATCGGTGACAATAGACTGGGGAAATCCAAGCCTAGCTATTACATGGTTAAAAAGAAAGAGGGCAGAATTCTTACCATCCTCTACATATGTAGGCATAGACTCAGCCCACTTAGTGAAATAATCTACAGCTACTATGATGTAACCATGCCCCCCAGCTGAGGTAGGCTTAGAATGAATGAAATCTATCCCGCATTTGGTGAAAGGGCCAACGACAATGACAGGGTGTAACAGAGCAGGGTGGGTGCACTTTTTTGGGTAAAAGTGTTGATAGGGTGGGAATTTCTTAACAACCTCATGACAATCTTTAAAAATAGAAGGCTAGAAATAGCCAGCGCATAGATTTTATGAGCTGGAGCCATCCCAGAAAGATGACTGCCATATGCTCCTGAATGGAAGTCATTAAGAACTTGTTCAACCTCATCATGGGTGAGGCATCGTCAGAGAATGGTATCTATACCATGTCTATACACGGTATCATTGCGGATAAGATAATACTTTGCGTGGTGACGAATGTAGCGGTGATCTTCACATGATATCGTAGGCTTAAAATGTTGTGTCTGGAGATAAATGATTAAATCTCCATACCACTGGTCAGTTGTGCTTATTAGGAAAAAAAATTCATCCAAGAATGAATCACTGGGCTCAGAATCCATTAAAGCACAGAGAAGATCACACATCAGCTCGGCAAAAACTAATGACTTCTTTGAAGTAGCTTTAGAAAATTCAATATCAAACTCCTATAGGATAACAATCCATCGAGAATATTTCCCCCCTAGCACCTGATGAGTCAAGATCTAGTACATAGGGTTTTGGTTTGCGAGTACAGTAGTGGTGTGAAGCAGGATGTAGTGATGAAATTTTTAGACAACAATGACCGTAGCCAATGCTAGCTTCTCCACACATGAGTATCTAGTTTTGGAATCTATAAGATTCTTAATGGCGTGATAAATCACGTGTTCTAGGCCATTCTGGTCCTCTTGAGCTAAAACCATTCCGATAGTGGTAGTAGAGGTAGCAACATATGAGAGAAACTCCTTCGAGTAATCCAAGGGGTGTATGATGGGTGAATGAGTTAGAGCATGTTTGAAATTACCGAAGGCTCATTGGGCCTAGTCATCCCAGAAGAATGGAGTGTCCTTCTTAAGGAGATGCATATAATCATGCGTTTTCTCAGTCAAGTTACAAACAAAACTTCGAAGAAAGTTTTCCTTCCCTTGCAAAATTTGGAGTTCAAGCAGGTTTGTTGGGGCAGGTAAAGTGAGTATTGCATCAATATTTAAGGGATCAATCTGAATACCATCCTTGGAAACTACGAATCCTAAGAGACGTCCCATCTCAACACAAAAAAATCATGTGTGTGCGTTTAGCCATATCTTTTAATCGCGACATCTCAGGAAAATGTCTCTAAGATGCCGAAGATGGTTGTCCCGTAGCTGTGAGTGTGCAAGGAGATCATCGAGGTAAGGCTCCACAATATTCTTAATGTCATGAAACACATAGGACATGGCACCCTAGAATGTGGCCCCAGCGTTCTTAAGGCCAAAAGGTAACTTATTGTAGACAAAGGCTCCCCATGGGCATATAAATGTCGTCTTATGCTGATTGACATGCAATATCTCAATCTGATTGTAGCCAGAAAATCCATCCATAAATGAGAAGATGACACTCCCAGCACAATTATCGATAATCTGATCAATGTGTGGAGTCAGAAAGTTGTCCTTGGGACAAGCTTTATTCAAATCTCAGGAATCTATGCAGACTTGAATAGTACCCTGCTTTTTTTTCACAGGAACAATATTCGATACCCATTCTATCAGGGGTACAGGATAGATAAATCCTGTATTCAGAAGTTTTTCAACTTCGTCTTTGATAGCTACAGCCTTTCGCAGATGGACTTGTCTCAATTTCTGCCTAACCGATTTTTCCGTAGGATAGTTTTTGATCTCGTGGACTACAATGGATGAACTTGTCCTAGGAATTTTTTCATAGGACTAAGCAAAAATATATTGGAATTCTTTAAAAAGTGATTTATACTCTTTAGTTTCATCTATTGAATAGTTCTTCCCTATGTGATCATGTTCAATAGTTCTAGACTTGACTGATATGTCGATTGGAACTGTTTTGGTAATGTTGCATAAATTTTCTTTTAGAGTCAGAATCTTGGAACAAGACAGGTGTTTGCAGATCGTCGACAATATCAGTACCCAAGGGAGATACAAAATCATTATTTGTCGAACTGGTATTGGGGAGGAAAGAAGATCTATGATGGTGATCCTCCCATATGTATGTACTTGTATTCATAATCTCTATAATAGACTCATCCAATGGAAAAGTCTGGGAGAGATAATCCAGAGTAGGAAGTGAAGGTTCTAACCTGTAGGGTAGGTGGCAAGTTTCTGAGGCCACCAGATGAAGATCATTCATAGGAACTTCAGAAACAGATTGGATGGCATCATAAACTTCTTCATACAGGTTGAGGGAGGATGTCTCACCAACTTGTGTACCCTTAGGATCATAATTAAATGAATATATCATATTGACTGTTTCCATTTCTGTGCTAGAAGGGGTTGATGGAAACATGCCCATGAGGGCGGAGTTTTTCAACATCCTTACCCCAATCGACTGGTAAGGAGGAGGGGACTGACCTAGCAAAGGGATATTATTCGTCACAGGAGTGGTAACATCCGACATACATAAATCTAGTTAATCAATTGTTACAATTTTTCCCAAATGCAGAAACTAGAGAGTTCTAAATACCATTGAAGTGACAACGACCATAGAATAAAACCAGTTTATTCCTAGGAGAAGATTGTAGTCTAACGGGGAATCCACTAATTCCACCTGAATGGAAATATTTTTTCCCCCTAGCTCAACTAAAAGGGTTGGCATGAGACCATAGGGCTGGAAACCTTTTCCATCAAAGGATTTTAGTGTTGTTGGAGATTTTATAGGCTCAGGAGAGCCAATGGATTTCCAACAGGACAAAGACAAAACAAAGGTTGAAGCACCTTCATCTAGAACAGTCCTAAAGACATTTTACCCAACTAATCTAGTTATGAATTAAAAATCTAGTTGATGGGGTAATCTAGGTTTAAAGTTCTCCAGATTGAAATGAATCAAATTCATGTCACTCAGGTCCATGGCTCCCAAAGCGGTTAATAAGTTTTTGCGTTGTGTAGGATAGGTTTGGAGCACTTCTAAGGTAGACATTGCACATGGATCTTGAGCTAGGTCTTCTATGACATTATAGAATTGTGTAGCTTGGGTGTTAGGGTTAAAAACAACCTTCCTAAGAGTACTCTTGGGAGGATGCAAAATCATGTCGATATTAGGCTTCTCGATTGTTAAGGGACCATTAGACGAGGATGCAAGAGAGCTAGTAGAAGGAGATTTATCAGGTGAAGGTTTCTCAATTTTCTTCTCCTTCGGTTTGTCATATGACTGACTTCGATTTGTTAGATTAATAGTATCTGATGACATCATTCAAATTTCCTCTGTGGAACTAGAATTTCCCTGGTTAGACATGTGGTCTACCAGTTGTTCCTGAGAAATAAAAGGATCAGTGAGAACTGCTAGTGCAGGGTTACTCTTTAAAAATTTATTAATTTCATCATGTCGAGGAAACTCTTTCTTGAAATGATCACCACCACACAATAGGTAAGGATAATTAGCTTTCCTTTTTCCTTTATTGTCATTCTCCAGGGCCGTAGGATTGGGGTTTTCTAGTTGGTTTCTAGGTTTCTTGTTTTACCTTTTCCTTTATTCTTATTACCATATGATTGCATACTTTGAATAGCATTCACCTCGATGAAAACCATAGGGTTGGAAGGAGCGGGAGTGGAAGGATTGGATTGTTTGGAAGCTTTAACCATTAATGGGGGCTAGATTAAACCAATAACCCCATAAACAGAAGTTTTTGGAGGTGGCTTAGTCGGGTCAGTTCTGGGTCAAGGGGCTTGAGGAATGAGGTCGTACAAAGTTCCAAACTGGGAATAGACCAAGTCTAGATACTGTGCATGACTAATGGCTTGATCTTCAATAACAACAACCCCCATAGCCACATCTCGAGAAATGGGTGGCAACAAAGATTTCGTAAACCAATCGGCCAAGAGTTGGTCTGGGATAGGAGATTTAATGAGCCTTCTCTGCCTTCTCCATTCATGAATATGATCTGAAATGTGTGTGGAGGTGTTTTTATGTAGAGATTTTAAAAGGTCTGTACCCGTTTCGTATCAAATAGGTAGCTGAAAGTGTGTGAGGAAAACAGTTGCCAAGGCACTAAAATCCACAAACGAGTGTCATGGAAGTTCGATGTACCACTTCATGGCCGTGCCAGTCAAAGTGTGCTGGAAGAGTCTTAATCAAATAGAATCATCCATCAAGGAATTAGACAAACACCATAGCTAGAAATTCATAACGTGATTTTTGGGATCATCTCCCTTCTTACCATCGAATTTCAGAATATCCGATGGTAACTTGAATGGAATGGGAATCAATGAAGCATTGTGTTGGATGGGGTCATTAATCAATTTGGACAAATCAAGCAAGTCCAAAGTTTTCTAGGAAAGGTAACTGATGATTCAGTTCAACATACTGGTAATATTGATAAGGCATGTAACCACCAGTAGGACCGTAAGTGGACTGATACATAGGCTACTGAAAAGGCTGATGGGATGATGAACCTTCAGAAGATGGACCTCTAGGGTTAGGGCTACCAGGACCACCAGGGTCATTAGGAGGATTAGGAGGAGGTCCGCCAAGACCTCCAAGACCACCAGGACTACCAGGACCACCAGGATCACCAATGGGAGGACCACTAAGAACTCCTAGACCACTAGGACCCCTGGTACCACCAAAAGGAGGACGACTAGGACCCCCGGAACCACCAGGAGGAGGACCACTAGGACCCCCAGAACCACTAGGACCCCCAGGACCTACAGGGGGAGGACCTCCATAAGGCGGCCCTCCAACACCTCTATCCATATGAATAGGTATTGCTCCTGATGCTGGCATGTAGGACTAATTGGGTTGCCCCCATGGAGTAAAAGTATTTCCAGGATATGGAATTCCAGTGTATGACATGCCTATAGGGGTAGGTTGGTAATTCATATTTACTACAGGTACTTGATTTGATGGGTAACCATACCCCTAGGAAGCTTGACTAACAACAGGTTGTGCCCCTACGGGTTGACTTGAATTAATGGAGGGTTAACTATATTCATAGGAGGAACGAAAAACGTGGATGTGCCTGCATTATAGGCCTATTTATTATGAGTAACAACTCCACCAGAAGGTAACGCGTATCATGCCGAGGGTTTCACCTTGGCACTAGAAGGTACTGATATGACATGAGTTTAAGGTTCCCCTCCAACCCTAGAATACCTAGGAGGACTAGAAACATACCTAACATTTGCAACCATGGGGTTGGAAGTTTGACCTGGGTGTTTTGAAGTTTCAATAGGATCAATAGGTTTCATAGAATCAACTAGTGAATGATATTCGTCTGGCCAAGGGTCTGTATTACGGGAAGAAGAACCAACATAGGTTCTTTGTGAGGGACCGGGGTTGCTAAGATAGCATCTAGTCTTTGCATTCTATCTTGAAAATATTGTGCACGTTGAATAGCTGATTGAATTTGTCTATATTCCTCTTCACTATATGAAGAATTTTCAGGAGAGGGCCTACGTACTCCAAATGAAGCAATGGCATGTCCCATATAAATTCCCCAAAACAAAGCATCTAGACCATAATCAAGACGAACGGGACTATCAACACGACCTTCCACATGACCATGGAAAGAAGTGTCACCGACAGGAGGTTGTTGAGCCAAGGGATTTGTATAAGAAGTGAATTGGTATCCACTTTCTACAACTATATTCTCTTCCACATGGGAAGTAGTTGCAGCTCCTTAGACAGTAGTTTCCATTGGACCTTCTCTTGTAACGGGAGGAAAGTTGGGTGGTAAGCCTTGTGTTCTTCTGGACCGTCTCAAACAAAACTCAACCGGATTGCACAATTCCTATTTTAAAGTGAAAATAAGTCTTTCTCATATTTAACGAGAAATTGAAACAAGCAAACTGATATAAGGGAGTCTTTCTTTTCAGTGATAGTCTATAACAAGCAGAGATCTAATCTAACCTATAGTTTCCAACTAACTCCTTTCAAGAAAAAACAAGCTTACAAGCAGTAATGAATGATGAATCTAACCTATATTTTTTATTTTAACAAACAAGTAATTTCCACATAAAAATTCTAGATTTCAATCACCCAAGAAAGTTCAAACAAGCTTGGACAAGACCAATTAAACACACCAAATCCAAAAACTCACAAACGTTTTACAAAAACTTGAAAAAATCAAATTAGTTTGGGATAGGCCTACCTAGAATCGTCCATATGAAGTTGCTGACAGAAGGTTTTGAGGCAGAACCGCTTCTTTCTCACTGGATTTAGGCGGTGGCACCGTTTATGGCTAACTAGACTTAAAAGGTGGCACCGCTCCTTACCAAAGGCACATGTGTGGTTCTCTATAAGAACTCAGAACAGTAGGAGACCAAAAAATAAAGTTAGAAATGCCAAAAATATTACAAAAACTGATGAATCAACCACAATACAAAGCACATAAAGTTAAGGTGGCTCAGATATGAAGAGATCTGGAGATTTCAAAAAAAAAATTTTAGTAGATTAGATGCAGATCTGACTACAAAGATAAGATGTTGGAGCTTGGATTCAGACAAGAGTATTTCAGAAACTGAGGAATAACAAGACGGATCTAATCCCCAGTGGATTCACCAAATTTGTTTTTAGGAATACATCACCTTCTGTGGAGAGAAGCTATTCCTCTGGTCTGAATGGTTCAGATCCAGAACAAATGAGTGAATAACTTAGTGGAAGAACTTCCCTGAATGTTATAGACGCCTGAAATGTAACTCTGATGAAGGACATGTATACCTGTAAAACATATCAAACATACAAAGACATCAAAGCTACTAGAAATTCGTCTACACATCCATATTAGTGACTAAGGAATCCAATAACATATATGTGACATTGATGCAACAAACATGTGGGAAGGAAATCAACTTCACATTAGAAAATAAATGAAAGAGCTTACAACCATGTGCCTTAGTGCCGATACACTCCTTCACAAGACTAGCACATTATCCCCGATAGCTCCAGCTTGCTCCATAATTGCTCTTTGATGGATCAGGCCAGGGTATCAATTCAACAACATAACTCTACTATTCTTCTCTCTCCCTCAAACATGCAGTATGAGCTTGTATTTATAGGGCTCAAATGGATAGGATGGTTGAGAGATTTGTGGGTGAGGTGGCCACAAGATACTACAAAGAGGGATCTCAACCTTAACCAACCCAAGTGAGTAGGGATAAGGTTAGACATGAGGATCTTGTTCTAGAAGCCTTGAGAAAACTCCTTTTTTTCACTTTTTACCAAGGGCACCACTTATACCCCTTTATGACAGAGCAGTGATGGGTAAGAACCGCACCAACAACATGGGTCAAAGGGGGTGGCACCGCCTAGTTCTCACACAACTAAAGCAGTGCTGAAAAGGGTACCACTTATCTACTTGAGGGTAGAAGCGGTGCTGAACAAGGTACCACTTATCTACTTGAGGGTAGAAGCAGTGTTGCAATTTTATATGTTGGAATCAACACCTAAAGCACGATTTTCTTCAAGTTTGGGATTTGAGGGAAAATGTCTGTGTTAGGGATCCTATCACATGTTGGTGATATATTTTGAGTGTAACAACAAGAGGGAGGATTATACAAATTAAAGGGCCAACTAGAACAAGCTTTGGTCCATGACTTAGTAGAATCAAGTGAACTTTGGCACAGAAGGATTGTACATGTGCACTCATGGTCACTACCACTTGCAAGAAAAGCTATTGAAGGTCTTCCATAAATACAGGAAAAACATGAAGGTATTTTCAAATGATGTGCAAAAGGAAAGAACACAAAGAAGGCATTTCCAAGCAATGAGAGCAAGGCAAAAGGAATCTTGGAAATCATCCACTCCGATGTATGCGGTCCAATGTCATCTAGTTCATTAAGTGGGTATGCATATTATGTTTCTTTCATTGATGGTTTTTCTAGGAAGACATGGACACATTCCTTGAAAAACAAGGATGAAGTATTCAGTAAATTCAAGGACTTCAAAGCCTTGATTGAGAACCACACAGAGAGGAAAATCAAGACTTTTTTATCAGACAATGGTGGAGAATTCACATCAGATGAATTCAAGGAATTATGTAGAGATTCAAGGATTAAAAGGGAGCTAACCACTCCATATAATCCACAACAGAATGGGGTTGCAGAAAGGAAGAATAGAATGATTATGGAAGAAGCAAGGGAAATGCTTCATGATCAAGATCTTCCCATGCATATATGGGCAGAATCTGCCAGGACAACTGTGTATGTATAGAACCGTACTCCACATAGGGTACTTGAAAACAAGACACCTAAAGAAGTATTCTTTGGAAAGAAACTAGAATTCATTCATCTCAGAATATTTGGCTGTCCAATGCACATACACATTCCAAAAGAAAAAAGAAAAAAGTTAGATCCTACAACAAAGGAGGGTACAATTATGGGATATAGTGAAAGCTCGAAGGCTTATAGAATATAATTCCCAAGATTCAAGAAGATCGACATCAGTAGGGATGTTCAATTTGATGAAGACTCATCTTACAACAAATTCATAAAAGACCTATTGAATAACATGAAGAAACAGAAGTACCCAGGATCGAAGATACAGCTATGAACGAAGCAACTCCAGAAGAATATCAAGAAATGGAAGAACCACAGGAACCTGTATATCCACCCCAAGAGAAGAATCCTTACAAAAGGAATCCTACATGGGTATGAGAGGCTATCCAATGTGCAGAGAGATATGGGGCTCCCGAAGAAGGGCACAGAGAAAGGAAGAGAACTAGGTCCTATTCCACTTATGTATCCCTATTGTGTGACATCATTGATAAAGAACCTTCCAGCTATCAAGAAGCAACATAAAAGAAAGAATGGAAGGATTATATGATCGAGGGGTACCAGCGAATCATGAAGAATGATGTTTGGGATGTGGTTCTAAGACTAGAGGGGAAGTCTGTTGTGACTTCCAAGTAGGTTTGCAATATCAAGCATGCTGCAAATGGCAGCATAGAGAAATATAAAGCAATATTCGTGGCACGTTGTTTCTCCCAGAAGGAAGGGATAGATTATGAAGAAACGTTTGCACCTGTAGCCAGATACACTTCCATCAAATCGGTACTTGTTATGGATGCAGTGATGAAATGGAAGATACACCAGATGGATGTTAAGACCGCGTTATTGAATGGTGTAGTAGAAGAAGAAGTGTATGTGGAGCAGCCAAAAGGATTCGAGACACATGATAGGGAGAATCATGTGTGCAAATTGAAGAAGGCCCTATACAGTTTGAAACAAGCACCCAGGACATGGTACAACAGGATTGACAGGTTCCTAACTAGCTTGGGATTGACAAGGAGTAAATAAGATTCCAACCTTTACTATAAGGTTGAGTAAGGGAGCCTAGTGATATTCCTAATGTATGTAAATGACCTATTTGTAACAGGTAAGGATGGGTTGATTGCTGGCATGAAGAGGAATCTTGCTTCCGAGTTAGAGATGAAAGAATTGGGTATTATGCATTACTTTATAGACATGGAGGTGTGGCAGAATGTGGATGGAATCTCCCTGGGACAATGAAAGTATGTAGTAAATATCATGAAGAGGTTCGGGATGATGGACTACAAGGCAATGACCACACCTATGGCATCGAACCTGAAGCTATTGAGTGATGCTTCATTGGAGTCAGGTTATGCTATGCTATATTGTTATATGATTGGGTCCTTGATGTACCTAATGAATACGAGACTAGATATTTTCTTTGTTGTGAACACATTGAGCCAGTTCCTGAAGGATATGAGACATGTTCAGCTGATTGCTGCAAAGCATATTCTGAGGTACCTAAAGGGTACAGTTGATTATGGGATCAAGTATGAGGTGAATCAGAATATTAAATTGGAAGGTTATGTGGATTTATATTGGGTAGGAAGTGCCATTGATAGGAAGAGCACTTTGGGGTGTTGCCTCAGTATGGGATTAGGTGTGATCTCTTGGTTTAGTAGGAAGCAGCCCTACCTGGCACTACATACAATCAAAGAAAAGTATGTCGTAGCTTGTTTGGATAGTTGTGAGGAAGTGTGGCTGAGGAAGCTACTATTTGATTTGTTTGATCTCTAGTTGGATGATAATTCTATATATTGCGACAACCAGAGTTGTGTGAAGTTGTCGGAGAAACCAGTGTTCCATGACAAGTCGAACCATATCGAGATAAAGTATCACTGTATCAGGGATATGGTGTAGATAGGAGCAGTGAAGCTCTAGTATGTTGCGATGAATGAACAAATAGATGATGTGTTGAACAAGCCATTAGCCAAAGAGAAGTTTGAGTACTTCAAGGAGAAGCTTGGTGTTCTCAAAATCAAGGTTCCTTCCAAGGGAAAGTGATGAGTCTATGTGCCTTTCTAACATGGTGGTAGGATTGGTTTTTCCCATGGTAAGATATAAGTGTTGTGCCTTTTTGACATTGTGGTAGGATTGGTTCCTCCCATAGTCAGATGTAAGTACTGATCCTTTCCTCGGATGGTTGTAGGTGTGTCCTACCATGCTAGTGGATGTAAGTGCATAGCCTTTCCCTGGATGCTAGTAGGTGTGTCCTACCATTCAAATGGATGTAAGTGCTGGGGCCTTTCCTTGGATGATAGTAGGTGTGTCCTACCATGCAAGTGGATGTAAGTGCTAGTTCCTTTCCCTAGATGGTAGTCGGTGTGTCCTACAATGACAGTGGATGTATGTGTTGCAATATTTCTTGGATGGTAGTAGGTGTTTCCTACCATGCCGATGATATAAGCACTGAAGAAGAAGACCTACACGGAGACTAGGCCTACAACCAACATGAAAAAGGGTTGGCCTTGTATAAATTCCTATGATGAGTAGAATTGAGAGATAGCACCATTTGCTCGAGATAGTGGGAGCAGCGACGATGATCCTACGATGAATACTTGTGCTAATGAACTGTGTCAAGAGAATACCTTCCTAGTTAAGAGGGAGTGTTGATGTATTTGTGAATTCGGAATGTATTCACTTGTATATCTTATGTTGTATTTCATTGTACCCCAATGTTTCTATCAGGAGAATGATTAATATAATAAATTCATTTAAAGTCATAGATCTTAACACTCCATTGTAAATTGGGGAAATAGTCCCCACAGTTGAGGGGTACTAGGGTTATTTAACTCTCCTAGTGAGGTCAGCCCTGGTAAGTAATTGTCAAGTGGAAAAATAGTATAAATAGAGAGTGACACTCTCCATTTGAAATACACACTCACTCAATTATAGCGCATGAGTGAGAGAAAAGGAGCTCGCACAAGTGAGAGAGAGAACGACTGTCGGAGATCATCTTTTTGTTTTTGGGCTTTACTTTTTCCATTGGTGCTCATTCTATCTATGAGGAAGTTGTGGGGTTTTCTCCTTTATGGTTTCCCAAAGGAAAACTATTTGTTTCTCTTGTCTCTTGTGATTATTGTTGTGCATGTTATTTTCTCAGATAAGATCCTAGATCATATTGATTAAATGATAAAAATCTAACAAAAAGAACCAACCTTATATCACTGTGTCCTAGTGGGGAGTTTACTCATCTTTATTTTCTATCACAAAGGGATTGCGGTTGATCCTATGAAGGTTCAAGCCATTCTGAATCTTTCATCCCCATGTACTTTGCATCAATTGTAGAGTCTCCAAGGAAAGGCCAACTTCCTTCACCGTTTCATTCTGGACTATGTGACAAAAGTCCATGGTTTCTTATGATTGCTCCGTACTAACATTCCTTTTGTTTGGGAGAAGCATGTGTAAGATGCTTTTGACACATTGAAAAAATATCTGGCTTTCGCTCCATTGTTGTCTCCTCTTAACTTCACTAGAGTTAATTCTCTATGTGTCAACATCTGAGAATGCCATCGCTGGAGTCTTGATCTAAGAAGACAATTCTCACCAAGAGCATGCGATTTATTATGTCAGTCAGAAGCATTCCGGTCCCCCGTTATGTTATCAAAATGAAGAGAAGATGGATATTGGTGTCATCTTTTTGGTTTAGAAGCTATGCCATTACATATTGATGAGTCACATTCGAGTCATGGCCGATTCCAACCCCATGAGGTATCTCTTGAGTTGTATCCTTGTTCAAGGTCACCCTGTCGAGTGGATTGTCGTTCTCCAAGAGTACAATTTTGAATTTGTTTCCCCCAAGAGAACCAAGGTGTTGGCATTAGATTCCTTAATGAAAAAACTCCCTCTATCATCTGCTTCATAACAAATCAATGTCACCCTTCTGGATGATTTCTTATTTGTTATATCTATGGAAGACCCATGGTATGGGGGCGTTCTCCTGTATCTGCACACTCAAAAGTTTGAGGCCCATTCAAGTCACGAATATTGGTGGTGCATTCAAAACCAAGCTACTTGCTATCTCCTTATTGGGGATGTCCTGTACCATTGTGGTGTCAACACCATCTTACATCAATGCCTCACTCACGATGAGGATGAGAAAGCTAAATGACTATCATAGTTGAAGCTGTGGTGACCACCTCTCTGGTCTGGCTACCACCTAGAAGATCCTCCATGTGGGTTATTTTTGGCCTACCATCTTTGCCAATTGCATCCATGCACTCAAACACTACTGCAATTGTGGGATCTTTTCCCCAAAGGAAAGGACCCTTCCCATGCTGGTACATCCTGTCGTCACAGTCGGTCCCTTATGTAAGTGGGTCATTGAATTCATGACTTGTAATCCCACTTCATACATCGGTCATAACTACATCATTGTGGCAATTGATTATTTCACTAAATGGGCTGAGGCCATGCTGACATTCAATTGTAAGGATGATACCATGGCACGGTTCTTTTACAACCATGTTATCACACATTTCAGTGTCCCCCAACATATAGGCTCAGACCATGGTTCTCATTTTGAGGATGTTGTTTGGAGAGAGATATCTTCCATGTTAAAGTTTGAACACCAATACTCCTCTGCATATTATCCTAAGGGAAATGGACAAGCTGAGTTTGTCAAAAAGATCCTCCATACCATGCTCCAATGAATGGTGGGCAAACATAAATCTAATTGGCATCACTTTATGTTTTCTGCTCTCTGGGCCTACCGTCAATCAACAAAGACCACCATCGGTCTTACCTCGTTTCACTTCATCCATGGTATGGAGTCGATACTTCCCATTGAGTGCTAGATTTAGTCGTTCTACCTTATCGTAGAACTTTTACACGATACCTCCCCATTAGAACAATGCCTACTTATGCTCAAATGAACTAATGAGGATTGTCATGTTTCTGTCGAAATGATCGATGTAGCTAAGGCTAGGTTGAAGTCCCATTTTGAGTCTCATGTCTACCATCGCACCTTTAGTGAAGGTTATATGGTCCTCGTATACAATCAAGCCAATGATAAGTTAGGAAAAGTAAAGTTTGATTCCATGTGGTACGACTCATATGTCATCCATAGATGCCTCAACAAGGGGTCATCTATCCTCATTGAATTTTATGGTCATCTCTTGAAGAATCCCTACAATGGGCTCTACCTCAAAATATTCTATGCATGAAGTCACCCACCATGTAGTAAACTTGTGTCATAGTTTTGATTTTTTTGTTTTACACCATTCTTATTACGAGTATCATAGTTTGTTTCCTTAGTTGCTCCAGATGAATCCTACCTCGCATCACTACATTGGTTTCACTGACAAAGAAAGTAGATGGTCATTAATTCCTCATCACATGAGTTCATCCATATCGACGGAATGTGTGTTCGAATTTATACCAACAACCAGGATAAGTACGACAGTGTCACTGGTCTCCTGACTGCTGCCCTCCACTTGGGTATTCATCACCTTGATGTCTTCCTAGAATCCTAGTTGCTTGTCTCCCAGTTGAATAACTACTATCGAGTGCGCGATCCTTGTCTATTTAGAAAGTTCCTGTGCACTAGAAATTTGGTTAGACATTTTGAACCCATTACATTCATGCATGTTCCCATAAGTCTCAATAGTGTATCATACCAAATGGCTAATGTCGTTCTAGAGTGGCACATCGATCATCACATATAGGAAATAAATATACATCATGCATCATCATATAGTCATGCATATAGATGTCATATACATCATATA
This sequence comes from Pseudotsuga menziesii, assembly GCA_001517045.1. NCBI lineage: Eukaryota > Viridiplantae > Streptophyta > Pinopsida > Pinales > Pinaceae > Pseudotsuga > Pseudotsuga menziesii. The sequence continues at coordinate 129,835 of LPNX010616696.1, forward strand.
TGCATCATCATAAAAATACTCATAAAAAACACATAAAAAGTGCATCCATGTGAATATATATATATCATGTCATAATGTTTAGTACAAAAGGATAATCTCCACAAGCTTTATTAGTTGAGCATACATATAGTACAAAAATACCTGTGCACCACTACACCAAGAGGAAACATCAGTAGCTGCTAGTTAGAGTCAGAGTCAGAGTCTTGGCACTATAGGTTCATGTACTCCTCTATGTCCTTTTCATTAGAGTCCTCCTCCTCCTCCATTAGCACATCACCCTGTGTCGCTGTTCAAACATACTCAGCAGCGACGACGATCCTACTCATCAAGGGGATCCACTCTGGACGAGCATTGTTGGGCCATTAATTTCTGACCTATTTACCGTAATTTGATACATCCATGTTCAATAAGGTTGTCTTCTACTATGTTTTATTAATTAAAATATCGTAAATTTAAAATATGACAAATGTGTTATTTTTATGTATTAAATGTAGTATTTTGCAAATAATAGGCGTTCTGCACTCCATTCAGCCCCTTCTTTCTGTCCTAAGTTCTAAATTAGATTTGATTGCATGTTAGTTTACTAGTTTGGATTACCCGTTATCTTCCATTTCTTGCTAGTCTCATTGATCCTGCATGAACAAATCAAAACCATGACTCTATGATGAAATTGAGAATATTTTAAATGTTAAAAAATAGAATAATCATCATTTTCAAACTATTAATAAATTTGTTTGCATTAATACATCATTTTCAAACTATTAATACATTATAAATGCTCTAATACTATTAATAAATTTATTGACATTATGGAAACATAGTCACGTTCTTTTTAAAACTTTTAATATGGTATTAAACCATATATATTATGCATGTGTTGACCATAAAACAAGCCAGTTCACATTATTTTAAACATATGATCCTTTTTTATTTGTTATGGATTAATATATGGTAAATTTTCAGAAAATCTGCTCAGAATATAGATTTATGAACAAATATTGGTTACAGGTCATCCGGATGTTCATCCAGAATGTTCATCCAGACGCCCATGTAGGCCACATGTTTTTAATAGACAATTTATTTTTGGGCTAGATTTTCAGGCAAACAGAAGCAAAATTGAAAATTCTGGAAAATGAATTTTATGCAGAATAGGCCCATTTCAATTAGTGCGAGGAATTTTCTCCAAATTCATAGCCATTTGGGAGAAAATCGTGGTTCTCTGAAACCAACTTTTCTAGAAATTGTGGTTGGTCATTTTCTGAATTCGTGGGTAGTTCTTACAACAGTAATGAACCTCTATTTTTAGCAATAGGTGGTCGACTTGATCTCCATTGTAATCATCTTATAAATACCTCTTTTGTTTTGAAGAGGAGGAGGAAAAACTCTTTGTAAAATTTTGCCTTAGTTTAATAAAAAGTCTCTATTTCAGCTGTTGATGATCGGTGATTGAGTAGCATAGGAACGCAGCCCCTGATTGCTGAGAAGGGCCCCTCAACAACCAAAGGTTCTATTTGTGTATATTAATGAGTTTCTTTTAATGTTTGTAGCTAAGTCATTTCATTTTTATATATATCTATTACGTTTTCTTGTAAGTCATCTGATTTTTGCAAGCAAGTGGTTCGTTTTCTTGTAGGTAATACTTTGTTGTTTATAACATATAATTTCCTGCCTTTTTATGCAATTTTCCACACGGTCGACCATTCGTCCCTCTGTTTAGAATACCTTTTTAGTCTCCTGTTCACACCTTAACATAGAATATTTTTCAATCTTTTGTTTGCACCTTAATGCAGACTGTTTTTCAGCCTTTTGTTCGCACCTTAATGCAAACTGTCGTTCAACCTTTAATTCGCACTTAGACAAATTTTAATTTATTTTCAGAATTTTCAGTATTTCATTTTTGCAGAAATAGTAAGTTAAGGTAGAGGTTAATTTTCTAGCATTCCACCATGTTATGTAGCTAGTTGGGATTCGAATCCACCTCTAACAATTCATATTTAGTTCTATATTAACACATAGATTAATTATTTTCAGTTTTAATAATGATAAAATCCATTTATATTCAGCATATATTTTATTGATTCAAATGAGAAATAATTTTAGTTCTATTTTTTATCATGACTTAGATAGTTTATGAGTTACTTTCATTTGTTTTCATGCCTAAAACCTAGATTAGCTTAAGTTTGTTTAAAATGTTGTCATATACTTCGTTGAATATTAGTTTGTCTCATTTCTGAAATAGGTTCAACATTCCATTTTCAGTTTTCAGTTGAGTCCATAATCAACCTTTCATTTCCAATTACACAACATTTCATTGTCTTAGGCTTTGTTAGTTTTATTTCTTCAAGTTATTTCATTCAAGTAGATGTAAAAGATTGGTACTTAGTTTCAAATTCAAGCTCAAAGGTTCATTCAGATTTTAAAGATGCAATGGTTTTCAGTATTTTAAAGTTTGATGATAAAAACTCACATAACCTAGTTTAGTGTAAGTTTACTTTTCAAGTTGTAAATTAGTTGCATGATGTTTTTATGATTGGTTAACATTCTTTAGTTTATGGTATAGTTTGCTGAATAGGTAGAGTAGAAGTATTTTGTTTTTTTGTTGTAGGTTTGGTTACAATTGAATATATTTTCAGTTATTGTTTTGTACTTAGTTTTAGTTTTGATTATAAAGCTCCAAGTTTAGTTTTCTTAGGTTAGTTTATTGTTTTGCAACCCATTTATTTACGCTTGGTCTTTAGAATAATATTTGCTTTGCTTTCTACGAATATGCAATTACTTGTTTTTTCTTTCTACGAATTTCCAATTAAATAATTCATTGCTTTCCATAACTCAGTTACACTTGCATTCTTAGATAGGAATTTACTTATGCATACATGCACTAGTGGAAAATGAGATATTAGTAACCAGGAGACCAAAAAATTTGGTCACCGTGGTTTTTTTCAAGGGATAAATGACCAAAATTGATAAATTTAAGTGAGCTAATTAAAAAAGACCAAGATAAATGACCCCTTTTGGTCGCAGGATAAAAACCAACTAAAAATGACCAAGATAAATGGCCAAATTTGGTCACTGGATATCTAGACTAAAAATGACCACATAACGATTGGTCATTTATTTGGTCATTTTTAGTTGTCACTCTGGCAATGAAAAAAATTACAAAATTGACAATGAATTTGTATATTTTACTAAAGTCTAACATTGCAGGTGGATTCAGAGACCCCTTCTAAAGGGGTCTCTGAATCCATCTGCAGTGTTAGAATTTGGTGAATTCTAACATATATATAATATATACTTACACGTCCCTATATTAACAAAATTGAATTAATGCAACCCAGCTATATGTTAATTTGGACATGACCTTGGCATATAAAAAACCCACTAAACGTTGGCATATAATGTTAATTATAAGGCTAATTTGCATGACCTTCGCATATAATTATAGTTTTTATAGGCTAATTTAGACACGACCTTGGGACCTTGGCATATAAGTATAGTTTTTATAAGCTAATTTGGACACAACCTTGGTAGCTTGGCATATAATTATAGTTTTTATAGGGCAATTTAAAAGTTTGATGTAACTTATTTTCACTTATTTTCCTAGAATTTTTTTCATCACATAAACTTATATTATCTACATGCAAATTTCTCTCATTTTTGAAACATATGGAAGTTCTATTCGGTGTTTCATTCCCCTCTTTGGGGGTATGCTAGTGAGTTTAGGGCATATCAAAAAGTTCCATATATAATATATTAATCTTAAACACCCTTCCACTTAATGGCCATGTTTAAGGGATATCTAACACATACTTTCTTTAAACTAAAATTCTATTACACAATTTGTAAAACTTAGATATTGGATACTAAAAGTATTTGTCATTATGTAAGGTTGAGAGGTATTTATGACAAAGGTCCTCTAAAATATTTTTATCATAGGCTTCTTTTTACTTTAAAAGTTAACTTTGAAAAAACTAAAATGCTAAGAATAATGTCTTCAACATAAAATGCTAAGAATCATGCCTTGGACGTAGATGTGAAAATTATTTATCACATTAGATGTGAACTTGTCATTATGTATGACTATGACTGTTGTCTTTTTTTTCTATTTAGATGTCAAAAATAAAAATAAAAATAAAAATAAAAATAATTTTTATTTTATTAAAATAAATAAAATTGATTA
>LPNX010616696.1:143045-167996 GCA_001517045.1 Pseudotsuga menziesii
AGAGGGTTGAGAAAGAATAAGCAATTAGGATTATATGTGAGAAAGAGGGAGGAAAAGAGGAAAAAGAACCAAAAGGTTATTAAGGAAGCCTATTAAGGAGATGGGGCAATTGAGAAAGAATATGGGAAACTATAGAGGATAAAACACGAAGGAAAAAGTGAAAATGGGAGGAGGGGGTTAATGATTAAGATTATGGATTAAGGGTTTCCAAGAATGACTAAGCTTATATTCATCCTCGCAATTGAAATTGTTAGGGTATTTTTCTATTTCAAGAGCTTTTCGGACGAGGCATGAAGAGTAATGAGAGGTAGAAGTGAGAATCTTGGTTTAATCAAAACAAATGAGGTGTTTGGAGTTGTGGGAATGTTCAACAATAGCATATTTGTTAAGGTGGCCATGATTGGTGTCAGCAATATGGTCTTTAAGTCGGATTTGGATAGATTTATCAGTTTGTAAAATGTAGAATTTCTCACAGAACAAGGTATTTGGTAGACCCCTTGTCAAAGAAAGGTATTAAATTTGTCTTTGACACTTCTGAATAATTGTTTAAGGATGTATATGATAAATAGGCATGTAGCTCAATGGTAGTAGAAACCTCCAGCCAACGGCAGGTTCTGGGTTTGATTTCTAGCCTTTCCAGTGGTCAACATGTTATCAAAGTAAATAGTGTTAGCCACAAACTCTTTAGGCAATGTGTCTCCTTGCCCTTGTCCATGGCAGTGTATACACACCCATTTTTGAAGGGCTTGAAAGAAAATATAACTCTATGCTTATTAGGCACTCACACTCTTATAGTAGCTTGGTAGGTCCCCCTTACAACATATCATGGCCCCCATTCCTCACAACACTGTATCATGGTCATTGTGACTTGCAGCATACTCCAAATCAACCTTTGGAAAGGATCTATTATGATTTACCCATTGACTATTGTCTATTATCTATTGGAAGCAAAAATTACTAACTAAAACTTTTGTTTAACTAAGACTACAATAAACTGCCTAAAGAAATAGGGAAACCCTTATTCTTCAGGGCTATTTAAGGATAATCATAGTTTGGATGCCTCAGCAGCCTTTGTTAAAACAGATCCATATGACAAAAGAAATCAAACCCTTGAGAAAAAGCGCTAAAGCATGTCTCTGCAACTTAAATTTAAAGCAAAGGGCAAGTCAAGAGGCTCAAACAGCTGATGCAGATGGCCAAGTCCATGTTGAATGTCATTCATTAAAATGCCACCCAAAGAATAAATATAAAATCAACCTAGTTTCTTGAAGAGTATGAATTTTATTAACATTATAATATTTTATTATTTATTGTATGAAACACTTGTGCAAAACATATGAATGACAGTAAGGTGTGCTGAAAGCCAATTCCAAAGAAATATCCTTTACTTGATAGCCTAGGTATCTTTTTGACAATTCAGATCCCATGACCAGATGTTCTTTAATAAGTTGTGAAATAAACTGGAGCTACATACCTGCAAACAATACAAGGAAACATTCAACCACAAAGGAAAATCCCCATAAGGCATAATCTTGCCTTCAGATAGCAGTTACCATGATGAGCCTCGTTGTGGGAGCAAATTGCCACAAAGTTGCCTGTCACAACTTGATTGTGGTTAGTTGATGTTGCATAAGATGCATGTGGATAAGTGCACGAATATAAGCACATCAAGATTAGCTATATATTTTTAGCTTGAAGGTAGTATAGCATCTCTTAAAGACAATATCAATTATGGACCAATACTAACGATCATCCTTGTATTGTGATTGATTATTAAGATTGTGACCCTCTCATTCTCATAATATCTTCACTTTAGGGAGGGAGATTGCTTTAGATAGTGACAAAAATACTTTTTGATTGTTGTCACCACTTCCTTTTTCCATTTCTACAAGCTGCCCCTCGTCACCTTACCCAATTCGCATAAGAAATTAGTGCCAAAAGTTCATATTGAGATTCGAAACACTATTGGTGTGTTTCCTAGTGTTTATTGTTGAGAAATGTAGATTGGATAGGAACTTATTGTACAAGCTTCAGTATGAATGTGCAGGGAGTGGTTCGAGACATTTCGTGGATCGTGCAAAGGATGAGATGGCACAGTGGACCCACAATGGAGAGTGGGAGAATCTATATGGCACTTGGTGGACCAGTTTATGGGAAGGACCTTGTGGACAAAGTCAAGTTGTGTCTTAGGTCTAGATTTCCTATTATTTTATTTCTTCTCAGTATTTGTAAATTCACCACTTAGGAAAAGTGGGAAATATTTCCATCTTGTAATTTCACTTAGAAAAACTAAAAGTAACTTGGAAAAACCAAAAGTCTAATATTTTGAAGTCGACTTAGTCTGAAGGGTTTAAATGAAATGTTCTAGAACATCACTAGGATTTAATATTAACTGTACATCTCAAGATTGAGTTAGGTGGCAGCTAGGGTTTAGGAGATTATGGTTTTCTAAAAGCATTGATAGGACAAGAGGAGAAGCCGACCTCATATTTTTGAAGAGAGTAAGAGAGCAGGAGAGAAGGAAGTGTGCTTCAGGAAAAGAAGAGCAGATCTGCTAGAGAGACCAAAAAGTTACCAGAAGGCAATACAGTTCGTGCCACTATTGTAGCTTTGTTTTCTACAGGCATAGGCCGTACATTGTCTTCTGTGGTTGCTTGAGTATGCTTCAGTGTTGAGAGGAGAGGAAGAGTGATTTGTTGTTCCAGAAAGGTGGAAATTAGACAGGTCTGACTACTGTAGCTTTTCCCACTCATATACGCCTTTCACTTCTGTTTAAGGAGATTTATTGACTGTACAATTGCTATTTTAAGCAGGTTGCAGAGGTCGCCTTGTAAGCTTTGTTCAAAGACAATGAGAAGCTGATTTGAAGGAGAAATCACCATATATGTATGTGTTTTATTTTTTGTTTCTGTTTATTTTTCAGCTATTGTGTCTGTTGCAATGTACAAAAATTTATTACCATCTTTAATTAAATTCAGGATCTGAGTTATTTATTAAGAATATTAGGCGAGCAGTCACCTAGAATTAGGAAAATTTACATGGTATTAGAGCTTTGCTTGGGTCAGGATTCTCAAGGGTTTACAATGTTAGATCATTGCTGGAAACAAAGGACCATCTGTTAGAGAGTTTCAGGATTTTTGCTTGAAGGACTAAGCACACTTATAACTTATGTGTAATGATAGGCTATAGCCTGCAGGTATAATTTAGACAAGGACAAGATGTTAAGGATAATAATAATTATCTATACATACTGATGTAGTTAGATTAAGTGTCCTATTTAATGGGGTTGAGATGTAATCTTTTGGATCAGAACAGAGATGTAAGGAAGCATTGAAGGCTGTAGTAGTAAAAGAAGAGAACAGAGTGTGTTGGTAGTTACTGGTAAAAGGGTTTTTTTTTAATCATTTTAAAAAATATGGATACAGAATGTTTTAATTCCAGATAGGATTAGATTTAAATCTTGTTGGCTCCTAAAAAATGGTTTTGCAATTGATATAGTTGTTGCTAGTGGTTGCTGCTGGAATTCAAAGTTGCTCGATCATTAGTGTATTGGTGATGGAACTACTTATGGATCTAGAGGATCCCATTTTGTATAAAAATACTATTGTTAGATTTCATCTTTGAAATAAATTCTATCTTCATTGAATCCCATAATGGGTTGAAAACACATCACAACTTTTGTAACAAAATCACGAGAACTGCTTTTAACTACGTTAGGCCAAAATCAATCACCCATATCTTTGAGGGTCATTTCAACATGGTAAAGAAATTTGAGAATCCATACTTTTCTAGAACTTTGGATAGAGATATGTTGAGAATTCTGTTCCATTTGATAAATGCCAACTTAGAATTCCTCTTTCCCCTATTGATTAAAGCATGGTGCAAGGCAATTTTAGCAATTTGACATTACACATTGTGATTTTGTGTATATAGATATATTTTTTCCTATAGAGTGGTCTAAATTACTAACTATTTTCACCTAAATTAAAATTTATAGTAAAAAAAGTATATCTTTAAAGCAAATCATCGCCAACTTTTGGATTTTTGCAATAGCTGCAATTTCCACCTGTAAGCCTGTTTTATAAAGCCTTGGTTTAGTTGGGAGGGCCATGTATAGAATGAACTAGGCAAAGAGGCTGGTATTTAAGGAAACCCCTGCATCCCAAATTGCTTACACTTGCCCTGTTTGAATGGGTATGTAGGGGGAGCCTATTTTGATGCAAAGATGGCTTGGTAAGTACTCTTTGAAGGGATGACAATTGCAGCCTTTTAGTAATATTATACTTTCGGGGTTTCCAAAAGAATCATCAGCAACTCTTGAAAATGATAAAAAAGCACCCATTTTGTGTCAAGTTTGATTCAACTCCATTTAAAAGCAATGAAAAAGGGAAAAAATTCTTAATTCGACGAGCAGTAGGAAGCGGCCCTAAGCCACCGTGATCAATTAAAATTTTCAAAGTAGTTGCTTCTTCATGACCTCAAACTTTCTGGCCCATCATTTGCAGACAATATCTAAATATATTAAAGAAGAAAATTATGGTCTGAAACATGTTTGAATCCGATAAATAAGGAGTGCTAACATTGGAATTTCTCTTAACATTGGAAGTGACAGTTGTGTAGGGCACTGGGCATTATGAATTTTGGATTTGGTGAGAGGGATGAGGTGTTGGGAGGAATATAAAAGGGTTGTATAATTTTACATGTGTTAAAAAAGCTTCAAGAAGATGGCAATATTTGAGGAGAGTCATGAGGTGATTGCAATCTAAGTGATATTCTTTAAGGTTGATTGTATGGGGTTATGATACTATGATTGTATGTTAAAGCAACTAGAACATATAGGTAGATGCCGGAGAAATTTTAGCTCTAGGAAAGGTATTTTTGGATTTTTGGAACATTGAATATTTTGATGAATATTTGCTTGTAGGCTCAAATTTAAATCTCAAACTTGCAAACTTGTCCATATAGTATTGTAGAACAATATTGTTAACAAACAGGTAGACTGCACCATATCTTTTATGTGGCATGGTATGTTAGGTTAATCTTGATTTGGTTAAAGAGTGATAGAGATAACCTTGATTTGGTCAAATGGAACCTTACTGGAGATCCTTGCACTGGACGAGCCATAGATAGTACTCAAATTACTGGGGTTTTCTCCCTCATGTTGTAGAGGGTTTACCTAGGGTAAATTCTGTGTCTCGTGTGAATGCTAATGCTTATGATTATTCAATTTTTCAAGCACTACCATAATTCTGCAATTAAGATCAAAATTCAACAAAATTAAACAATTATGTTTATCTCCAAGTATTATTTTTGTTTGTGTAATCCTTTATGAGCATTTGTGATTCTCTAGGATATTAGCATGATTCTCTGCTAGCATGTTCACATATATGTGAATTGTTTTTGACCTTGACATGCTTTGCATCATGTTTGTATGCAGCTGTCTCCATTGGTATGATTTGTTCTGAACTGATATTTTAAACTTCTGTGTATATAATTGATATCTTCCTGTTATTATATCTTAGAGCATCCATTTCATCGCACTAGTTTCAGCTTGCAAATTAATCAACCATTTCAAATAACCTGTATTTTTATTTTTATGTCATGGGAGGACACAACTGAAGGCCAAAGGTATCTCCTACATGGTCCTTTCATAAAGATTCCAACCTTGGCATTCTCATGAAAACATATATGTGGCTCTGGAAAAGCTGTAGACTGTTGTATATATTTTGCACTTCAAAGAATTTGTTCATGGTCATTATTGAGGTGAGATTGATTCCCGGTTTCTGACCATTCAGGAGTGTATCAGGAAATTGGAGGAATAGAAATATATATGTCTATGACCGTTAATCCTAAGGCTTTCAGGTCCCTTGCGACTGAATTCAAAAAGGATATGGCACGAGAGCTGGAAGTTGCTGTTTATCAGGTGAAACAGAAACCTTGCCAATGAAGTGAAAAGATTGTTAAATGATTGTTTTCGGCAGTCAAAAAATTCCTTAATACTTGTTGACAGTTTCAAAATTTTACTGTTTAGAAGGAAGTCATAGATTATTCATTTCATGTTTTCAAGAGTGACAATTTATGGATATATATTTTTGCAAACATGAATCAAACACAGGTTAACATTCTGAATGTCAGCGACAGAGGAGATACCTTACAAATTGGATAGGCCGTATTGCCAGCTGACTCTAGTAATTATATGACAAACAGTACTGCTGAGGTTAAATAACTGAAATCTTTCCTTTTCCAATTAAATGTTTGAGGAATGAGGACGACTGAACAGTACTCTATGATTATTCATGTATATCAAAAAGTATAGTTATATGAATTAATTAAATATGTTGTTCTTTATCTTGTTTTTGCCAACCTTTTTCCATTTGTTCAACTGTTATCGATTTTCATCTCTACAGAGAATCATATCCCTTTTAAGTGGGCATCAGGTTCACCTTCGTGATGCCTTCGGAACTTACCATCTGTTAAGATAGAACTTACAGGGGAATCCTAAGGATACTTTAACACAGAAAGCCGTTGTTTGTTTCTGATTCTTTATATGACTGTTTGTTGCACTTTTATGCAGTGGAAACCTTAGCCTCTTGTCCTGTAAAACTGTGAGAATTCTATAATGGCTAATTGTGTTTGTTGCTTTTTATTTTGTCATCTCCAACATCGAATTCTACGATGCACTTTGTTGGCTTAAATGATTGCTTGCATGGAATTCTGTAATAAGTATGGTTGATTCATGCATTGATTAACATCAAGTTCTTTAACGAGCTCTGTTGGATTAGGCATTAGGTCTTATTTCTCTATTATTTCCAGCGTGAAATATTGTAATGCATTATGTTTCCGTGACAGCTAACTTCCATGTAATTTCATGGATTGTCTGCAGAGCTTTGAATTTGGTGATTGGAGTTGAGATTTTTTGTTGTAGCAGCCATGGAGGGGCTGCCAGTAGCCTACCAGAATGGGACGGCAGTACCAAATTGGATTAATAAAGGAGACAATGCATGGAAGATGATAGCTACAACCATTGTAGGAATGCGGAGCATGCCAGGCCTTGTCATTCTATATGGAAGCATTGTGAAGAATAAATGGGATGTCAATTCTGCATTCATGGCACTCTATGCATTTGCAGTTGTTTTGATCTGTTGGGTCACCTGGGCCTATAAAATGTCATTTGGTGATCAGCTTCTGCCATTCTGGGGTAAGGTAGGACCTGCGCTTGGCCAAAAGTTTCTCATCCAACAAGCAATAGTGCCTGAAACAATCCACCATCATAAGAATGGAACTGTGGAGATGCCAGCTCTTGAGCCCCTTTTTCCTATGGCTACCCTTGTGTTTTTCCAGTTCGTTTTTGTGGTCATAACTCTGATCCTACTGGCTGGATCTTTGCTTGGAAGAATGAACATCAAGGCATGGATGGTTTTTGTGCCACTCTGGCTCAATTTTTCATATACAGTGGGAACTTTCAGCATATGGGGAGGAGGATTCCTCTTTCAGTGGGGAGTCATTGATTTTTCTGGTGGTTATGTAATCCATCTCTCTTCTGGAATTGCGGGTTTCACTGCAGCTTATTGGGTATGTAACAATTCTTTAAAATTCCTTGCAACTTATCAATTCTTTTTAGTCTATGCCATAGATTGCTTATGCTGATTGGTTTTATTTGTAGATGGGGAGTACAGGTCGGAACTAGATCAGCTAAAGATCGGGAAAGATTTCCTCCAAACAATGTGTTGCTTATGCTGGCTGGAGCAGGACTTTTGTGGATGGGTTGGTCAGGGTTTAATGGAGGCGGCCCTTATGCTCCCAATGTTGTTTCTTCCATGGCAGTCTTGAATACTAACATATGTGCAGCTACCAGCCTTCTTGTATGGACTTGTCTGGATGTTATATTTTTCAAGAAACCATCAGTCATTGGAGCTATTCAGGGCATGATAACTGGACTTGTTTGCATCACCCCGAGTGCTGGTAAGGGCGATTCCATTCTCATTTTTTATTTTCTATACAGTTTCACTAATAGAATGGTAGATTTCAGGAAATGGTTCTGTACATTCTGCTATGGATTTGGGTCCTGTCCTGTCACACCTCTTTAGGATGAACTAATTTCTGAATGATTGTAGCCAATGAGCATATACTTACCTCAGATCACGCATGCCCTGTCTTTTCTATTTCTATTTTTAAATTTCCTCCTTGTTCATGGCAATCGTGGCTATCCATTGCTTTTCTGACGAGTAGAGAATTTACACGAAAAAAACTGTTGTTGTCTTCTCTTCCTTTTCACAAACACGAAATGAAGTTTTCACAGTTGTTAACTACAATAGAGTTCAAATACCCCAATTGCATTAGGGTTCAGCGTAGTAACCTAAGAGGATACTGTATAGCCAGGGATTTAGATGCCATACTTCCATTGAATGACAAGTGCCCATCTTCCTGAATAAGTAGAAAACAGGGAGAAAAAGCTAGCCATGTTTGTATATTGCCTTCACAAGGGCAGGGCAGAGTACAGAATGCAAAACTCGCAAACAAAAAATCAATAATAGTAATTTTTTTCCCTTGTATAGGTGTTGTCCAAGGATGGGCTACAATTGTGATGGGAGTGCTATCTGGTAGTATTCCATGGTATACAATGATGGTAGTTCACAAAAGGTCAGCCCTGTTATAGAAAGTTGACGATACACTGGCTGTATTTCACACACATGCAGTTGCAGGATTGTTGGGTGGAGCACTCACTGGGATTTTTGCAGGGCCCACTCTCTGTTCACTCTTCCTCTCAGTAACAAATTCCAAGGGAGCATTTTATTGCAGTGGTATGCAATTTATTAAACAAATTGTGGATGGATGCCAATATTTTATGTTTGCACTATTTTTCTATTAGTTGAATTAAAGGCTTTGGCAAGGAAGAAGAGGTGATTCTAAAACTGATCTTTTGCACTCAATACTTTGAATTTGAAAATGATCTTTTGTTGATCTCAATACTTCAATTTGTAATTTATATGGGGTTGAAAATCCTGCATGCTGTACCTATACCTGCATCATCCAGTGCATTGTTCTTTCAAAACAATTTCCATCCTATCCCATGAATATTTCTATCAAGAATTCAGAGATATAAGAACACATACACTGATTTATAAAGATATATAGAAGGCTTTATACATTGATTTGAGGTGTTCACATATTTCAATGGCAAGCATGAGGATGGATTTTGGAATACTTTTGATGATTGCAGCAGCATTTTGTGATCTTGTGCAAGGACTGTGAGTGAATTGGGGTACAATTTCCACGCACCCAATTCCTCCATACATTGTAGTACAACTACTGAGAGACAATGGTATCAAGAAAGTGAAGCTATTTATGCAAATCTTGACACCATGAGGGCTCTGGCACTCAGAAACCTCGAAGTCATGGTGGCCATTGCCAATGAGATGCTCCAGGTGTTGACCCTGGATTCTCAAGCTGCTGACAACTGGGTTGCCAGAAATGTGACCAGATATACTTTTCCTGGCGGGGTTAATATCAAGTAAGACGTCCCATATTTATCATTGAATCTCGTTTGTGTTTAATTTTTAGAGCCGTGTTTAGACTGGATTGAACATGTGGGTGCGTAATTGTTGGGCTTGTAAGTAATGGGCCTTCAGTTTTATCCATTAAGGTAATACCATTTCTCAGCTCTGAACTACACATGATTTAGATTTTTGAAGCAGCTAGTAAGTACTGTGTGAGGAAATATTTGCAAGTATGTGTGTATTTCTAATCTGAACTTGCATCGCCCACTGTACAGTCTTGCATTCTTGTTTTTATTTCAATTTCTTGAATCCATTCTTGTATATCTTTTGGCCCTTATATGATCCACTTCTGCATTCCAAACACCCTTTCTCTATGCAGGTGTGGCTTCTCCTGAATGTAAAGGTAGTTTTTGATCCCTTGTAAGTAGATTATATCAGTTTTTGGACTGGAAGGTTTTATAGAGCTTCAGTATTTAGTTTCATGATACAGTAGTTCGTAACAAAGTTAGAGTGTTGAGAAGCTTCATACATCCAAAGTACGGGGCATATAATATATATATAAGATCATATAAGCTCATTTGAGTTATACAGTGAAACTACTATCCAATATATATATATGGTTGCTGAGTACGAGAAAGATAAAAAAGAGTTAGTCTAATAAAGTTTTCACGGTAGTCATATAATTGCTTTTGTCAAATTAAATACTTCGTTAGACCATATATATGATTCTGAGTGGAAAGAACGCATTCAGGACTAGCTGTCACACCATTTTTTCCTATCAAATGTCAAATCCCCTTATACTTTTTTTAGGATGTGGAGTAGACTTTTTTTTAAGACTGTGGAAAGCTTATACGTCACAGAAATGAGAATTCTAAGTGCAGGATGGAAGATGATGGGTTATGAACAAATCAAGACTGATATTGCATGAGATATAAACTACATATGATAACTGAGATTGAGTCTTTCTACTACATTGTTCCTCGATCCCATAAATGTTTTTTGAAATGGACAATTTCAGGACCAAAACTTGCAAAGTAGAAAATTTATTGGGTTGTTGGTTTGCCATTCCACACTTCTAGTCACTGTTCTTGTCACATGTGTCAAATATTTTACAGCGCTGTGGTAATAAAATTATTATTATTGTTTCTAATTTTATTTTTTTGATATTGGTATAGTAAAACCTTAATCATACATTTTGGGCATTAAAACTAGATGGTAAACCTAGCTTAGCTTAGCTTGCAACACCGCATTGTTATTGCACCCCTAGGTACAATTGCTAGTTTAATTTGTTTTCAGTAATATTGACGCATTCCTTATAGTTTGGCTGACACCCTTCTCCTATAGTAAGGGAACATGAGCTAAAGGTGATATGTAGCTTATTTAACATTAAAAGTTAAATTGAAAAAAATCAAATTATAAGAAAATTCTGTGTCAAAATAAATCATAGATCCATCTAACTCCATGCTAAGCAGTGATGATTCAGGGTTAAGATAGATATATGGAGATTTAATTAAGTTCAAATTATCTACTTGAATTTTACAGTAGCACCCTGCCTACATCCTCAAGGAACTCTAGGATCAGTGTGGCCTCCAAGATTTGAACTCTTTGCCTATCTGTGGATTTTTTATTATCAGATAGCAAAGATTGGGGGCTCAGACATACATACCTATATGCTTGTTATGCACCCATTTTTTCACTAAGGCATAGGAGGTCTGCACCAACACGTACTCACTAAGGCATACGAGGTATGCACCCATTTTTTCACTAAGGCGTTGGATTTGAGACTTTCTTAAATCATTCATCAGTTTCCATAGTTGTCATGTCATTTATTAACCACATGACATACAGGGGTGAACTCTTTCACAGATTGCACTATGTATATAGGTTTCTACCTGTGCAGTCGAGCATAATTGTTTTGTGGATTCGTTGATTATATTTTCTATTGAAATCCATTTCCTGGTTTAGCGCTGAGTTTTACTTTTCTTAGGTACTAAATAGTTGCAGATTTAGCCATTCAAGTTTAATTTTAACCTATTCTTAAATTGAATTTGTTAGATTAGATTTTCCTATTTTGCACATGATCATGGTTATTGTTGTTAGCTGTTGATCAAGATAAATAATTTGCTTCATTGTTTTTCTAATTTACAGTTCATTGTTTTTCTTTTTTACAAGTGATATTTTTTTATTGGATTTTGTAGGAGTGAGCTTAACTTATAAGTGGGCCATTGAGTATGAAGAGCCCGCTACCAAGGATTTGTCATTCAGTATGAAGACCCTGATGTTGAGGCTTTCAAGCTGTTAAGTGTGGTTTTGAAGCTGCTGACATGGGATATAAGTATGGTTTTGAAGCTGTTGATGTGGGATCTAAGTATGGTTTTGCAACCAAGTTCAAGTATGATGGTTTAGCCATTGTAATATTTTGAAAAGTGATGATTTTCCTGTAAAGTTATATGAAAATTAATATGTGTTTGTGAGAAAACTCATATTTATTGTAATACTTTTGACATTTCATATAATATAATTTGTGGTTTAAAACTTATATATATGGTTGTACTTTATATTATGTATCAATGTTGTAATTATTAACTAATTATTGTGACATTGCATGATTTACATGTGTATTAGATATTATTTACAAGTGTTGTAATTAATTATAATGTGACATTGCATAATTCGCATGTGTATTAGATGAGAATAAATGTATGATTCTTTTTTTAATTTAAACGTAATATCAAATTAAAAATTTATATTGATTAATAATGGACACCATTAAAACTACTAAAATATAATGACCATACATAAAGCGACTAAAAATGATTAAATTAGTGACCAGTAAATGAGATTAATGACCAAAATTCGCAAATAAAATGACCAATAATTGAGAAATATGCGGCCAAACAATGAGATATAAATGACCAGAAAACTACCAAAATTCGCATATCAATGACCAAAAATCAGTTTTGGTGGCTAATTTATGGTCTTTTATTACGTGACCAAATTTGGTCATATTCTAGCTTGTCATGTGGTCATTAATTTGGTCACAAATGTGGTCATATATTTGGTCATTGATTCAAATATATGACCAAATTAATGACCAAATTAATGACCAACCGACAAGCTATAAATGACCAAAATAAAAATGACCAATTTTGGTCTTGTAATAAAAGACCGCAAATTAGCCACCAACGATCGCCAAACCAAAAGTGGTCATTGATATGCGGATTTTGGTCATTTTTTTGGTCACTAATCTCTCATTTTCCACTAGTGATGGAATAGTCTCCAATTTATAATATAGATCAGATAATTTGTGGCAAGTAGTTAGTTTTTCTTTCATTAGTTGAATCGCTTTCGGACCAAGAGACTGCTTTCTAGATTAGTATCTGCAATTTCCTTCCATAGAATATATTAGCATAGCATTAGACTAGTTTGAATCTCAGTTATTAATCAATTTCCTACCTTTATAGAATATATTAATATAACATTAGATTAGATTTGAAATTATAGTTACTTTCCAAGTTCTTAGTTAATTTCTTGTTTTCATAGATAGATTAAATTCTTGCATTTGAATTATGAAAGTCATGCATGTAGATTAAAATCATATAGCTGCATGCTAGCACATTTGCATATTTAGTTAGCTTAGGTTAGTTCAAGCCTTCAATCCTACACATATAGTGTTTGCATCTCATAAGCTGCCTTCCTAGCTTGGCAATTAAGTGTTGAATTAGATAGTGCATAGTTTACCCAACATTTTGGCACCATTGTCGAGGAGGTGAAAAAGGGATTAGATTTTAGGTAGATAGATTGATTTTACATTACACAGCAAGGGGGAGGGGTGAACGGTAAGATGAGAGGTAAGAACCTGCACATCCACTATATTGGGGTGCCCCGATGCCTTATTGTTCCTTTTTCGCATTTACTTTCCGCAAGTTAAGTTTAGATAGGCGTTTTAGTGTGATGTGATTTTGTAAATTTGATTTAGTAGTAGATAATACTAAAAAAAAATAGAGAAAAACAAACATAATATTTTTGGGTGATGTAAGAACCCTAGATACTAATCCTTTTGTGTAGCAGGACCTATCAACCAACCAAATGGATTCAAAGGTGTTCATTAGTATGAGAGAGCTTTTTCAACTCCTAGCAACAGCTAGGATCTCGATCTCTACCTCTCAAGAAGAGAAGATATTGATAGCAGTTGAGAGCTTATCAGCTGCTCCTGAAATGACAAACGAACCAAAATCCCAAGAACCACAAAAGATGTTCTTTGCGAGACTGCAAAATAAGTTGATAAATTGGAGATTGCATCCGAAGAAGAGCAACCTAAAATTAAAGAGTTCTCCACATGCAAGCTAATAGATCCATCATGTGCTCAAATAACTACTCAATCAAAAGAAGGGGATCTGTATGACATAGTGAAGGAAGGTGAGTACCAAGACTACATCAAAAGATGGTTCAGGAGGTAACTCGACCGCAATACCATTCCTTCGTTCGACACTTGTTGATGCAAAGAAAAGTAAGTTGGTTGAACTTCCACATTAAGCTAATCAATGAAACAACCTTTCATATGTGGATAAATGTACAATTGTTATTTTTCTCCGCACTTGGTTTCATTGGAAAAGATCATATACTTGAATAAATACGCTTTCTTTCTTCTTAGGGTATGGAAATATGTATATAAATAAAATGTTGCATTCTTAGTTTAGGGAATAATGAAACATTGTTTTTTTTTCTTTTTCAAATAAAAGAACTAAGAAAAAGATCATATTAATGACTAAACCAAAACAATATTACATCATTATTCATTTCATACATGTATATTTCTTATTATACCAGTTAATTAAGACCAACTTTAAATATCATGGGGATTTGTCATAAATTAAGGTCCATCTAAACCTAGAGGTCACTTGTACATCCTAGCTTCTTTATCAGGGCATGTTATTTAAGCATCTTTACTACAGGGTAGGATAAGGGTGAATGAAATTCCTAGTTTTTGGGGAACACTACTATCACTCTATATGAAAGAGGTGAGATTTGGAACTAGAGACACTTTTCATTCATTATCTTATGGCTTCATCCACTTTACACTAAATCCATCAATCATGTGTATATTTGATTTAGTAGATTCCTCTTGCAGAATTTATTTTGGTTCCATGATAATAAAAAAGAGAAGACTAGCTATCCTCCAATCCATATACCATCCCACCATGTAGCATGGTTTTCAGAGTTGCTGCCCCACCACTCCTTCATAGGAAAAATAATTTGTCTAATATCTATAGGGACTTGAAACATTGGGACAAGAGCCTCTGATAGAAAATGGGTTTAATAGGTTAACCCACTGGGGTACTAAATAGGCTCACTGGTAGTGGGTACCAGCCTGTGGTATGACCAGGTAAACCCGACGGGGTACCAAACAAGCCCAACTGAAATAGGGGAATATTCCTAGGGAGGACATCTTGTTAAAAAGAGAGAGAAAAAGTCTAAAAAAATATGAAAATGACTTTGTGATAATAAAGGTTGTGGGTCTACTAGAGGAAGGTATGCATGGTTGATCTAAAGAAAATGAACTCCATCAATCTGCCATTTGAGAATGTTTGTAAGTTGCACTTAAGACCCTATTGTCTAACTCAAACTATACCTAGGATATAACTATCCTGGAAGTGGGACCCATAAAATTAGGATTCTAATGAACTGGAAATGCAAACTTTGTCCACAATTACTTGAATAATGATAAACCTTTGAGAAGTAGCAGGGATTACTAGTTTCCTATAGGCTTTACTAACTATCTATACCCTCATGTTTTCCATTTTAACCCAGTCTTAATTCATTCATGGCATGAGGACGTGCCATACCTTCGGTTTGGAGGAGGGAGTCTCAATTTATATGGTCTTCATAAGTATGAATTATTAATAATTGGAAGAATTGTATGTATTGAGAAATCTAAAGTCGTTCTTTTTCTAAGTTCTAGTTTTTTTTTTGTCATAATAAATTTGGATTAGTTTTGTTGAAGATTGCCTATAAAATATTAATGATCAAGCAAAGTTTTTGAATAAATGAAAGACCAATTCTGATTTATTCATGGCACAAGGACATGCCATACCTTTGGTCTGGGGGTATGTTGGACCTCGAAATTGTCTTTTATAATGGTGTTATTTACATTAAGTTTTTACCAATTTATCGTAATTTGATACATCTATGTTCAATAAGATTTTCTTTTACTTTGTTTTATGAATTAAAATCTTGTAAATGTAAAATAAGACAAATGTGTTAGCTTTATGTATTAAATGTAGTATTTTGCAAATAATAGGCGTTATGCACTCCATTCAGCCCCTTCTTTCGGTCCTAAGTTCTGAATTAGATTTTATTTCTTGTTAGTTTACAGGTTTGGCTTACGTGTTGTCTTTCATTTCTTGCTAGTCTTGTTCATCTTACATGAACAAATCAAAACCATGAATCTATGATTAAATTGAGAATATTTTAAATGTTAAAAAATAGAATAATCATCATTTTCAAACTATTAATAAATTTGTTTAAATTAATACATCATTTTCAAACTATTAATACATTGTAAATGTTCTAATACTATTAATAAATTTGTTGACGTTATGGAAACATAGTCACGCTCTCTTTAAAACTTTGAATATGGTATTAAACCATATATATTATGCATGCGTTGACCATAAAACAAGCCACTTCACATAATTTTAAACATATGATCCTTTTTTATTTGCTATGGATTAATTTATGGTAAATGTTTTATGCAGCCCATGAGTTAAATCACGCACAGGAAATGGACTCATGCACCATAAATTGAATGCACAAGAGAACACACCCAATCAATGGAACTTAGCCACAGTTCAACAATCTAGAACCCAACCATCAATTTGGCCAACAAACTAGCACAAAATCCGCTCAGAATCTGGATTTGTGAACAAATCTTGGTTACAGGTCATCCAGACGTTCATCCAGACGCCCATGCAAACCACATGTTTTTAACAGACAATTGATTTGCAGGCTATATTTTCAAGCAAACAGAAGCGAAATTAAAAATTTTGGCACATGGGTTTTGTGTAGAATAGGCCCATTTCAATCATCTTGCAAAAGTTTCGCTAAATTCATAGTCATTTAGTAGAAAATTGTGGTTCTCTGAAACCAATGTTTCTAGAAATTGTGGTTGGCCATTTTCTTAATTCGTGGGTAGTTGTTACAGCAGTAATGAACCTCTATTTTTAGCAAGAGGTGGTCGACCTAATCTCCATTGTAATCATCCTATAAATACCTCTTTGGTTTTGAAGAGGAGGAGGAAAAACTATTTGTAAAACTTTTCCTTAGTTTAATAAAAAGTATCTATTTCAGCTATTGATAATCATTCTCGTTTCTCTCTTGATGATCAATGATTGAGTAGCATAGGAACATAGCCCCTGATTGTTGATAAGGGCCCCTCAACAACAAGAGGTTCTATTTGTGTATATTCATTAGTTCTTTTTATGTTTGTAGCTAAGTCATTTTGTTTATATATATATATATATATATATATATATATATATGATTACATTTTCCTGTAAGTAATCTCATTTTTGCAAGCAAGTGGTGCGTTTTCCTATAGGTAATACTTTGTTGTTTATAACGTATAATTTTCCGTGTTTTTATGCAATTTTCCACATGACCGACCATTCATCCCTTTGTTTAGACTATATTTTTAATCTCTTGTTCACACCTTAACGTATACTATTTTTTAGCCTTTTGTTCGCATGCTAATGTAGACTGTTTTTCAGCCTTCTGTTCATACCTT
Source organism: Pseudotsuga menziesii (assembly GCA_001517045.1). NCBI lineage: Eukaryota > Viridiplantae > Streptophyta > Pinopsida > Pinales > Pinaceae > Pseudotsuga > Pseudotsuga menziesii. The sequence continues at coordinate 160,329 of LPNX010616696.1, forward strand.
AATGCAGACTATCATTTAGCCTTTAATTCACACTTAGACAGAATTTTAATTTATTTTTTCAGAATTTTTCAGTATTTCGTTTTTGCAGAAATATAAGGTAGAGGTTAATTTTCCAGCATTCCATTGTGTTATGTAGCTAGTTGGGATTCGAATCCACCTCTAACAATTCATATTTAGTTCTATATTAACACATAGATTAATTATTTTAGTTTTAATAATGATAAAATCCATTTATATTGAACATATATTTTACTGATTCAAATGAGAAATAGTTTTAGTTTTAGTTTTTATCATGACTTAGATAGTTTATGAGTTACTTTCATTTTTTTTCATGCCTAAAACCTAGATTAGCTTAAGTTTGTTTAAAATGTTGTCATATACTTTGGTGAATATTAGTTTCTCTCTTTTCTGAAATAGGTTCAACATTCCATTTTCAGTTTTCATTTGAGTCCATAATCATCCTTTCATTTCCAATTACACAGCATTTCATTATCTTAGGCTTTGTTAGCTTTATGTCTTCAAGTTATTTCATTCAAGTAGATGTAAAAGATTAGTACTTAGTTTCAAATTCAAGCTTAATAGGTTAATTTAGATTTTAAAGATGCATTGGTTTTCAGTATTTTAAAGTTTGATGATAAAAGCTCACATAACCTAGTTTAGTGTAAGTTTACTTTTCAAGTTGTAAATTAGTTGCATGATCTTTTTATGATTGGTTAACATTCTTTAGTTTATGGTATAGTTTGATGAAGAGGTAGAGTAGAAGTATTTTGTTTTTGTATTGTAGGTTTGCTTACAATTGAATATATTTTCAGTTATTGTTTTGTACTTAGTTTTAGGTTTGATTATAAAGCTCCAAGTTTAGTTTGCTTTGATTAGTTTACTATTTTTCAACACATTTATTTACGCTTGGTATTTAGAATAATATTTTCTTTGCTTTCTACGAATCTGTAGTTACTTGTTTTTTCTTTCTACGAATTTCCAATTAAATAATTCATTGTTTTCCATAACTCAGTTGCACTTGCATTCTTAGATAGGCATTTACTTATGCATACATGGAATAGTCTCTAATTTGTAACATAGATCAGATAATTTGCTGCAAGTAGTTAGTTTTGCTTTCATTAGTTGAATCACTTTCAGACCAATCGACTTCTTTCTAGATTAGTATCTGCAATTTCCTTCCATAGAATATATTAGCATAGCATTAGACTAGTTTGAATCTCAGTTATTAATCATTTTCGCGCCTTTATAGAATATATTAATATAACATTAGATTAGATTTGAAATTATAGTTACTTTCCAAGTTCTTAGTTAATTTCCTGTTTTCGTAGATAGATTAAATTCTTTCATTTGAATTATGAAAGTCATGCATGGAGATTAAAATCATTTAGTCGCATGTTAGTGCATTTTCATCTTTAGTTATATTAGGTTAGTTCAAGCCTTCAATCCTACACATATACTGTTTGCATCTCACAAGCTCCCTTCCCAGGTTGACAATTAAGTGTTGAATTAGATAGTGCATATTTTACCCAACAAGCATAGTAGCATGTGGCGATCAGATCATCGTCAAGTTACTACCATCCATCATTAGTTACCCCATCCAGTAAGTGCTATATATTGAGATGAAGTGAGTCCAATGTACTTCGACGCCTCCTGTTTTGATTAGAAGGTGGGTCTAACCTCTCCACTCTGCCCCTCCGCCTCTAATATCCTGCTGGAGGGCACGACCTGATGTCTGCACATGCACACAATATGTCATCAGTATGTATCACACACATAAAATCACTACCACTAAGCTAGTAAAATATATATGAATGAAACCACATAAAGCATCATGTATATGTACCGTCAGGTCCCCAGGCCTATCCTAGAGGTCGAGGCATGTTAGGATTTCCCTAGTAGTCCATGCCAGCATATGGATAGTCCTTTATAAGGACTAGTAGTTGTCTCGACTTCTTAAAAATATCTCAGGTGAAGAATCTATCCATTAAGCCACCTGTCTCACTGATCATCATCTCACTCCACCTCCTAACGCGAGACTCATGAGGTCCCCCCTCCCACACCTCCAAATGTGGTCGTAGGGTAAGAAGTCACTCAAATAAGAATGAGCACAACAATAAGGGGAAACATAAATCCCCTCCCACTGAATTGGAATTTTTCCGCGCGCGTCGAACCTATGTAATGTACATATGGGCCCACCCAAAGTAGGTGCCCCTCAATACATGCTCCATAATATGGAGCTGACTGCTTGAGATCTTATGCGGTCCTGAGTATCTCAGTATCTATAGCACTATTACTTCCACTGTTTGAGTCGCAATAATCTCGATATCACACATCAGTATGTATGATGAGTGCACCATCACAGATTCATAGAAATACCTCTTGGAGAGGTTGTCCAGTCACACCCCCTGTGTGAGCTTTGGCATGGTGTTGTCAATCACACCCAACATAGGAATCCAAGTCAGAAAATACACATTGAGGAGCGTGATCTTGATTTTCTCCTCCTAGATGATAAAACACTCAACATCTTGGTCCCAGAAGCTCACCAGCTTGTTCAACAACATTTTTGTTGAACGCATGAGCGGGGTATGGAAGTACTTCCATAACCCACAGCAAGCGAGCATATCCTGCATTGCTATATCATCTTGTACCTCATATTGGAGGTTCCCAATATCTCACTTTCGCCACACCACTTGTGGCATCATGTACATATACATAGTCCCTACTAAGTCTAGTCATGCACAAAAAGGCATCTAGGGATGAGTCGCTCATGTTCAGCCTTTTTGTGTGGCCCAAGTCGCTCTTAAACCTTAAACAAGAGAGATGGGGTCGCTCATACTTGCTGAACAGGTGCAACCTGGGTTGCACCTATCTCACCGATAAGTGGGACCATGTTGCATCTGTCAGCTCAATATGAGCGACCTCGGTCACATATTTTCCCCCGAAAATCATGACCCGTTGTTGACAAAAAACTAGTTGATAGGGGTTCCCTCTCTTTCGACACCCAAACCACCACGATATCCCTAAGCATCGGCCCACACAAGTTTTACCCCATCTGATAAGACCTGCAGAGAAGATGAAGTCTCACCCGATATGTTGGAGGGAGAGCTATCAAAACAAAAAATTTGTAATATGACGGAGGACTGTGTGTCTCTTTATTAACTTAGCATAGCATTATTCCACAGATGTAACCCATCAAATTATCCATAAAAAGAATCATATCATCATTCAATAGATCACATTAACATAGAGGAATCGTAGCAAAACATCGATGCACAAATAGATCTAACAATATAACATCATTTGAAGCAGGGAAACATCGCATCATTCACAAATCCATATCGCAAATACACATTGCATTCATATTTGGATAGTAGACAACAGGAAAACATAAAAATAGGAAAAGACACAATGATTATTCTCAACCTTCATTACGTCATATTAGTCTTCATAAAAAAATACAGATTCTACACAACAGTTCTTCATTTCACATACACAAATAAAACTCGGAATTACGTGGAAAAAGCCAACCGAAGCAGTATCTAAACAATTCTTGTCTAATAAGTCCAAAGTAGAATACTTAACACTTGCAATTCTACATCTATTTATAGGCTTGTGCCTTTACATTGGTGGTCCACTTAACCAACTTTCTAACTACTTCTTAACTATATCTACAAAAGAATGCCCACAATCTGCATAATGCAGTTCGAAACTACAAAATATGACCCAAATACATAAAATATTATAATTCCAACTTAAGCACTGTTTTCCAACTTTCCTAACATATTTTACCTTGCACAGCATCTGCAATGTTGTGCAACTATATTACCCCAAAACCTCCTACCAACATGCCCCCAACACAATCTTCATGTGGCTCACCCTCGAGCCATGTCAGCTGGACATGGTGTATTCACTAATATTCTGCTTGAATTCCTCATACTGTTGAGTGATCTCCTTGACCTGATTTTTTACCTTCTTAACAATATCCTGGATTCCTGTCAAATCATGCACTAGTGGTTTCCCAACCATCTTATCAATAACCTCCTTTTTTCCTTCCTGAACTACATGCAGCACAATAACATAAAGTTGTGCTCCAATGTCTTGGAACTCATCTAACTATGTACTATGCCTCTGTTGATGCTCCCTATCCTTTACAATGTGCTATTGCAACTCCTTTAGCTCCGCAAAATTGGTGATCTAAACAACTGGTGGAAGCACTCTCAGTGAAGTCTTCAATGTTGCGAGATACCCTTTTTCCTCCTACAACTGTGTGGTCATTTTCTACAATTGCTTATCCTAGACTATGTTACCCAAAAATTACTTAGTTGTCTTAGTTACCTTCTTTGCTTCTTGGTCCATCTCCTTGATTTGTGTTGGAACATCTTCCATGCCACTTTTCCTCTCTGCTATTTCTTCAGGTGACATGTCTGGATGTACTAGTTCCTGTAGGTCTACATTGTCACTTTGCAAATATGAAATAACATCCCCAAGCCATGCTTCTTTTTCCACCACATATAGTTCCTCTGTGGGCTCAAATACATGCTAACAAGAATAAAAAACTACCTCTTCCAATCGCACTTTGCTATCCTAGATATTTCATTCTCAACCACCAGTCGATTCTGCTCCTTCAATTCTTCAACCGCCTCGGCATTCTCCGTGATTATGTGCTCTTGTTCCTTCTTAAATTATTTAACCTCTTTCTGTGCTCCTACCTCTATCTCCCGCGATCACAAGAATTGACTACTGATAGTTTGTTCCCTATTTTCCAACTCCTAATTGGAAACCCTTTGCATATGCACCAACATCTGTGTGGATAGCACATTGATGTCTATGGAAAATTCTTGTAACTTATGTAGGGAGGCATTGAGATCCTCATTATTGGTATCGATCACATGTGCATAAATTTTCACATTCTGAATCCACATCCCAGCGTTGATCGAGCCAAAGTCCTGCGCAGCTTCTTCAAGACTACATCCAATAAAGAGTGAAGGAAATTTTTTACCTTCCTAAATCCTTCTGTCGCTTGATTCTTCATTTCTTCAGCTCTCACATATGTTGCAGTTGTAATGGCCACAATCAGCCAATTCAACTACGCCTCCTTTCCTGGGGCTACGCTACTTATCATGCACTACTCCTTCTGCTTCTTCATTCTGGATTCTTCAAATTCTCGCTTTGCCTTTGAGTTAGTGGGTGTCTGTGATGACTCTTCATCTTAATCATGGAGACTCTGCTAGTCAAGATCAGGTACCGGATCAACTGCTACATCCACTGGTGGACTTGTCAACACTTCTTCTAGGCTGATTGGTTCTATCCATGCTACGGTCCAATCATCGACAATTGTATCCAGTTCTACATCAAACAAATTGTATAGTGTCTGTAACCATTGCTTCTTTGGGCCATGTCGCTCCTACACATGAATGGCATGCAGTCCAATCATGAATAGAGAAACCTGTTAGAACTTCATCGTATCCTCCTCAGATAATCACAGAAATTTCATTGTTGTATCATGCAACGATTCTCAATAGATATAGAACTGAAATGCACATTCCTTAAGTCTACCAACTTCCTTCAGCCACCAGAGGTTGTGGTACCATTCTCCCTTTAAAACCCTTACAGAATTGATGTCCATTCCTTGGTAATCATCTAGATCCATCCAATGCATGAGTGAAATTAAGATCAGTATCCAAATGTATGCGAATGACCTCTGCCCCTCCTAAACTTCCAATACATCCTTCGTTAATTAGTTCATTAGAAACAACAACCAATTCATGTGTACTCCTTGTGCACACTACTCTACGCATGCAATAACCCCTGAATTTTATTGATTAGGATGTTTCATTCTTGCTATCTTAGTGGCCAAAATGCATGCTCCAATGTAGACAGCCTGATCATTGATGATGTCAATGCGGTACGCCCGTTCGTAGTGTTGCTAACCATATCTCTTCTTCTAATTTGTTGCGAGCCTCTTGTCATTATCCCTTCCTCTAAAATACTGTGAGGGGTCTGACCCATCCTTAGGCAACCCCATGATCTCTGAAATAAGTTCTATCGTGACTACGACCAGCTGGTCCACCCAAAAAATCCCTCCATGGAAGCAGGAAAAGAACTGCTTCACGCATGCATTTTCTTTGTTCAACCACCCAAAGTGCGACATGCTGATCAATCCCAACAGTCCTGCTCTATCCAAGATGCACACTCAGTCCCATGGAGTGCGTAAAATCAGGCCGCCTCCTACCGCTACCATAGGTACATAGGGACCCTTTGTGATCTCTGTTGGCACAAGCATGTCATGATCATCGTATTTGTCACATACCCCAATTTTGTAAAATTATGTAATTTGTTTTATTTATTTCTGAGACATTATGTTAAACTTAATCCTAAGTAGGGATTGATGACTCAGCAGAGTCAACAGTTATGGAGTGTAATTCAGAATATTTTATTAATAATAAATAAATTGTGGAGACAACAGCATGGGAGAGCTGTTAAAAAGAGGTTACTGGTCAAACTGGTGGATGGAACTAGGTGGAAAGGTAAAAGACAAGTGGCAGCATCCTCAAACACTTCCTAAGTTGCAGGTGGCAACTTCCCTATATTTGGGGTCATGATTCCCCAAGAAAGTGGAATGTGAGCAGGTGGCTCATTAAATGACAATTAACCCAACTAAGACCTAGGCAATCTTTAAAAGTACTCAATGAGGAGAGCTCAGGTGCTCAGTTATTTTTATTCCAGAGAGAATTCATTCAAGTGAATGTTATTCAGGAATTTCATTGAGGAAAGAGGGAAAAACAGTAAGGAAGTGTGTTGAGTGAATTGCTGCAGTAACTTGATCTATTCCCAGCTAATTGAGCTGAGAGAACTGACTGATAGTTCTGGGTTAATACTGAGTTAAAGACTAGTATCTGATTGCTGCACCTAGTTCCAGCCAGGGAGACCAGAACAAGCTCAGGGGTCCTGAGAAGTCGCTGTCTGAGCGCTCTCCAGGAATTGGTAGGGAGGAACAGCCTCCCATTGCTGTTGTTGTCCACAGCATTAAACAGGTTCTTCATGCATTTCTTTATGTCTTTCTGAGTATACATGGATGAATGTTATGTTAACTTATATGTTTGAGTAATTAATTTAATATCAGTAAAACTAGTAGCTAGAATGTTAGTAGTAAAACTTGTTAGTATCACTGTGTTTTTCCACATCTGGTATCACCAGATAGTACTCTAGCACAGTATCTCAGTGTTAGAAGCAGTATACTTCTGAACTGAGTTTCCTAAATTATCTACAGTATTTCCAAATGTTTTTACAATTTCATGAACCTATTTCTTACAGTTTTACAATCTAGTTTCAGTAATATATTCTGTTTCTGAAAATAGTAATTATAAGATTAAAAAGATAGACAAGATATTTTGGCAGATTAAGTAGGGTTTATAATCTTCTAGTTTAAAGGAGGATTCATTCCTTAGGAGTTAAATAAAATAATCTGACGGTAGGATATGATTAAGTATCTGTATTATATTTGTTTAATGTTATAGATGTTTTTCTATTTTTATTTATCAGTTGGTAAACTAGTTAAGAATACGAAGTTTCTGTAATGTATACTTTATATTTAACTAAGGTTAAGTAAGGTCATAACTACTATTTTATTTTTGGTAATAAGTGATCATAGATATGTATATGGAACCA
>LPNX010616696.1:180741-312616 GCA_001517045.1 Pseudotsuga menziesii
AAAGCAGAGGTGTATAAGAAAAAGAAAAAGTACAGACCTTACGAAGAGATCTCTGGGGAGTTCAAGAAAATAAAACCCCCAACTTTTAATGGAGAAACGGAAAAAGGAGAAGAGGCAGAATCCTGGTTATCCGGGATGAGGAAATACTTTCGGATTTATAATTATTCAAACCAGCTAAAGGCAAGAATGGCCATATATAACCTTTCAGGGAAGGCAGATATATGGTGGCAAGATTTGAAGAGGGTTAAAGGGATCAAAGAAAAAGAGGTCAATTGGAGTACTTTCAAAAGGTACTTCAAGAAGAAGTTCCTATCTGAACAGTACTATGAAGAAAGGGCCAAGGAGTTTTATGAGTTAAATCTTGGGTCCATGACTATGAAATACTTAAACAGCAAGTTTTTAAGTCTGTTGAGGTATGTGCCATATTTAGTTGATGAGAAATCGAAGGTACAACGGTTTCTCAGCTGCTTTCCATACCATATAAAAGACAGAATTGAATATGACAACCCCAAAACTCTGGAAGAAGCTATGCGAAAAGCAAATTTCTGTTTTGAACAGAACAAAAAGAAGGAAGGAATAGCCAATTGGAAGGCTAAAAAGAATGGTAATCAGGCTGAATACAAGAAAAAGGATTTTATACCTCAGAAAATTTTTAAGAACAGCAAGAACAGAAACCATTCTAATGGAAGAATTTTAAAGGAAGCAAAAATGGTGCTTCAAATAACTCCAATTGCTCAATGGCGAATTCTTACCACATTTGACTTCATTCTTATAGCACAGAGTTAATCACACCTCCATCATGACCAAATCAACTTTAATCATTTCAACCAAATCATGAATTAATCACCTAAATCTGATGCTGATCCTGTCAATCCAATGGTCAGATATTTCATTTAGACACATTACTTCAACAAGCACCACTGGTTAACTGCTTTAAGTATCTACATTTATCAACTAACTTGACTATGTCACAACCCTGTGATTGTCATGGCATGGCTTCCTAACTATGGTACCAACTCCTCTACTTGCGTATCCACTTCATCCAGGTGCATCACCCCCCTAACTATGCAGAAACAAAAAGATTTTTTTTAATCACGTGGTGCCACATGCACCATGCGGTTTTGGGCCCATTGTGTAGGGATTCATCCTACTACCATTCACTAGCTTTGGAAGCATCGCTCCATATAACTACTGCAGTTATACTGCACCTTATGAAGTAATCGAATTAATGAGATATGGACCTAGCCAATGCATCTATAACTTACCTGGATGTTACAAAAACTTGTCATACATCAGGACCAAGTCTCCTTGTTGAAACTATTTGTTCTTAATATGTTGATAATGCCAAAAATTTTGTCGATCCTTCTCAACACGTTGGTGAAAACTTGTGACAAAGCAATCTTCCTTGAGTTGTACCAATTGCACCAATCATTCCTCTAATGGTGTTTGATCATCCATTCCCGTCGCTTCCTTTATGCACAAACTTGGAACAATGTACTCCATAGGCGTGATTGTCTCTTTCCCATACACCAATTTGAATGATGTTTGTCCTGTCAATATTTTTCAAGTGGTGCGATATTCTCATAGGACTGCTGGAATCTTCAAATCCTAGTCATCATGTTTTTTGTTACACACCTTTAATAATAAAATTCTCCAACATTTTGTTGAAAGCTGCCACTGTCCCATTTGCTTATGGATGATATAGGGTAATATTCTTGTGATGTATCTAGAGCTAATCTTTCAATGCAGTAACTGTGTGATTGATGAAGTGAATCCCCTGGTCACTCATTAATATCCTTAGTCATACAAATTGAGTAACAATGTTGTCAAATGGAAACCTCATTGTTGTCATATCAGTGCAATCTACAATAGGTGTGACCTCTTCCTATCTTGTCAAATAGTCTATCGTTGTAATTATGCACGATGAACCGATTCTCTTTCTAAGTGGGTTGATTAGTCCCACAAAGTCAACAACCCATTTATTGAATGGTTGTAACATCACTTGAGGTACCAATGGCATCTCATCCCTCAACGGTTTTCCAGTTCTTTGACAGACATTGGAAGTCCACGCATGATCCAAGCATCAGTATGAAGGGTGGGACACCAAAGCTTTGTGTGGAGCACCTTCTTGGAAGTAGCGCGACCTCCATAGTGCCCACTAACAACTCCCACATATGCCTCTACCCAAATATTCCCTTTTCCATGTGGTAGGAAACATCACTTTAGGATCTCATCTCATCCGAGCTTATAGAGTTTTCCAACGATCAACCAGAAATATGCAGCCTTGACAACCAAGTGCTTCTTCTGACTTGTAGTAAGCTCTTCTAGTGCTTCTCCCATCTCCAAAAACTGAATTATTTGTTCATAGTGATCATCAACCATGTCAAATATGAACAGCTGTGCATCTGGCAATCCATCTTCGATGTTTGTTGGTGTTGGAGACATTTACCACCATACACACTCATTTTGGTCAATTTGGCCTAGTTAAACCACTATCCTAATTTTGATTGACTTAATTAACATCAAAGGAGCACTAGATGACATCAGCTAGATTACACCCACGCCTACCTTAAGTCAAGGAGGCTAACTTAGCCTTATCCTACATTTAGGGAGGATAACTGGAGCACTTTGGGGGTGATCTGAGTGTCATTAATGCCCCATATTGCTAACTGATGGTTAAAATCAGTTAAACAAAGCAATGAAGGCACCTTCCTTCACTAAATTAAATATTTATTGATTATTTAATGAACTGGAGTCAATAGGGGCACCTTCAACCACTTTTGATCTTCAGTTAACATCCTTGGGGTTCATTGGAGTCATTAATGCACTACCACTTGTTGGTTGGCTTGCAGTGACATGTGTCTAACCTACTTTCAATTAGACTCAGTCATTTATTGCAGTTTGACTTCAGTTAAGGCTCAGTTGAGTCAATCAGGGTTTTTATTAGTGGTTAACTTGAGTGTTGACTGTGGCTTACATTTAGTTAAACTAGACTCACTCATTCAATTCGAATAACCTCCTTGAAAATTCAAATTGCTTTGCCATTCATGCTTGCAGCATGATCTTGTATTGCATTACTCATTCTTTGTGTGAAAATATAGAGCTGCTACTCATTTTGTAGCACAATTACACCATTTTCATGTCTTATCGTTATTAATATTTGATGAGACTTGTGTTTAGTCCCTATATTATTGTGACAGATTAATATGGTATTAGAGTTCACAGTGGGAGGAAGCTTAGATCTCTCAAAAACAAGGTTTTTGACAGATCTTGCATGAAAATTGAGCAATAGCTCAAAAATCCAGCATTGCACCAGAAGCCAAGGCTTACCACTTAATACCCCAAGTAAAGAACTTGTTGATCAAGTTTGCTTGATTGACTATGATGGGTGTGATGAAAGCCTAAAATGTGCAGGCTGTCCAACCTTACATTGCCCCTTCTGTTGTGATTTTCGGTTTTTTAATAGGTGAAAGCATTCGCTTCAGCAGATTCAGATGGTTTCTTTCGTAGATCTTTTGACTTCGTTCAATTTCCACTCATGGAAAGGAGATATGGAGATCCAACTACATGCTAGAGGACTCTATAGGGTCACTATGGACACTGAAGAAGAGCTTGCTTCTATGACAAACAAATCTAGACTCTTGAACAAGAAGGATAAAGCATTTGGATTCTTGTGCCTCTTTGTTTCTCAGGATCTTCTTTTCCATATTTTGGGATTGAAGACTCCAAAGGAAATTTGGGACAAATTGGAAACCCTGTATGGAAAGTAGGATGATTTGAGAGTTTACCAACTCAAAAATGGATTGATGTCTCTCCAACCTTCCAATTTCGAGACCTTGAATGACTTTTTCACAAAGTTCAAGTACATTGTCTTACTGTTGAAGCAATTCAAAGTGGAGAAGGAGGATGATCAGCTCATCCTCGCCATACTCTCAAAAATTGGAGCTGATTATTCAGTTTTTGTCTCTACATTCCGTGCAGGGAAGCTCACAACCCCTGGATGGAATATGCCTACAATCAATGCCTTCATTGAGTCCCTAACAAGTGAACATGATAATCTTGTCCAGATGGGGATCATCAGATCCTCCCGTGATCAAGCCCTCCATGTCTTGGGGCCCAAAGATCTAAAGGTTAAAGGAAAGTAGAAGAAAAATGCAAAAACTAAATTCAAAGCTCCTAAGCCTAAAGTTGAAAACCAGTAGCATGATGAGTCTTCTGGCTCAAAGAAGAACAAAGGAAAAGGGCATCATGGAAAGGAAAAATTCAAGTGTTCATATTGCGGGAAGGGATTCCACCCTGAACATGCCTGCATGAAGAAGAAATTTGATGAAGCTACCTCTCTCCTTGAGATAAATCACATCAATCTTGCAGAAAGCTTTCAAAGGAGAGATCAACAAGATCAGGAACCACAGCATGAAAGAGGTCATGCCCTCATGGAAAGCACTTCAAAGTCCAAAGAACTCTTGATTTATTCTAGAGCTTCAAACCACATGATGGATAAAAAAGACTCTTTCCCATCTTTGGAGACCGAAAAATCCATCCCCATCCACATGGGAAATGAATCCACCATCATTTTAGAAGGACAAGGTACAGTTGATCTTGAGAATGGCTATTTTTCAAATGTTTTGTATGTACCGTCTCTGGCATCAAATCTCCTTAGTGTCTATTAGATGACACATATAGGAGTGCCTAAGAGAGTATCTTTCAGCCTGAATGATGTTGAGATAACGGAACTTGCATTTGGGAAACTTGTTGCTAAAGGCCTTGCAAACCATCATGCAAAAGACTATGATTTTTCCCACTTTGTCGCGAATGCAAAGCCCACTGCTCTGCTAACTTATGGAAATGAAGTTAGTAGGATGTGGCATGAGAGCTTTGGCCATCTCAATTTCAAATATTTGTAGCAATTACAAAAAAACTCCATGGTTGAAGGCCTCCCAGGCATCAAGGCAAACAATGGAATTCGCATGGGCTGTGTGGTTGGAAAACAACTTGAGCACAAGTTCGATCGGGGGAAGGCAAACCGAGCTACATGCATCTTGGGGATGATACATTCTGATATTATCAATCCAATGAATATCACATCCATGAATGGATCAAGGTATCTTCTAGCTTTTGTTGATGATTTTTCAAGGTACACATGGGTCTTCTTTCTCAAAAAGAAGTCTGAAGTATGTGAAAAATTCACTAAACTGAAGGCCTTGATTGAGAATGACCTTGAGCTTAAGATCAAGATCCTCAGATCTGATAATGACAGGGAGTATGTCAGTAATGATTTTCTGCACATATGATCCCAAATTGGTATTCAGGTTCAACATTCAATTCCCTACACTCCCTAGCAGAATGGTGTAGCGGAAAGGAAGAATCTGTCTCTCAAGGAGATGACCACCTCTATGTTGGAATCAAAGAAGTTGGCTGCAAATTTGTGGGCTGAAGCCATGCATGTTGCGGCATACATTTAGAACAGAGTGCCACACTCATCTGTGAAATGGAAGACCCCTTTCTAAGCATACTTCAGACACAAGCCGGATGTGTTGAACCTGCGAGTGTTTGGGTCCACTGCATGGGCTCGAATTCCACTTGATAAAAGAAGGGCTTTGTAACTGCAAATCATAGAATGTATTTTTATTGGGTATATTGATAAATCAAAATGTTTCAAGCTGTTGGATATCAAAACAAAATAGATTATCATTGAAAGGAGTGTAAAGTTTGATGAGCCTCTTCAAGAGGTGGAACTGTTACCACCTAAGTTGTACTTAGTGGTTTTTTATCAAGTGAGCCTGGTGAACTGGACAAGGATAACTTGTTCAAACTTTAGAGAACCTTCAGTCTTGCTTCTGGCAAGCTTTGTTGTACTATATCACATGTTCATACATCATGGGGGAATTGTAATAAATGTTCTAGCATGATAGTGTCTGTAAAAGACTTGGTCTCTTAGACTTTATTTGTCAATCCGATCAGCCCAGGGTGTTTTTTCCCTTGGTTATTATTGGTTGTTGAATAAACGACTGATAATTTATGAGTTTTTCACTCCATACCTCCAAAGTTGGGGTGGTCGGCTTGGCATTTATGCCTATTGAGGTTATTAGAGTCTATGTTTCAATGTATAAACACGCTAGACATCATTATCGAGTCATATGAACATGTCTAAGTCCCCCTAGGTGTTTTTCAATTTTTTAATTTTTTCAGTGTTTTTTATTAAAATTTAATTTTTCCAAAATACTTAGGCTATTTTTTAATAGTTTAATTGGAAAATTTGATTTTGTAATAAAAGTGGGCCAAATAATCAGTTTCAGTCATGTAGGTGCTCATTTTCAAGCTAAGAGCACCATGTAAACCCGTGGACACACTATTTCCTAGTTTTGAGTGATTTTCCATCACTCAGGTCAGAAAGCCCCAAAAATCAATTATTGATTATTTTAATTAATAAATTGATGAATAATGGAGCAAATCCAAAATCAAAGATCAGTGGATTCTCAGCTGATTTAATTGAAATCAGTCAGATCTGAAGCAGATTGACTGGATCTGACAAATCCCTGACTGAAGGAGGTGATCAAATCAGATCCAAAGTTGATCTTTAGCATCCTTTATGGGGAATTTCTCCCTCCCTCTCTCCTCAACACATTTTGGTGGATGCTTCAATCAACAGGTTGAGGTGTCAGTGAGATCAGCTCTCTGATTGACAATTGCACTCAGTGAGACTTAGATCTGGCTCAATTAGACACAGATAAGGCATTGATGGACTCTCCATTAGTATATTTGGTTTATCTCCTTGGGATTTGGAGCCCCCGTGGGCTGGATCTCCTTGTTTTTGTATATATCCAAGCACAACTACCTCTTCCAAAAAAGTTAGAGCTGGACTGAAGAACTTGCCATTGTAACTGTGTATTGATCTTCATTTGTTGAAATAAAGAGAAGCTTTGGAGGGTCAATTGTGGAGTACCTTTCATGTGTGGATTGTCATTGTCATGCTGCATTCGAGGTGAAACTGCTATTTTTTCAATTTTTTGCACTTAACTATTGCCTGCCTGAATGGTTATTGAGATCATAGGGATAGATCACTGTAAGTAAGCTTACTTACTTGTATTTTTCTACATATGTTGGAATGAGTTAATACCTATATGTTAAATAAGATTATTTGCATGCTGTATCATCCCCTTCTCATATGTATCTTCATATTTGATAGTTCTGTTTGCAGGAGTTGTTTTGTAGCTTGTAGGTTTTCCGTGACTGGAAGATATATGGTTCAGGGTTGATTCCATTGATTTCCAGCAGATATTTCTAAGATCGTGCCCCTCGGTGCTTCACTACCAAGTTTTCTTTGCAGATCTGCTTCAACAACAAGCACCTTTCTTCCCCTTTCTCTCCTTTAAAAATCTTAAATTTTCCTCAAAGTGGTTACTTTAAAGGTTTCTTATTACTCTTATATATCTCATTAAGAAAAAAAAAAATAGATCTAGTTATTAATATCCCCTCCTAATTCTAGATCTTAGTTTTGTTTTGCACATAAAGTTCAATTTTAAGAGATCTAAAATACCTTATTTTCACAAGCAATTTAGTGAAAATTCGTAGCTTGCTGTTAAGGTAGTTTCATTTGCTGTACAATAAAATTTGATATTCTACAATATCAGTGCATATTTCATTGGCTGCACAAACATCAAGCCAATATCCCAAGGAAATCTTGCTTTCCTTGGTTCCTTTTTCACCTGTTTAGCTAGTTTTAACTTCATTTTTTTATAGATAAGGTAGGCTGATCCAAAGGTACTCTTAAATTGATTTTGGACATATGTTATTCTAACATTCTCACTTTTTTTTATAATGTGTAACAGAAATTAAAGGAATCTTCTGTTCGGAAGTGTCTTCAGGAGCGTTCAAATCCCCCCAGGGTCCTCCCATTTGACTGAAACCTTTGATTTTCGCACCTTGTAAACTCTTGATTTCAATCCATATAAGGATCAAGAGGAATTATATCAGTTCTATGATATTGTAACCAATTTTAATAAAATTATTTTTTGAATAGGCTCTTTCGATCCCATTCCCCATCCCCCCTGGGGGGATTTGCGTCAGTGTCCCTTTTGTCGCTTTTTGCTCATTTATTTTCAAAATAGAATTTATCTAATATGTAGGGTAGTATAAATTATTTTGTTATTAATTTCATATTTCATAATTTATATTTCAAAGTAATCTTAATACTTACCCCACGACTTCCCGATTGACCCGAAAGGGGAAAGAAATTCGTGGTAGGACTAATTAGAAAAATAGAATCGTGTATCTATTTTAGTTTCAATCATTTGTTTTCAGCTATTATAAAATTAACCCCTCCTCGATTCCCCAATTTAGATCCACTTGGATCGAAAGAGGTTCCTGGAGGGTTTTCTTTTAAACAAGAACACCCAGTTTAAAACTTACTAAAATTGACAAGATTCTAGTGTGTATACTCTGCACTTGGTTGTGGTTCGTTCGATCAGTCAAGCTGTATCAAAAGAACTTGAGTGACTAGTATAATTAGGACTCACTCTCTGCAACTGACAAACCATCAGGTAAAAATCCAACACTTAGATCAAACCTTTACGGTGGAAAAATACCCAAAGGAATTGGGAACTTCTGAAAAGTGACCTCGGGGCGTCGATCTCTGTCACACCCTAACGGGTGCGTTATGAACAAAAGCCCTAGAGACTCCATTTCAGCCCACATATTCCTTGTGGGTAGATGTGAAGGTTTAGTTTTGGACATACTCGAAGTACTCTAGGGTATATCTGGAGTCCCCCCTTTGCCTAATTTTAATCAACTCATACTTCAAATTTAACTTAAAACATACCAAGAGGCAATCGCAAAACACTCACTCTAAGCACATGCAAGTACATTGTTTCTATTTTTTACTCCATTCTAAGGAACTGGTTTATTTCTTGTTATATATATATATATATATTGTGTCTCAGCATTGTGCTTTCATGTGTTCATCTATTATATCTTGCCATCTTTGATTATCTCTAATTAAATTCCAAACTCCTAAGTAACTCAGTCAGTTTAACATCACAACACTAAGTAATCATCCTTAGTAACTTAATAGGGTCAACCCCCCTTGGCTTCGTTAGGAGTTGAGCCTAAACAGAGGAGTCAAGAACAAGGTGACAGCCTTGACTCGAGACTTGCCCCCAAGGACACACCAAGTGGCTTGAAGATTTCTGCCACGTGACCCAGGTGTGTGAAAAGCGGCAACACTTTTTGGCGCTGTTGCCAGGGATAAATATTTTTATTCCCGAGTATGACTTAGCTTAACTTTTTTCTAAACAACTAAAAAGATAAAAACTTTTGATTGATCTAGTCTTTACAAAACATAAAAATTAAAACTCGATCCATCTGGCGACTCCACTGTCTAACATCCCTTCAATAATTTATTCCTGAAGAAACCGCCAACAATTATTGAATCCTCTCCCTAATCCCAAAGGGTTTATTAGGGAAAGATTGAATAGGCAGACTTCTTATAGAAACCTTGATGTTTTAGGAGACCAATCCCTCTCAGATATCCATCACATATTTGTAGAGACTCACGTTCACTAATCTCAAGAAATGACGGAATTTTACAAACCCATTGACTTTTCTCAGATAGCAGGTAGTCCTCATGACATTCCGAATGATGCTATCAAGAAGCTCCCCATATTTTAGGGCAATAATTCCATCACTGCCAAGTCTCACCTTCGAATCTTTGAAAAGCACCTCGTCAGTTATTGCAATGATGTTGCCCATGACCATGATGATGTCAAAATGATGCTCTTTGCTCTATCCTTGGAAGATGATGCTGAAGAATGGTACTTCAACCTAGATGATGATTCATATAAAAATCTTAGTGAATTCCTAGAGGGTTTTAAGAAGAAATGGGGGGAAAAGAAAGAACCACGACATCTACTTGCTGCCCTCCATAACATAAAGAATATGGAGAATGAAACCATTGATGAATTTAATACTAAGTTCAGGCGTGTGGTTGTGGATCTCCCAAGAGAAATCAAGCCAAGGGATGCCTCCATCCTCATATCTTACATCTAAGCTTTCACTGGTGATTTGAGGTACCAATTAAGGGACAAAGAGCCAGCTGATCTAAAAAATTCTCAGAAATTGGCCAAGAAAATAGAAAAGAATATGCAGTCTTCAGGCAAATCCAACATTCCAGGTTACACTAGGGGAAACACTTCATAAAATGAAGAAAAGGGAAAATCCTTTGAATCAGAAGAAAAGGGAGCCTCTAAAGATCCCATGGAAAAGGTAACAGACATGATAAAAGACTTGGTTACTAGTCAGAACCAACTTATGGCAGATCAGCCTGCACAATTGAATCTTATGCACAATAGAATAATCACAATGGAAAGAAATAATGGACCTAGGAACTTTCAGCCTAGGCAGAATCAGATGTATCAAAAGAAGTTTCCTCAACAAGAGCCTAGGATTCCAAATCAGTTAGACTCAACTAACATGGTAGAAGAATTAATTCCATGGTGTAGACCCTGTGAACAATTCCACCAAGAAAGCACTTGTTATGTTGCAAATCAAGTCATGGAACATGGAATTCCTGAGGTCAGTAATCAGGAAGCAAATGCAAGCGATCCTGGTCATATATACATGGTAGGCTAGGCCTACCCTTTGTCACCATCTAAACAGTACAAGCTTGAGGATGAAACCATTGCAAAATCTTATTGTGAAACTTATGATGAAAACTGTAATATACATGATGGGACTCGTATGTGTTCTCCACATAATGATGACAGTATGGAAGGTTTACTACCTTGTGACCTTTTCTCTGAAGAAGATGAGTATGAAAATGAGGACAAATATAGCTTGGAGCATGATACAAGTGATGAAGACTCCCTTATCCCCAACAAAGATGTTGATGAGGAGTCCTGGACATTCATGGAAAATCTAGTCTGTGACATGAATAAAGAGGAAAATAATGAAGCGAAAACTTTTGATGGTTTTGTTGATTTTTCTGTCTATGGCATATCTAAAGGAGAGAGCATGGACCATGTGGCCTTAAGAAACTTTGATATGAAAAAGGAGCATGCAGTTTATCCACATGATCAGTCTGAGCCATATATTAGTATCAGTAATGAAGACAAAGAGAACTTTATATCGGAACCTGATAGCAACAATGGGGAATCCATCACATCTAACATAGATGATGGTGATGACTATTGGGATTTTTGTGGATATCTTATTAAGAATCCTATCTATGCTATATCTAGCAAGGGGAGTGTCTATTTAGAAATTTGTGGAAGTCCAATCTACTATACTTCCATAGAGGGAAGCATGGATATGGAGACTTTGAAAAATCCTAGTAAGAAAAAGCAGCATTCAAAACTCTTATATGATCATTCAGAGTCATATCATGCAGAGCTGAAAAAAGGTATCAATAATGAAGACATGGAGAAGCAGTGTTGTGAAAAGACAGATGTGATGCAGTTATTAGAATATCAGTCTCAACTATCATCTTCACATATAGAGTTTCCTCATGAATTGGAGCCGCTTGGGGCTTATATAGTGAATTATCATCCGGTAAGCCTTGATGATCAGTATGATGGTGTAGTCAATCTGCCTCATCATTCCAATTTGTACATAAACCCTATCCATTCATGGATAGAAGCAGCCTACGCAAGCACTTACCAGTTTGGGAGGAAGATTGACGACATTATTCATGCCTATGATTTCCCATCCATCCCGCCCCTTCTAGATCATCACACAGGTTTGCATTTTCTGAATAAAGTATCCTTACTTTGGCTGGTAACCAAAGACAAGGAAATTTTTTTATGTTGATAAAATTCTTAGGTGGTTACATTGGATTTCTGATTACACTTAACCCATTTTATATCATGCTTACAGTAGGAAAATAAGCTCCTTGAAAGAGAGCATTTACTTTCTGCATTTCTATTTTATACTTAGCTATAATAAAAATTTGCTTCTTTTAGTTAGTTACATTTATTTTGTTTAAATAAATCAGCTTAATGGTTCATTTGTTTTTTTATAAAACTTGTGCTACTGAGTTTTTTCTTGTCAAGTTGAGATGTTTTTACAGGGTATATAAACTAGAGATTCTGGTGTTCTCGTATCCTCTCCTTGCCTCAAAGACCAGATCGAGCACACGTCCCATAGTTGGAGCTAGAATGTTACCACCTAAGTTGTACTTAGTGGTTTTTTATCAAGTGAGCCTGGTGAACTGGACAAGGATAACTTGTTCGAACTTCAGAGAACCTTCAGTCTTGCTTGTGGGAAGCTTTGTTGTACTATATCACATGTTCATACCTCATGGGGAAATTGTAATAAATGTTCTAGCATGATAGTGTCTATAAAAGAATTGGTCTCTTAGACTTTATTTGTCAATCCGATCAGCCCAGTGTGTTTTTTCCCTTGGTTATTATTGGTTGTTGAATAAACGACTGATAATTTATGAGTTTTTCACTCCATACCTCCAAAGTTGGGGTGGTCAACTTGGAATTTAGGCCTATTGAGGTTATTAGAGTCTATGTGTCAATGTATAAACATGCTAGACATCATTATCGAGTCATATGAACATGTCTAAGTCCCCCTAGGTGTTTTTCAATTTTTCAATTTTTTAATTTTTTCAGTATTTTTTATTAAAATTTAATTTTTCCAAAAAACTTAGGCTATTTTTTAATAGTTTAATTGGAAAAATTGATTTTGTAATAAAAGTGGGCCAAATAATCAGTTTCAGTCATGTAGGTGCTCATTTTCAAGCTAAGAGCACCATGTAAACCCATGGACCCACTATTTCCTAGTTTTGAGTGATTTTCCACCACTCAATCAGAAAGCCCCAAAAATCAATTATTGATTATTTTAATTAATAAATTGATGAATAATGGAGCAAATCCAAACTCATAGATCAGTGGATTCTCAACCGATTTGATTGAAGTTAGTCATATCTGAAGCAGATTGATTGGATCTGACAAATCCTTGACTGAAGGAGGTGATCAAATCAGATCCAAATTTAATCTTCAGCATCCTTTATGGGGAAATTTTCCCTCCCTCTCTCATCAACACGTTTTGGCTCATCTGGATGAGTTTTGGTGGATGCTTCAGTCAACAGGTTGAGGTTTCAGTCAGATTAGCTCTCCGATTGACAATTGCACTCAGTGAGACTCAGATCTGGCTCAGTTAGACACAGATCAGGCATTGATGGACTCTCCATCAGCATATTTGGTTTATCTCCTTGGGATCTAGAGCCCCCCTGGGCTGGATCTCCTTGTTTTTGTATATATCCAAGCACAACTGCCTCTTCCAAAAAAGTTAGAGCTGGACTGAAAGGCTTGCCATTGTAACTATTTATTGATCTTCATTTGTTGAAATAAAGAGAATATTTGGAGGCTTAATTGTGAAGTACCTTTCATGTGTGGATTGTCATTGTCATGCTACATTTGAGGTGAAACTGCTATTTTTTCAATTTTTTGCACTTAACTATTGTCTGCCTGAATGGTTATTGAGATCATAGGGATAGATAACTGCAAGTAAGCTTATTTACTTCTATTTTTCTGCATATGTTGGAATGAGTTAATACCTGTATGTTAAATAAGATTATTTGCATGTTGTATCATCCCCTTCTCATATGTATCTTCAGATTTGATAGTTCTGTTTACAGGAGTTGTTTTGTAGCTTACAGGTTTGCCGTGACTGGAAGATCTATAGTTCAGGTTTTATTCCATTGATTTCCAGTAGATATTGCTAATATCGTGCCCCTCAGTGCTTCACTACCAATTTTTCTCTACATATCTGCTTCAACAACAAGCACCTTTCTTCCCCTTTGTCTCCTTTAAAAATCTTAAATTTTCCTCAAACTGGTTACTTTAAAGGTTTCTTATTACTCTGATATATCTCATTAAGAAAAACACACATATATCTAGTTAGTAAGATCCCATCCTAAGTCTATATCTTAGTTTTGTTTTGCACATAAAGTTCAATTTTAAGAGATCTAGCTAAAATTACCTTATTTTCGCAAGCAATTTAGTGAAAATTCGTAGCTTGTTGTTAAGGTAGTTTAATTTGTTGTATGATAAAATTTAATATTCTGCAATATCATTGCATATTTCATTTTCTGCACAAACATCAAGCCAAGATCCCAAGGAAAGCTTGCTTTCCTTGGTTCCTTTTTCACCTGTTTAGCTAGTTTTAACTTCATTTTTTTTAGATAAGGTAGGCTGATCCAAAGATACTCTTAAAGTTATTTTGGGAATATGTTATTCTAACATGCTCGTTGTTTTTTATCAGGTGTAACAGAAAGTAAAGGAATCTGCTGTTCGGAAGTGTCTTCAAGAACGTTCAAATCCCCCCAGGGGTCTCCCATTTGACTGAAACCTTTGATTTTCGCACCTTGTAAACTCTTGATTTCAATCCATATAAGGATAAAGAGGAATTATATCATTTCTATGATATTGTAACTTCTTTTAATAAAATTATTTTTTGAATAGGCTCTTTCGAGCCCATTCCCCATCCCCCCTGGGTGGATTTGCATCAGTGTCCTTTTTCTCGCTTTTTGCTCACTTGTTTTCAAAATAGCATTGATATAATCTGCAGGGTAGTAAAGATTATTTTTTTATTAATTTCATATTTCATACTTTATATTTCAAAGTAATCTTAATTCTTACCCCACGACTTCCCGATTGACCCGAAAGGGGAAAGAGATTCGTGGTAGGACTAATTAGAAAACTAGAATCGTGTATCTATTTTCTTTTCAATCATTTGTTTTCAGCTATTATAAAATTAATCCCTCCTCGATTCCCCGATTGAGATCCACTTGGATCAAAAGAGGTTCCTGGAGCGTTTTCTTTTAAACAAGAACACCGAGTTTAAAACTTACTAAAATTGACAAGACTCCAGTGTGTATGCTCTGCACTTGGCTGCAGTTCGTCTGATCAGTCAAGCTGTAACAAAAGCACTTGAGTGATTAGTATAATTAGGACTCACTCTCCCCAACTGAAAAGCCATCAAGTGAAAATCCAACACCTAGATCAAACCTTTACAGTGGAAAAATACCCAAAGGAAGCGGGAAATTCTGAAAAGTGACCTTGGGGTGCCGATCTCTGTCACACCCTAATGGGTGCTTTATGAAAAAAAGCCCCAAAGACTCCATTTCATCCCATGTATTCCTTGCGAGTAGCCGTGAAGGTTCAGTTTTGGACATACTCCAAGTACTGTAGGGTATATCTGGAGTCCCCCCTTTGCCTAATTTTAATCAACTCACACTTCAAATTTAACTTAAAACATACCAAGAGGCAATCACAAAACACTCACTCCAAGCACATGCAAGTACATTATTTCTATTTTTTACTCCATTCTAAGGCACTGGTTATTTTCTTGTTATATATATATATATATATTGTGTCTCAACATTGTACTTTCATTTGTTCATCTTTTATATATTGCCATATTTGATTATCTATAATTAAATTCCAAACTCCTAAGTAACTCAGGCAGTTTAACATCACAACACTAAGTAATCATCCTTAGTAACTTTATAGGGTCCACCCCCCTTGGCTTCGTTAGGAGTTGAGCCTAAACGGAGGACTCAAGAACAAGGTGACAGCCTTGACTCGAGACTTTCCCCCAAGGACACACCAAGTGGCTTGAATATTTTTGCCACGTGACCTAGGTGTGTGAAAGGCGGCAACAGGAACTAGTGAAGGAAAAAAATATTGAATTTGCTTCCTATTCTATTGAATATTTGGATGATGAAATTGGGGGTGATGACCCTGATTTGGATCCTCTAATTTCTGATATCAGTGTAAAGCAAACATCAGATGCTAAATCAAAACCTAAAGTACAAAATCATCTTCCCACATGGGCCCGACATACACTCTCCTCCGCAGAAGATAACATTGGAAATTCGGATGATCCAAGGAGAACCACTTATACTATGAAATGAGAACTCAACACAGTACTCATTTTTCTCTCTCCTAATTTTAGTAGCTATTATTACCTTCATTTAAAAAAGGGTTGATACCAGTATCACACATTTTCATTTTGAGGCATTTTTTGGGGCATTTGAATAATCTTTGTCCTAAAATATTTTTAGTTTCTATTTTCTAGTGTTTTTTTATAAATTTAACAAAATATCATACAATTAGAAGCATGTTATAATGAAAACATATACATTTTGCAAATTTTTATTTAAAATAATACATTTTTATGGACAAAAAAAGACATTTTATTGACAAAATTGTAAAAATTTAGAGAAAATAAATACATTGAAAGTCATAATTAATGGATTTTGAGAGATCTTTTGTATAAAAATGATACAATTTTATATTATTTTCCAAAAAGTGGCCATTCACATAAATTCAAGAAAAACAATACCATATATATATAAATAACATATTAAAAACATTATATATAGAAATTTTATTTCTAAAATAAAGTCTAAAAGTCAAAACATTACCAATATATCTTATCAAAAAGTTGTCAAAGTTCACATTTTCTTCAAGACATGAAACTAACCAACAATATCATGCAAGCCAAATTCTTCATCGAAATTTGAATTTTCTGAGCTTGGATTTCTTCATGGACATCAAGGTTCTCTTCCATTAGGTAATCTATGTCTTCAAGATTCCCAAAGTGCTCCTCTACAAACATCCCTCCTAATAGGGGTTGAATCTCTTTTAACATCTTCTGCACAAGTGTTTCACTAAAATTAAAAAAACTACATTAAAAAAAAATTGCATCGATACTACATTAAATTGAACAAGTTCAATACAAATGAATGCAAATAACCAATTGAACTTATTCAATCCATTTATTCAACTTTTTTCATGATCTTTATTCATGTCCAATTATTTTTATCCAATGAATGCCAATGAGCTATTCAACTTATTTTTCATCTTCCACAACCCTTCATCTTCATCTTCCACAACACATTTTTCGTATTTTCTTTCCATTTGTTACAATTTATTTTCCACTAAAATAACATCTGGGCACTGCGAGAGAAAAAATAGTAACAGTGATCATGACAGCTCTAAAATGAAGCAAATCCTTCTAGAATAATAGTAACAATCTCTCAAAGGTGACTATAGGACTTTAAGTAAACCTAAAAAGCGATTTGGTTATCTCTTGGATCGATCTTAGTTTTCTTAGGGAGATCATCCCAAGACCTGCACTGTAAGAGATGAATCCCCACATTGTAACCAAATAAGCTGGACATCAACAACATTTTAGATTCGTCAGAAGATATATAAAATATTATATTCAGACAGTAATGTTGGGTAAAGGACTATATTGACCCAAATATCTTACCAAGCTCCTTCAAAATCGAATGAAGATGGCCTCCTAACTTGCTGAAATCCAAGAACATTCTCGTAGAATTCTGTAGAATCCGTGACAGATTTGCAAACAAATGAAACGTGATTGAGAGATACCAAAGGAAAAGGTTGGGAAATTGTTGTTTTTTCACAGTCTACAAACGGAAATTAATAATTTGGTAGGCACCGGTTTTCAGAAATGATTTACACTCTTCAGGGCATTGTGCAACCATCTCCTTATTAAAGAATTTTTAAGGTAAATAATAGAAATCATCTGTATCCAAAGTGTCACAATTACTTGTTTCCTTACGATATTGGTTAATTACTTTTGCATTTATTACTTGGTAAATAATAGAAATTATCTGTAGCCAAAGACTTTTGATTTTGGATTGATAAGAGTTTTTTCCCAAAATGTTTGCAACTCGCTGTTCAAATATTCACCACAAAGAACTTTAGATATTCAAATCCCTTATTCTTCATATTAAAATAGCAACTAATTCTTCACATAGAACAAGGTTATAACTCTAACAATCCATGGGAATGATCATTCTGGCTCATTGTTGGAACAATTCATGTTCTGTGCTTTTGTTTCTGCAATAAACACACTTGAACTAGCAATGGATTTCAATGTTAATATCAATGAAGCATGATATATTCAATGAAGCATGAGAATCGCGCTGCCATTGAGGGGTGACTCTTTGGCTACCAAGGGAGCGGAGCTCCACCCCCTCCTCCCTCCGCCCATGCTTCATTGAAACAAAAGCATAGAACATCATAATATCATTTAAGGAAGAAACATAGGTGGTAGGTTGTTCACTATCAATTATTAAACTTAAACTTAGCCCTGTATGGGACTGACTGACTGAGACAGGTCACTCCTTATTTTCTTCATTTAATCAATTCCACACCACTCAGAAATGGTATGGAATTAACAACATAATAATCTTGAAATGGTACGGAATTAACAACATAATAATCTTGACCCAGGTAAGCAATTACAGTGGTGTGGAATTCCACACCACTTGGAAATGGTATGGAATTAACAACATATTCATATTGAGCACAACACTCTTGTTATGGCACGTCATACTAGCCATTTCCATTAACTACGATTTATATCTAATACTCCTTGTCAAATGAAACAAATTAGGAAACAATGAAAATGTCGGTGCCCAGAAGCTAACTGCTTCCTAGAATGAATCCGTCATGTCCATGGCCATTGTAATCTAGGAGGAGTTGCAGAGAGCAGATCAGAAAAGAATATAGTTGAGCCCAATCTTCAATCCACGGCGCCATTTTCGTGAAAATGAAACCATCCTTTAGCAGTAGAATGTTACGTATCCTGATTATTATTTGTACACTTATTCCCCTCACAGCAGCTAGTTCAGAGACTAATAAAGTTTGGAGTTATTGTGGGGATAGAAAATATTGAAACGGTGGCGTCTTCCATAAGAATTTAAACAAGGTTTTGGATTCACTGACAAGAAACATTTCTCTGAACGGGTTCAATACTTCTAGCATTGTATTTGAGGGTAAAAACACTGATAGCTCTGTTTATGGACTTGTCCAGTGCAGGGGAGATCTAGATCCCTCGGATTGTAAACAGTGCACATCCACAGCCAAATAAATACTTGTTGAGGGATGTCACAACACTTCTGGATTCATTCAATTAGACAACTGCTTCTTGCATTACACCAATAATGATTTTGAGCAGCATAATGAGTCTGAGCAGAGTCATCTGAGTTGCGAATCTCCTCAAGAAATCTTGGAAGACAAGTTCCCAAATGCTGTCAGTGACCTGATCTTAAGAATTACCAATAGAGCTTAGAAGAGTGACAATATTTTTGCTGCAGATTCAATAGCTGCCCCTCCTAATACAACATATGATAGAATCTACATATTTTTGCTGAGAATCGTGCCACCATTGAGGGGTGGCTGTTTGGTGGCCAAGGGAGCGGAGCTCCGCTCCCGCCTCTCTCGTCCCTCCGCCCATATGGTTAATACAAATGTTCTGGTGCATTATTAGGGTAACATGGGTGTATAAAGCTTCACTAATGATGGAATCTAAGGCCATGATCTTGTATTTAACCCTAACCTACATCAGGTAACGGATGTGAAATTATAGCAGCGTGTTCCATGACCCAATCGTAATCCTTTGTGAGTAACAGGATTTAATCATTCATTACACACATTCTAATATTTAAATCCTTTCACACATCACTAAGCTTTATGAAATTTAATTTCAGAAATCCGTGCCTCTGAGAATACGTTTCGGATAATCTCTGCGAATGGTGAGGCAGCTTCCTTTGGATATGCTTATGTCTCAGAATCATGTATCATCTGGGGCGTGGAATATTGTATTGGTGGTACTCTCAAAATGGGGGCCCTGATGGAGTTGAATAGTTAGATGAACTTAGTATAAAAATCGGTTGATTGAGAAGGTCAATTCTCAGAGTTATTGATTTCATTAATCCTGGCTGTAGTTGTTGTGATAATTTGAAGCATGAGCATGTCAAGAGCTCAATCCAGAGGTAACTCAGACGTGAGATGACGAGTTCTTTTTCAATTACATCATTATTGTGTATTCCTATATAAATATGAGTTCCAATGAATCCAGATGTCTTTTGGGACATCTGAGAGGGATATTCTTCAATATTTCGTTTGAAATGTAACGTTAAAGAAAAAACAAAACAATAAATCCAACTTTTAGCTTAGTCACTTGTCTAAAAATTAAATAAAAATATACTCAAATTGCTACCTGAATATTTTATCGCTCCCTTGGTGACCTAAATCAAAGATTAGGGTAACATAGATGTATAATAGCTACACTCATGATGGAATCAAGGCCATGATCTTGTATTTTATCTCTCCCCTCGCTAACCTAAATCCAAGATTAGGGTAACATAGGCTTATAATAGCTGCACTAATGATGGAATCAACACCATCATGATTTTGTATTTTATCCCTCTCCTCGCTGACTTAAATTCAAGATTAAGGTAACATGGGTTTATAATAGATGAGTCTAGGATTAGGGTAACATGAGTTGATAATAGCTGGCCTAAATCTAATATTAGGGTAACATGGGTATAATAGCTGCACTAATGATGCAATCAAGGCCATGATCTTGTATTTTATCTTTTTTTTGGCTGAACTAAATCCAAGATTATGGAAACACGGGTGTACAGATCTTGTATTTTATTTCTTCTTAAGAGATCACAGGTTCAAATCTAGAGAGATGGTGTATGTACACTTCTGTACACTTTAGCAGCTTGCCACACAAACAAAAAGATCTCATACACCAAATTAATGTCTCTTTCTCTATAACCTTAAAAATAAATTATTATTATTATTATTATTATAACTACACTAATAATCATTAAAATCAAGGTCATGATCTTGTATTTTATCCTCCCCTCGCTGACCTAAATGCAATATTAGGGTAACATGGATTAGGGTAACATGGGTGTATAAAGCTTCACTAATGATGGAATCTAAGGCCATGATCTTGTATTTAACCCTGGCCTACGTCAGGTAACGGATGTGAAATTATAGCAGCGTGTTCCATGACCCAATCATTATCCTTTGCGTGTAACAGGATTTAATCATTCAGTACACACATTCTAATATTTAAATCCTTTCACATATCACTAAGCTTTACGAAATTTAATTCAGAAATCGGTGCCTCTGAGAATACGTTCCGGATAATCTCTTCGAATGGCGAGGCAACTTCCTCTGGATATGCTTATGTCTCATAATCATGTATCATCTAGGGCATGGAATATTGTAGGGGCAGATGTTTGGTGGCCAAGGGAGTGGAGCTCCTCTCTCGCCTCCCTCGTCCCTCCTCCCATATGGTTAATACAAATGTTTTGGTGCATTACAAATTAACCTATCTAGGCACCAGAACATTTGTATTAACCATACAGGTGGAGGGACGAGGGAGGCGGGAGCGGAGCTCTGCTCCCTTGGCCACCAAAGAGCCGCCCCTTAATGGTGGCCTGATTTTGAGAATTGCACCACCATTGAGGGGTGGCTCTTTGGTGGCCAAGGGAGCGGAGCTCCGCTCCCGCCTCCCTCCTCCCCGACATTGATAAGTCCATGATTGAAATAATTGTAAGGAGGCATAATTTAGACACCATGCGCATCCTGCTTGTGATAGATCTCTCCAACACTGCGCTATGCTGTAGATTCTATGATATGTCGTATTAGGAGGGGCAACTATTGAATCTGCAGCAAAAATATTGTCACTCTTCCAAGCTCTATTGGTAATTCTTAAGAGCAGGTCACTGACAGCATTTGGGAACTGGTCGTCCAATATTTCTTGAGGAGATTCACAACTCAGATGACTCTACTTAGACTCATTATGCTGCTCAAAATCATTATTGGCGTAATGCAAGAAGTAGTTGTCTAATTGAATGAATCCAGAAGTGTTGTGACATCCCTCAACAAGTATTTCTTTGGCCGTGGATGCGCACTGTTTACAATTCGAGGGATCTAGATCTCCCCTGCACTGGACAAGTCCATAAACCGAGCTATCAGTGTTTTTACCCTCAACTACAATGCTAGAAGTATTGAACTCGTTCAGAGAAATTTTTCTTGTCAGTGAATCCAAAACCTTGTTTAAATTCTTATGGAAGATGCCACCATTTCTATATTTTCTATCCGCACAATAACTCCAACTTTTATTAGTCTCTAGACTAGCTACCGTGGGGGGAATAAGCGTACAAACAATAACCAGGATACATAACATTCTACTGCTAAAGGATGGTTTCATTTTCATGACAATGGCACTGTGGATTGAAGATTGATCTCAACTATCTTCTTTTCTGATCTGCTCTCTGCAACTCCTCTTAGATTACATTGGCCATGGACATGACAGATTCATTCTAGGAACTAGTTAGCTTCTGGGCACCGACGTTTTCATTGTGATATGATTCAATGCAAACAATAGTTATGATTTATTGCCTTTAGTTGCTATCGTCAACCAATACTTGTGATTGATTTCCATTAACTGTTCTCGTCATGCTCCAACTCCGGGGAAATTCATTACATAATTAACCGCTGTCGTCATGCTCCAACTTCAGGGAAATTCATTACTTAATTCCAAGAATATACTATGAAAACCATAAACAAAAATATAATGAGAGTGATATTGTCGACTTTGTGATATATATAAAATTCATTACATTATTTCAAGAATATAATACTAATACAAGAAACAAAAATCTAATGTCAGTGGTCTTGTGGACTTTGTGATCTTGTTTTAATTTCCCTTTCCAAATCCTCCTGAACAAGCATTCGAGGTTTTTTTCATAGTGTGCTCATCGTGAAATAGAACAACCTCTTGTATGCAAAATAAGCTGTTGAAATAGCATTCGTCCAAGGCACATTATTCCATTACATTATATTAATACATTATATTATATCATGCCAATTTTTTTAAATATTGTCATTAAATTATATTATATCAATATATTTTGTCTTTTATTTATTTATTTTAAGTATAATGAGTTTTCTGTCATTGTGTGCTCATTGTGAAATAGAACAACCTCTTGTATGCAGAATAAGGTGTTGAAATAGCATTCTTCCAAGGCACAAGATGCCATTTCATTATGGCATTATGTCATTACAATCCAAGGCACATTATGTCATTACATTATATTATATCAACTTATTATGTCATTTTTTAAAATATGGTCATTACATTATATTATATAATATATTATGTCATTTTTTTACATTTCATTATGGCATTATGTCATCACAATCCAAGGCACATTATGTCATTACATTATAGCAACATATTATGTCATTTTTTAAAATATGGTCATTACATTATATTATATAATATATTATGTAATTTTTTAAATATAATGAGGTTTTTGTCATAGTGTGCTCATCCTGAAATAGAACAACCTCTTCTATGTAGAATAAGTTGTTGAAATAGCATTCATCCAAGGCACATTATGTCATGGCATGATGCCATTACAATGGCACTTATGCCATTACATTATATTATATCAACATATTATGTTTTTTTTATAAATATTGTCATTATATTATATTATACATTACATTATATTATACATTACATTATATCAATATATTATGTCATTTTTAAAATATAATGTTGTTGTGGGATTTAGAGGGTTAGAGGGAGGTGTTTTAAATTTTGCAAATGTAGTGTTGTTGGGGGTTCAAGGGTTAGGAGTGGGGGTGTTTAATTTTTCTTTTTAATGTAATGTAATGGGGTCAGGGGTTTAATTTTATTATTATTATATCTAATTGCTCATCTGCAAAAAAATATAGATTATGATGGGGTGTCAGACCCATAGATGAGTTTAAATAATTTCACATGAAACATTTTATATTTTTTTTATCAGTATGATGTTTGTAATTGAAACTATAAATGAGTTTTTGACAATTTATATGAATAATCTGTTCTTGTAAGGTCTAATATATGACTTCATTATGAATCACATCATAATTTGTTTGATTTTAATGGTTAGAGTGCTGGAATTATTTATGAAATATTTGTTTTTTTTAATATGCAAGTTTCAAAAAAGTTGTAATTTATCCCTTGAACAAAAAATCTTTTTCCAATTTAGGGGTTGATTTCAAAGTTTTTGTAAACAACAGTATGGCATGTTTAGGCCATGGCTCTATTTTTTACGCCCCCCAAAAAAATGTGTATACCGGTATCAACACTTTTCTATTTGGAGGGTGTTTTTTGTGTTTTTTATGCAAAAATCATCGTTTTTATGGCTAGAGTTCTCGTTCTTAGTATAAAGTTCTCGTTTCATAGTATAATGGGTTGGAGAACCCGATTTGATTTCCAAAGAGCAGGTATTGCACTCTCTTGTCCTGATAATTTGCTGTCCGAAACTTGTTATTTGATGATTAGTTTAGACCAAAAATCCTACTACCATGCTCAGAAGGATCCGATATGGCAAGTTGCCATGGATGAAGAGATGAATTCTCTTCAGAAAAACACTACTTGGGAGCTAGTTTCTCTTCCTCGGGGAAGGAAATTGGTTCAATGCAAGTGGGTATTTCGGACCAAGGTTTTTGCTGATGGAAGCACTTAAAAATATAAGGCAAGGTTGGTGGCAAAAGGTTTCTCTCAAATCCAAGGTGTGGACTACCATGAGACTTTTTCATCGGTTGCAAAAATGGACTCCATCCGCCTAGTTTTGGCAATTTCAGCATCTAAGCACTGGGAAGTGCATCATATGGATATTAAGTCAGCCTTTCTACATGGAGATATTCATGAGGAGATATACATGAAGCATTCTGAGGGCTACATATCTGATCCATATTTGGTTTGCAAGATAAAGAAATCACTATATGGGTTAAAACAGGCCCCAAGAGAATGGTATTCCAAGATGGATGCCTTCCTTCTCTCACAAAACTTCCAAAGGTGTAGGTCAGATCCAAATGTGTATATACAGCAGTATGATGGTTGTTTGATTATTATTTTTTATATGTTGATGACTTTCTGATCACAGATAGCACAGTTGCTTCTATTTCAGCCATCAAAGCTACTCTCCACAATGCATTTGAAATGACAGATTTGGGGCTCGAAATTGAGAAACATTCTGATGGGATAATGGTCACTCAGTACAAATACATATCAGACATGTTATTCAAGTTTAAAATGGCTGAATTTATGCCTACACTATTCCCTTTCCTTTTAGGGATCATCCTTGAAGAAGGAAAAAACACACCTCCCATGGACTGCACTATTTATCGACAGCTGATTGGTAGCTTGTTGTACTTGACACATTCTCGACATGATATATGTTATGCCATGAATGATGTATCAAGATACATGCAGCAGCCCCATGATCTTCATTGGAAGGCAGCCAAGAGGATCCTCCAGTATATTCACGGAACCAGGACCTACGACATTCACTATGCTGCAGACTCCGAGCTAGAGCTGGTTGGATACACAGATTTCAATTGGGTGGGTGATTCTATTGATCGAAAGTCTACTTATGGATATGTATTCATGTTTGGTGGTGGCCCCATTTGCTGGTATAGCAAAAAGCAGGCCGCCATAGCATTATCTTCAGCAGAGGCCGAGTATCGAGGAGCGGTGAATGCTTGCATCCAAGCAGTTTGGTTGCAAGGCATTCTTTCAGAGTTTGATCTTGGTAGTAATTTTTCCACTGTCCTCTTTTGTGACAATGAAAGTTCTATTAAGATATCCACAGATCCAGTTACTAGGTAGAGGACCAAGCATGTAGATATCCACATGCACTATACCATGGAGCTAGTGCATGACAGGACCATAATTCTGCAATACTGCCCGACTAATGAGTAGATTGCAGACATCTTCACCAAGAGATTTTTAGAAAATAATTTCACTTACCTTCGTTCAGTGTTGGGGGTGAGTCCATCAGGGTGATCAGACTACTTTCAGTGTTCAGCTTTGAGGGGGGGGATTTCCCACTGAGTTTTCCCTCTTTTCCTCACTTAGTTTTTTCTTTAGCATTGTTTCAGTTTCAGTGTTGTACAAGGTGACCTATGGCCTTAGTTTCCTGGGCCGTAACATTCTTATGCATTTTATGTTTTCTTCTCCTCCTAAGTATAGCTTAAGGGGGTGTTGGAGACATTTACCACCATACACACTCATTTTGGTCAATTTGGCCTAGTTAAACCACTATCCTAAGTTTTATTGACTTAATTGACATCAAAGGAGCACTATATGACATCAGATAGATTACATCCATGCCTACCTTCAATCAAGGAGGCTAACTTATCCTTCTCCTACATTCGACGACGCTAACTAGAGCACTCCGGGGGTGATCTGAGTGTCATTAATGCCCCATATTGCTAACTGATGGTTTCAATCGGTTAAACAGAGCAGTAAAGGCACCTGCCTTCATTAAATTGATTATTTATTGATTATTTAATGAACTGGAGTCAACAGGGGTGCCTCCAACCACTTCTGATGTTCAGTTACACTTCAGTTAACCTCATTAGTGTTCATTGGAGTCATTGATGTGCTACCACTTGTTGGTTGGCTTGTAGTGACATGTGTCTGACCTACTTTTAGTTACACTCAGTCATTTATTGCACTTCAACTTCAGTTAGGGCTCAGTTGAGTCAATTAGGGTTTTGATCAGTGGTTAACTTGAGTGTTGATTGTGGCTTAAATTCATTTAAGATAGACTCACTCATTCAATTCAAATGACCTCCTTGGGAATTCTAATTGCTTTGTCATTCATGCTTACACCATGATATTGTATTGTATTACTCATTCTTTGTGTGAATATACAGAGCTGCAACTCATTTTGTAGCACAATTACACCATTTTCATGCCTTATTATTTTTAATCTTTGATGAGACTTGTGTTTAGTCCCTAGATTACTGTGACATATTAATAGTTGGCTCCACACCTGTCTCAATTCTAGATAAATGATTCGGGCCAGCATTCAAGTGACCTGAATTTACAATTATCTCAAAATCAAAATCTTGAAAAATAACTAGCTAGAGGCATATGTTCCCCCCCAACACAGGCTTATTGACCAGGTATTTCAAAGCAAAATGGTTCATGAACATCTTGAAGTGACCACCCAATAGGTAGTGGTGAAACCTTTTTAGTGCATATACCATCACCAGACCTTCCCTCTCTGTGGTCGTATAATTTTTCTCTGTAGACGATAACTTTCAAATAGAGAAAATAATTTGGTGATCAAGATCTCCTTCCCCTGAATGTGGCATCACCACACCCAGCGCAACTGACGATGCATCCACATGGGTGTGGAACTCCTTATTCCAATCAGGAAAAACTGTTATTGGTGCAGAATCCATTTTGGCCTTTAACGTCTCACAAATGCTCTGACATTATTGACTCCATACAAATACCACATCCTTCTTTAACAACACCTCCATAGGAGTTTTGATCGCAGCATAACCACAAATGAACTTGCGGTAGTATCGTGTGCGCCCCAGCATTGCTCTCAGCTGCTTCACATTTGTAGGAGGTGATGTTAACCCAAAAAATTACCCAACTTACTCCATATGGCCTACACCAAAAGAAGACATCCATTTCCTAACCCTTATTGACTCCCACATCCTTGTTTAACTTATGCTTTCCCCTCAAAGGCTCAAAAAACATAAAAAAAGGGGCTTAAAACCCCCCCAAAAGAGCCAAAATAGCTCACAAAGGGGCTAAAGCCCTCAAAAAGGGGCTAAACACCCTAAAAGAGCCTAAAAAACACAAAGGGAGTTAAGAAAGAGGCAAAGAGGGATTAAAACCATAAAAAGGGCTTAAAACCCTGACCAAGGGATTAAAACCCTAAAACAAGAGAAAAAATCCATAAATAAGAGGTTGGGGGTCACTTTCAACTCACATCCATTTATTCCTACCATTATTATTCCTGCATGAGTGTGTTGAGGAACCATCATTATCAAGCCACTCTCTCCCTTCACTTCATCTCCTCCATTAGCTAAACCTCTTGTGTGTTGAGCCTTGCTCCACACCATACAACCTTGTGGAGAGGTAGCTTCTTGAGCTTGGGCATGGTGGCCCCATTTTAAATCCAACTGGAAGGTATATGCTCCCATTGATTTTTTTTCTTTTAGTTCATATGTTATTTAGATGTATATGCTGTGATTTCTATTCGCAAGGATTTTGGTAAGTGAGTTGCACAATGTCGCGGCAGCTGTGCAAGCTCACGTGACACCAAACAAGGCCAAATTAGCACGATGGGTGGAAAAATAACCACTTTTTATATTTAATGCATTAATTGACCACGTTTTGTGGACATAGGTCAGTAGTAGTTAGAAGTTAGTTAGAAGTGGACTTTTGATGTAAAGGCACAAGCCTATATATAGCGCTAGTTTTGCAATTGTAATAGACATCAATGACATCATTGACATCACAGGCTATCAAAGGTTAGAGATAATTGCATGAAGTATGAGATCTGGTGTGATATGTCTATGGTTTTGATGAGTCTTCTATTTTGTCTGCGATCTATCTGGATTTTTGGGATGTATTTGGTCTCCTTCTGTGGAGAAGAATTGTATGTTTTGGAACGATTACGCAGAATTAATATGACATGATGGTTGTTGCATACACATTGTCTTCTGTTTTCTTGTTTTCTCTACTGCAACATCAATGAGACGTGTGTTGATATTGTTATGATTTACTGACATTGCTGTAATAAAATAATGATGTGATATATTCCAATTCTGTCGCATTTGTAATAAATGATGGTTTAAGTTGTTTTATGAATGATACTGCTATGCTGACACTACTGCGACAAATGAATGATGCGATCTGGTAGATTGGTAGTTATGAGGATAAACTATGATCACTTTCTTAGTTCTGTAAGTTGATCATTATGTTGTCCACCCATCGGATGCCATATCTTCCCTTCTTACTACTGGAAACTTGGTTCTGATAGCTCTCCCTTGAATATCTCGGGTGAGATTTCGTCCTCTCTGCAGATGTTGCTGGGTAGGGTAAAACCTGTTTGGGCCAGTGCTCAGGGAGACCATGCTAGTTGAGTGTCGACATAGTGAGAAATCCTGTTGATGAGACTTTATTGGTGGGTATTCACCAAAAAATGGTTCTATTTCTGGGACATAGTTGCGATTAAAAGGAGGATATGTTTTGGCATTCGACTCGTCCGAAGATTGAGGGGTGGTTTGGTCGAAAATTGCGAGAGTTTGTTGAAGCCAAAAATCAGAATCTGAAGTTGTCAATGAGAAATTGGTTGGATACATATATTCAAGACAATCCTCATGAATGGTTCTTCTGTGAGTTTCCTGTTGTCTTGTATGAGTGGTTGGCGAAGTTCACTTCTAAGAAAACAAACTTCTAAGGAGGAAAACCGACTTCCTAGACTCCGGAGCTGATCCAGGAATTACAAGAAACATATAATAAGGCATCACGAGCTATTGAGGTGTGGTTGGTATTAAATTGAGCACATAAATCTATGGACAAACACACAACTCACAAGATAGATCACACAATTTACTTAGTTATTGAAGAATGAAATAGTGCAAAAATGGCTTGGAGCTGTGAATGCTTTTCATTAATCAAAAAGTAATTATATAGATAACTACAATGAAGTACAATGGCTTTAATAATCACAAGCAATTCTAATCCACATGAAGAAATTCGAATTGATTAGACTCTACTTGACTATAGGTAACTAAGACCTTGTCTAAATCACTATCGGAGGACTCAATAGTTAACTGATCTTGTCTAAGCCATAAGCGAAGTTCATCAAAGTTCTAAAACACAACTCAAGTGTTACATTCAGTGTTGACTAAGGCTAACTGACTGTGGTAGGTGAGAAATGTGCCCCTCATAAGTTCAATCAAGTAAACCTAGTGCTAACTAAATGTAGAGGACTAGAACAGAATGTAACTGACTCCTAACTTAGCTTAACCAATCATCAACTAAATTGAACTGACCTTGGTTGGTTTCGACACTCCCAGTGGCTCCTAAATTGTAGGGATTGGTCTAGGAGGCTCCTAAATTGATGAAATCAAGTGCAATCAGTGGCAATGAGCCTCAATTAGTGTTCCCCACACTTTAGTAACTGAAACATGTGCCCCAATTAGGCCAATTGGACCCAATGGTGTTAATGACTATAAATAGACTGGATGGACTCTTGATTTAGACATATGACCAAATTGGGCAAGGGAGGATTAATAATCCTAACACCCCCCCTGAATGCTAACTTGGACAATCTATGGTCCCTGGTAACTAATACCATATGTCACCCATTACATCAAGTAAAGTAAAGTAACTGCTCAAAAACAAGGTGCTAGGGAAAAACCACATGGCAAACCCCCCCTCCCTCTAATTAAGCAGGTAGAATCAAGATCAATCTGGTTCTTTTGTGCACAGGTATCCTAGGGCCTGGCATGTGAACCTCTCCATCATTATTTCTGGATTAATCTTCCTCTTTGGAAGAAGAATGATATGCTCAACTAAATCAGAAATATAGACAGCTGTCGGATGAAGACTGGACCCATGTAGAGCACCTAAAGTCAATTGATAAGTGAGAAAAGGTTCTTGAGGATTCATAACATGTGAGTAACACTCAAGAAAATGACATGTTTCATCCATGAAAAGAAAACCATGATTGGTAAGAACAGCCCCAAGTGTTAGGAACAAGTGTCCAGGCAGATGCAGAAAATCTTCCTCTTTACTAGTTCTGTGAGGAGATGGGCATGTGATCAATGGTAGAGAAGCACTAGGACTATTGAGAGTGATTTATTGAGATAAATAGTCTAATATAGCTTCTTAAATAGCTAA
Source organism: Pseudotsuga menziesii (assembly GCA_001517045.1). Lineage (NCBI taxonomy): Eukaryota > Viridiplantae > Streptophyta > Pinopsida > Pinales > Pinaceae > Pseudotsuga > Pseudotsuga menziesii. The sequence continues at coordinate 211,315 of LPNX010616696.1, forward strand.
TTAATCACATAATAAAATATCATAAACCTCATATGAGGAAACTAACACCAAATCCCCATCAGCAGTTTTGAAGAGAAAGTGCGGTACTTGATTTTTCACACCGGAATTGGTGAGAGCAGCTACAAGCATGAATGAAAGCTCTTGGATTTTAAAATATGAACCAAATAATATCATATCAGAAATTAAATCAGATATAAATAGGTTCAAAACAGATCCAAAACTGTGAAATGGAATCAAATCCCTATCAACAATTTTGTAGGAGACTTGCAGTACTTGTTTCTTCACACTGTTGATGAGAACAGCTACAAGCAGTACTAAAATATTATGAATTTGATATATTAAACCAATAAATATCAGATCAGATACAAATAATATCATATAATATCCAATAAGGTTAATATCAGATTCAAATAAATGGTTAACCAAGACGGTGGATGCACAACTTTCTTCTTCTTCAAAATTCTGAATTTTGGTGCATGCAATTCTGCATAAATTTGCTGGAAAATCTAGATCATGGGGAGTGAATGGATCACTCTGTTAATCTGATATTTCTTGAAAAATATCCAAGTTATCACATATTTGCACACCAGAATCAACATTAGAGGAATACAAATCAAATTTCTCTTCACTTTCGGAAGCAATTACTGGTAAATTTTGCACAGAATTTAAAAGGAAATCATCGATGAATGTTTTCATGGAAGTGCAGCAGTGTTTTTATTCAATATCAGAGATTTGAATGTCTTCTTCTGTTTCATAAATATGAGGAGATGAGATATCATATATCTCATAAAATTCTAGAGCATCAGGAGAAGGAGTCATTGCATGGAGACTGTCTTCAATTCGAATTGACTGTGTAGAAGCTTCTGCTTCTTCTTCATCTTGAACAACTTCATTAAAGAGAGTGGAGGCTGAGAATTTTGGATCAAGAGTGCTTATGGTGCTGTATATTCTCTCCAAAATGATATTATGATCCTCATCAATCATTCCAAAGGTTCTGTCCAATCTTTTCCAGATTTCCTTCGGGTCTTCAATAGATATAATGAGGTAGCGCAAGCTAGGAGAAAGACCCATTGTTATTGTTCCAAAATCTCCATCACTTTTATTCAGCCAGTCAATATTACTAAAACACTCTTTACTGAGTCCAATAGACACCTAAAAGAGACCTTGTCTCATCAGAGATGAAACCATCTTCTTCTTCCACTTTGAATAGTTTGTGGACAGAGAGAGAAGAGGAATTGATGAATCCATTCAAAGTTGTACCTGCAAAACAAAAAAAAGGCCACCATAAGATCAGACAGCCTGCACTTTTGGAATTTTATTCACACTCATCTTAGTTAATCAAGCAATCTTGATCAACAATTCTTTTGCTTGGGGTATTAAGTGGTAAATTCTCTGCTTCTGGTGCAGTGCTGGAAGGAGCAATTTTGCTCAAAAAATGATCCAGTAGGAGATCTGAGGAGGAGAAGTGCCTTGTCCATAGAGGATATGATACCATATTAAATTAAGCACATAGATATGTGGAAAAACACACAACTCATAAGATAGATCACACAATTTACTCAGTTATTGAAGAATGAAACAGTGCAAAAATGGTTTGCAGCTGTGAATGCTTTTCATGAATCAAAAAGTAATTAGATAGATAATTACAATGAAGTAAAATGGATTTAATAACCACCATCAATTCGAATCCACATGAAGAAATTTGAATTGATTAGATTCTACTTGATTGTAGGTAACTAGGACCTTGTCTAAACCACTATCGGAGGACTTAATAGTTAATTGACCTTGTCTAAACCATAACTAGAGTTCATCGGAGTTCTAAAACACAACTCAAGTGTTAAATTCAGTGTTGACTAATGCTAACTGATTGTGGTAGGTGAGAAATGCACCCCTCTTGATTTCATTCAAGTAAACCTAGTGCTAACTGAATGTATAGGACTATAACTGAATGTAACTGACTCCTAACTTAGCTTAACCAGTCATCAACTGAACTGAACTGACCTTGGTTGGTTTCGGCACTCCCAGTGGCTCCTAAATTGTAGGGATTGGTCTAGGAAGATCCTAAACTGATGCAATCAAGTGCAATCAGTGGCAGTGAGCCTCAATTAGTGTTACCCACGCTTTAGTAACTAAAACATGTGCCCCAACTAGGTCAAGTGGACCCAATGGTGTTAATGACTATAAATAGACTGGATGGACTCCTGATTTAGACATGATTCTCGATTTAGACATATGATGAAATTTTACAAGGGAGGATTAATAATACTAACAGTTGGAAAATATCTTGGAGGGCTACATTACCGAGTTTGCAGTTGATACCAATAATTCATTTAGTGAAGCAGAAAGGGATTTCTTCAACGGACGACGTGGTAGATTTTTTATGTCTCTGCAGCTATTTATTGTGACAGCTTGTCTATGAAAAAGGTATTCTAAAAATGGACCAAGAGTAGTGGAACTCTAGTGTGCAGAGGATGTAGGAACCATGACGAAAGGGGGGAGATGCATGGAAAGGGAAGGGGTAGATGGGCATGAGTTCTAGTGAAAGTGCGAAGGTCACCGAGGAAACAAGTAGTTGTACAAGAGGAGGAACAAGCTTTCGAGAGAAGAGGCAAAGGACGGGAGAAGGTCTTGTTGCGATCGAAGTGCGATGCCATGAGGAAAAACCACATGGGACAAAGTGAGCTTTCAGTGACAACGAGGATGACCAGGCCCAGGCTACACCTGGAAGGACGACAATATTGAACCCCAGCAGTAACGTGCCCACACCTCCGCGCACTACTCCACCACCAAGAAGAAACGCGCATTCTACGTCGAATTTCCCAATGTGTCAGCAGTAGTCTAGCAGTAGAGTCCCAGCCAGAGGAAGAAATCCCAGAATGGTGGTCGACAAAATGAAGCTACCAATATTTCATGGAAATGACACCGATGACCCAAAGTAATACTGGTTCTTGTGCGAGGAAATTTGGACTGCCTGACAGACTGTAGATGATGATGTCCAGAAAAACAAATGGTAAGCAACCTGAAGGGTCGTGCACTGGAGTGGTACATGAAATTCATGCTGGTTCCTTAGGGAGGTACAACAAAAACACTAGAAGAGATCCATAAGGGGTTATTTGAAGAATTCAAGAAGCCAAATTATGAGGCTCAGTACATTACCGAGTTCAAATAAATCAAACAGTTCCCTAATGAAACAATTTTGGACTTCGATCAACAGTTTAACATGCTAATGGATCAAGTCAGTGTCAAGATGAGCGGCATTCAATAGAAGGAGTGGTTCATCATTATGCTGGTCCCACATATCATACAACCGCTAATACAACAAAAGGTTGCGGCGCAAAGCGAGGCTTTGGAAATCGTGATGAAATCAAAAGCATCACCAGCAGGAGAAACCATGGTCGGGATGAACCAGATTCAAGCACAGTTGGCCAATATGACACTCCAACTACAAGATATCAATAAGGGTAAGGAAGATCGTATCGACCTTTGGTGAACCCGGTGTCATGCAAACAGACACTCGTGCTGGTGGGACGACTAGAAACGATGGACGGCGTCAACAAGTTCGGTTCGCTGGCAAGAAAAAGATAGCATTTGATATTGCAATGGAGAAAGACACCTTCTTTGAGACCAAGCATGCAATTGGGATAAATTTGCGTAAGTTACCGATTATTCACATGCCATCTACTTTTGATCCATCTGTAGAGGCAGGACCATCGTGGCAACATGGTACCTTGTAGCAGTTCTTTGGGAGTTGTTTGTCACTAGAAAGGGACCTCGAAGCCCTTGTCGAGCTTGAGACGTTATCATACCACCAGGATAACACATTGAAGGATTCCACTGTGAAATCCTTGCAAAAGAGGATGACAGGAAAGGAGATGAGGATGAACATCCATATCGGAGATTATGAGGCTGACTTGGTTATTATGGATCTTGGATCATATGTAAACATTTTGACGAAGAAAAATTGGCAGCTAATGGGGAAGCTGACATTGGGATGGTCACCGGTGCAGTGTCGACTAGCAAATCAGGCAAAAGTTCAGCCCATTGGTCACGTCTCAAAACGGGTCTTCGATATTGAAGGTATGAAAACGCATGCTGATTTTGATGTGATAGAAGTGGTTGAAGATGGAGGTTCTTATCCCGCACTGCTATGTATTGGGTGGAATAATGATAGCATGGAGGTCATTAATTTCAAGAAATGGGTCATTAAGTTTGAGAACCAGGATGTCAGGGTCATCGCTCCCATGGACCCTAAAGAAGGACACCAGTATATTGAACCAATGAAGCATGAAGCCGGTAGAAGTTGGGATCATGCTTATAATATCTCTAAAGACTATATCCACCCTACCGTCGATGGTGAACTTGGATGGCATGGCACTAGTTCTACATCCTATGATTACGATGATGCTATGGAAAATTGGTAGAATAGGTTGCATGAGGTGTCATTCAGGAAATGCGGGTTGATTACACAGTCTCTCCATCGTGTCGTGACTGAGATTGTAGAGTTACCAATCTATGAAGGGATTCCAACGTTATCAGAATGTCTTCAAGAATTTGAAGAGAAATTTTTTGATCCACAAAGGGTATTGGCCCTAGATGTAGCACTGAAGGCTACCCCGACCCGATGGTGGTCAATGCACAAGCAAATGATCCATCACTAGGGACAGTTTCAAAGATTGATGATGGTACGCTTCGATGATTCAGAGGTTTATCATGCTTGGAGATACAATGGGAAAAATGATCCCACCAGTCATTTGATAGAAATTATAATGTTAAGCCTTATGGGCATCGCGACCCAAAGATGAGTGGGCCCATGATTTTGTCCACACTTTGGTCGTGATATCGAGATCCTGGTATGTAGTGGAAAAATTGCAGAGAACTATAACCACTTGGGAGTAGTTGTCCGTTTGCTTTGTGCAGACATTTAGTTTCCGGGATGCCAACCCAAAGGTACATTATGCATTGCAAATCATCCGTGACATAGTGCTAAAATTCGTGTCTGTCTCATACCCAGTTGATCCACATGCACACTGCTTAATACAATCCATGATGACATGTTACAACCTATCTAGGGAACCTGAAGATGATGATGAGTTGTGGAACATTAATATCTCGAAGTCAAAAGGAAGCCATGATGTTGCAACACTAGACATACTGATGAATTTGATGAGTTAGTCCCTGAATATCAGTAAATTCCAAATTGGGTCAAAAGCAAACCTAAAATTTTCTTATATTGGAGACTATTGGGACAAGGAAACAATGGCCAAAATCATGGACCTGCTGCATGAATTCTAGGACCTTTTTTTGACATGGTTTTCAAAAATGAAGGGGATAATAGGGGACTTGGGGGAGATGAAAATCCCATTGAAACAAAATGCAAAACCAGTGTGACAGAGGTTGTATAGACTGAACCCATGATACAAGGACCACGTAAAGGTTGAGATTGCCCGGATGCTGGATGCTAGGATCATCGAGCCTGTCGAAGAATCAGAGTTTAAATGCCCTATGGTGGTTCAGGATAAAAATACTGATGAAGTCCACATTTGTGTCGACCTAAGAAAGTTGAATGAAGCCTGTGTGCATGATCCCTTCCTGACTCCTTTTACAGATGAGGTCCTTAAGGGAGTAGGCGGTTAGGAGATGTATTCCTTCATGGATGGATTTTTGGGGTACCACCAGATCTGGATTAAAAAGGAGGATTGTCATAAGACCACGTTTGTCATTGAATGGGGTTGTTTTCAATATACAGTCATGCCTTTTGGGCTAAATAATGCACCAATAGTATTTTCTCGGGTAGTTGTCGTTGTATTTAAATATTTTATTCAAAAGTTCCTGCAAGTATATATAGATGATTGAACAGTCTATGGGATAATCAGGGACCATCCTGACGATTTGTGATAGATGCTCGAAAAGTGTTGACAACATCAGATTGCATTAAATTCTAAGAAGTGCATTTTCTATGCGCCATTTGGAATGCTACTCAGACACATAGTATGTAAGGATGGTCTATTGGTTGATCTAGCGAAGATCACACTAATTCTTAGTTTGTTGCCGCTGACGAATGTGAAGATGCTTCAGGAAACGCTGGGGCATACAAGGTACTATCACAAGTTTATCAAAGGGTACGCTGTGATTACTTCCCCTATGGAGAAGCTATTAAAAAAAGATGCTACATTTGAATGCAGTCAGGATGGATGAGATGTTGCTGGTGCCGCAGGTGACTCTGCAACCTTTTGATAAATGGGCCGTGGATTTTGTGGGTCCTATTAATCCACCAGGGAAGAGGACTAGGACATGATACATCATTACTGCAACTAACTATCTGACCAGGTTGACAAAGGCTGCACCAGTTGTAGGTTGTACCACTACGATAGAAACAAGGTTCATCTTCGAAAATATTGTGACATGGTTTGGATGTCCCAGGATATTACTGAGCGACCAAGGCAGTCACTTTATCAACCATATTATGATAGAACTAACTAAGGATTTGCAGGTGCAACATAATAAAAGCACATCATACCATCCATAGGAAAATGGGACTATTGAAGCATTCAACAAAATTTTGGAAACAACGTTGACAAAGGTATGTAATGCTAATTGCGATGACTGGGATTTGAAAATTCCCGCAGTACTATGGGCCTATCATACCACTTGCAAATGGCTGACGAGACATACACCATTCAAGCTGGTATATGGGCGAGAGACGATCATGCCCATGGAATACATTGTTCTTAGTTTGTACATCGTTGCAACGACCGACATGGATGATGCAGAAGCATTAGAAGAGCACCTTGCGCAGTTGATCCAGCTTGAAGAAGACTGCTTTATTGCAGGCTTCCACCACCGGGTTGTGAAGGTTTGAGAAAAGGCACGACATGATTGCCACATTAGGAAAAAAACGTTTGTGGAAGGATATTTGGTGCTGTTATATGACAACAAGTTCATGAAACATCCATGTAAGTTACGAATGAACTGGTTAGGTCTGTATCTTGTTCATTCCATTACTTCTGGAGGTGCAGTTTAGTTATAGAAATTAGATGGTGCGGTATTTCCGACACTCATCAATGGGAGTCGCTTAAATCCCTATAGGACGGGGCCAAAGCTGCACACTGCTTGAGGCGCTGTGAAAAAAAATAAATTGTTATATAATAGCAAGGAGAGCCTAAGGGACGAGGCTGCGCAAGGATAGGAGTTAGTAGTGATTGAAAGGAGATCACCTGTGACAGCTACAGGGCTATGGATTGGTCAAATCAGTAATAAATGTAGGTATGACGCCAGGGGGATCTTCTCTTCTAATGTTCAACTATATTATCTGATATGGATAGGATTCTAAGCACTTCCTCGCATGGATGCCAAGCTGGTTTCAAGGACTGTGGATTTGACCTTTCTTGCCTTTTCATTCACTGTGACGATGGCGCTGAGCGGACTCAGTTTGTGGATTCTCTTAAATTTGTGTAGATGTTTGATTCATCATTTCAAAACCTACACTTCCTGTTTCCCTACTATTTTTCCCATGTGAACCACGTGCCGGACCTGTGGAGTTGGGGGAGTTAGTGTCATTGGACGAGACCTTTGCCTTAGGTTTATCAAAGATGGAATTTGGGGACATTAGCACACCTACTGGGAGGCAGATTACATGTATGAACGTCCTTTCCCATATCATCTCCACACTAGATACAGCACCTGCAACCTGGAGGCCTCCTCAGCCCTCCGATTTGGGGGAACCTTTCACATCCACAGTCCATGTTTCTTCACTTATGCTGCCAATTTTTGATTTCTTGATACAACAGGAAGATTTGTATCATGATGTGTTCTTACCCATCGATTGGGATTGACCTCTTCATGAAACCTTCAATCCAAGTGGGTCCTACCACCTCTTTGCGAACCAGGACCATGACGTTGTCTGTGCTAGTTTGGATCACGAAAAGAACCTCAACCATAGATCTATTCCTTCTTTGTAATGACCATTGATATTCGTGGCCGGTACGACTTTTCATGATTTGAAATCGTGGCTTTATCTACATAAGTCTATTTTGCAAAATCGAATGGGACCGTAGATCTACTTCAAATCTCATCTCTGCTGTCGGATGCTTCCAACCTTTAATCGTTTCGCAATTTGGGAAAGCTCCTTCCATCGAGCATGTTTTCTCAATGAAACTATTTCGGGCCGTTGATCAGGATTTTCTTTAATCACGGCCTTTAATTTGTTTGCTTGCTTTAACTAACTCAACAAAAGCCAAACTTTGACCGTTATCCCGCGCCTTGGGTCAAAACCACGATCTTTCATTGCTCTTCTTCATTGTGATCCTGGATTATTGGGTTATGATGCTTGTCTCTATCGTCCATGCTGTCGCGAGCTTTCACCTCTGGAAGAGTCTACCACCGTAGATTGATCCCTCTTCATCATCTGATGGTCCTAAAACATGGACAATGCACCTCTGATAACCTAAAGGGTGTTCACATAATATTCGAAGGAATGGAACCCTCCTCAAACTCTGTTAGGCCAATAAATCGACTATTGCAAATGAAGTGTTAACAGTTGGCTCCACAAGGGATGCTATCCTCCCAGAGAGGTAGCAAAGAACCCCTGTAGACCAAGTGCTAAATCCATTGGGATGTCCCCAATATTTCTTTGAAGCCTCCATTCTGCTCTAAGCTACTGCTTCAGTGAATTCATGTCACTCTTGCAAACCATGCTCTTGATTGCAAACCTGTGCTTGCAACTAAAATCGGAAAACAAACTAAAATAGCAATGAAGGAAATGCTCAATGATTTCTGAGCTTATTTTTTCCTACCTACTCTACCTAATTTAGTGCATAAGTTCGATTAAGTAAAATCATACTTCTATTGAAGCCAATCAAGCAACTTACCTAATAGTTTTGTTCTTTTTTCATGCTTGATGGACATAAACAAAATAGACGATGGGAGATGGAAATGACAAATAGACTACTCTTTAAAGTAGAAATGTGACCAGTCATCATCCTTACCCATCCCTCCCATGTACCTTGCAATGGGGTCATAGAAAACACAACAACCTCCAATGTATTCTGTCTTTTGCTCATGGGAAAGATATCTGGAACTCCCTTCCTCTAGTGATTTTTCAGGTTGATACCTGGAAGATTGTATAAGAGGGCCCACGGAATCTTTCTTAAATGAAACATCCATCCTTTTTCTTGAAATTTCTGCAACGAGAGCTTCATGTGCCTCGGGAGGGAGGTCCTCCTTTTCCCCAACAAAACCGAGTAGGCATATTCCTCCTGTGTGGGGTGATATTCCTGAAGGCAGAACATTAAAAAGTGTATTTATTTGAGGGATGATTCATCCTTCTCCATGAATTGACACCTCATCGCAAATTCCCAACGTATCAGTAGCCGGAGAGGGATTGCATGACTGCTTCTTCTTATCATCTTCTTTTTCGTATAGGTTTCCGGACTGTACCATCTCCCCTTCTTTCTTTTTTTTCTTAGAGGGTTTAATCATGTGTCGTATTAATTCTATTAGCGCTAAATTTATTTTTGTTGGAATTGGTCTTATTTCCTTCAAAATTTTAAGTTTTCATGGGTGATTGAGTTGGTTTCCAAAGTTTTCTCATTAAGCTATTTCCATGTTGGCAAAGAAGAGAAGTTAAAGGAATTTTAGGTAAAAAGAGAAATAAAATTTTCACAAGTGGGGAAAAAAGTTTTATTAACTTTTGAATGAAATTTATAAAATGGGCTTTATAAAGTTATTATTTTATTTATATTCAAACTTATATATTTTTGGATTTTTTTTCCAAAGTAAAAAAGCGGCCTCTTATTCACCAAACCAAGTCTTAATGAAGTTTTAAGTGCTAAACAAGATCTATTACCTTTCTTAAGGTATAATCAAGCCACTAGCACATATAATAATCCAACGGATAATGTAAAATTTGAAAACTCATCAACGGGTATTAGTGTTTCCAGAGAGTAAAGTTGTGAGGTGGTTAAATTGGAAAGGTGGTAGCGGAATTTAAACCACTTTCCACGTGGTAACTTTTGGTGAATTCCGTAGAGAAAAGTAGTTTGGGAAAAACAACTCAGTGGAGGCTCCGGAATAGACCATTATGTAAAGTTGACTTGGTTTTTAAAAAATCATTTCATTTGTGTGATGCATGCGAAAGGAAGGAGACAGTCCACCATATTTCCAAACTCAACTTTTACGTGTTTGTAATCACAGGGAAAATGGCGGAGATGAAGAGTCTGATCAAGGAGCTGGAAATTGATTTTAATAGAGCAATAAAAGGGAAGACACCACTAAAAAATGCAGAAGGGAAGCCCAAAAATAACATTATCTTAGAACTATTGCAAAAATATATACAGTGAGAACATTCGTGAAGGTATTGGTATGTGTTTAAAGTTTTACAAACAGAATTTATAGTGGAGAGTGTGCCAAAGCTTGGGATTATTCAAGTGTTTGGAGGCACTATTAAAAAATATGGATACCTTGATCAATAAATTCATGGGATTTATCTTAAAATAGATGATCTTACAAGGATAGATGCTATATGTTCTCTGAATTACAGTTAAACAATTCAAGGTTTAGAAGCAACATAGCATATTTTTTCTGAAAATGACTGTTTTAGTCATTTCATTCAAAGATCTGTTTCCAGCCAACAAAGAAGAATTTTCAAACATTGAAAGAGGTTTTTCATAATAACATTATGATATACAATAAAATCTCTCATTTTTTACATAGGTGTTACAGATTGGGAGAATCGAAGTCATCTTCAGAGGGAAAATGTTCAGATTTCAAAATGACTGTTCTAGTCATCAAATTAAAATAATTGTTTACATCAAATGAAGATGAATTTTGAGAAAGTGAAAGAGGATTTTCTTCAAAACATACCTATTCACAATAAACTCTTTCATGTTTCACACAGATGCTATGGTTTAACAGAAACAAAGTCAGTTGTACCAGCCATTTTTCATGTTTTCCAAAGGACTATTTCAGCCATCAAATCCAAAGAATTGTTTTGGACAAATGCAATTTAATTTTACAAACATGAGAGAGGTTTTTATTCCTAATAGGCCTATAATAAAAAACCTCCTTCATTTCTTACACATTAATCACAGTTTAGGATAATTTAAAATATCTTCACAAGTCATTTTTCCAGAAATCTACAATTTTATTATCTGAGTCATCAGTTTCAAAGGAAGATTTCGAGGACATTGAGATGATTTTGGAGAAATTAAGACATGGGTTTTGTTGAGAACATGTCCAATTATAAACACCTCTCCCATATTTCACACAGATATCACCATTAGATATATACAGGAGAAACGTTGTTGTAATTGTTTCTATTTTTAGAGTTCAGTTAGGTTTTGAATTCAAGGTTAGGTAGAGGTTATTCTTATATAAATTAAAATGTAATTGATAGTTTTAAGGGGGATTTTCAAGAGAGGAGAGAATCTACATTGTAATAACTTCAATTTTTCAGTAAATGAATGAAATTTGCAGAGGAGCAATGTAAAACCTTTTTCATGGCAGAGATTCTTGTGCCATCATTTTTTCCAGTAAGTAATTTCTTTATGTGACTGTTTATCCTATTTCCCACTCCATTTTGTATTTGATTTCATGCTTGAGAATTAGTGTTTATGGGCTAGAATTCATCATTCATGCTCTAGTTCCATTGTTCAAGCATTTTCAAAATAGTTTCTTCTAAAGTCTTGCAGAATTCACCCTAGTTAGGTGCTTTGTTTGATGGAATGTCTCCCTTTGTCTACTAATCAACCTGCTAATACCTCAAGACTGAGGAAATGGTGCCTACCTTGCCTTTGATCATAAACATTCAAAACCTTACCTCCTGCAACCTATTTCAGATCTAATTGTTGACTCCATTTCCCAATGGTCTCCTCCATGACTGTCCTACCAAGTCTTTTAAAACAAACTTGTCCTATTTGTCCCATCATAAATCTAACCTTCTGATTGTCTTTGATTGAATATCTTGAGTATAAAAACTTTGTAAATAGTGAGAGATCCCTCTTTGACTGTATTAGGTCAAAAATACATTCTAAAGTGGTTTTTTCTGTTACCTTGGGATTTACCTTTCACAACTTGGGTACATTCTGAGTGATAACAAATTCGAAAGAGGAATAACACAAGGGTAGGCTATCACCTCTAGTGCCTTTATCACTTTTTTATTATTTAACCTTATGAATTCACATTGCAGCTTGATTTTCTCCATCAGTAGGCCTTGGTTCTATATCCATCTCTTCAGGTATAGCCTGCAGGTACTCTTCCTCATATCCATTGTACACAGGCACACTAAAATCCTTCTTAAAATCGTCTTTTACAGACCTGGGGCTGCGTAGATTGCAATATTCAAAATACAGGTTTGCAGAACCATATGCTCGTATATCGGGCTGATCATATTTTTGTATACCAGGGGAGAGCTTTAGCAGGACAAGGAATTTCCCATTCTGCTTGTAGAGCCCAACCAATTTTAATGTATCTTCTATTTCACCATTGCTATCCTAACTTGACAAGTTCTTAGACATCTTAAGGTTTTCGTCAACCTCCAAACAATTAGTAAACATATGCTGCAGAGTGGTTTATTTTCTTTCCAAAAGAGGCAAGGACAGTTCAGGAGGAAAGGTGGCCGCATAATAGATCTTAGCAGCATTCTCAAGAGGTTCGACTTCCTTAGGCATGTTATAATAAAAGCTTGAAAATATTATGTTAAAACTAGACATGGCTTCACCCTCATGTCTCTTCAGGGAATAAAGTTCTGAAATTATTTGATCCAGTGGCCTTACCCTACCCCAAAAATTTAATAAGGTGCAAGAAAACTCTTCCCAAGTATTGATGGACTTAGGCTGCAAGTGCTTGAACCATTATTTAGCATGTTCTTGCAAAGACTGGGCGAAAACCCTCATGTAGAAATCATCATGTTCTATCTAAAAAAGGTCAGAGAGATGTTCAAAGGCTTGTAAATGTTTCTCAGTAGTGAAGTCTTTGGATTCTCCATCAAATTTGGGGAGGTACTTGTAATGTTTCGCGGGAAAATCATGGAGGATGGGAGGCAATTATAATGGTTTGTACCGGCTTGGAAAACTAGGAGAGACTAGGCTAGGCACAATAGCTACGATATCCACCAAGGTTTCATGAAGTTCACAGGGGTGACCTTTGACATCATGAGCGCTTGGAGAAAAATCAGGGTCAAAACAAGATGTACAAGATGACGCAATGCTTTCGGTTCGTAAAGAAGGATAAACAGGAATATATTCATAGCTTTGTTCTAAATGAATTGAGCCATAGAAGGCGGTTTTGATAAATCTAGGGAAGGATAAGAACAAACTTACAAGACAAGACAAATCCTCTTGGGAGAAACACAGATTCAAGCATCTTAACCTTTCACCATGCATTTTCGGGCCTTACAAGGGGTCCATTTTTCCGGACGTAGCCTGCCCATTCTTTTTGACCATTTGATTTCTGGGTCGTACCACCAGTGGAGTCGTTGAAGTCTAAACCCTTTAAGAGTGGAGTCGCAAGGTGAAAAGTGCTCAACCTTCTTGATTTCTGATCATTGTTCACCATCAATAACCAGATCTAAAACCATGTCGTTCTTCCTAGGGATAATCTTTCAACCTCATCCTCGGCAATGGCACTAGTTTGTTAGCGCTGACATCGTGCCCATAGGTTGGGAGGAAAAAGGTATCTCTCCCGGGAAACAACAGAACCACTTTAGACTATGCCTCCGGCCGTGCACATTCAGAGAGGGATCTTTCGCTTGTTTTCAGGTTTACTTCACATAGGATATTCCATCAAGAGTGGTCAGGAGTCCAGACTCCTGAATGGGACAAAGTGCATTAATGTGAGATGCAAGTGGGACTATTAGGGTAAGGGACAATTGGAAATGGATTCGAAGGCCTGGGTAGGGAACATTTGTAGGAGGAAAATAATGGCACGAGTTTACAGATAGAGGCAAGATAACCTTCGATCTTGCAATCAGGAGATATTTAGCGGGTGGTTAGTAGATGAGAGAGAACAACCCATCACGCGGAGCACCAACAAGAAGAATTCCATGTAACTTTAGAAGAAAAATTAATGAATTTCTGAAACAACAGGAAAAGCATAGCATGTATGAATTCCGAAATGTTATACACTTAGTTACAGACATGAAAGAAATCAACAAAATGGAATGAAAACAGGATGTACATTTCACGTAAAGAAAATACATATTGAAAGAAGCAATGAAACAGGAATCTCTGTCTTACGAAACAACTCTTTCTCTGCAATTTTATTCATAACACAGGTATCAGATCTTATTTACAACGAGAGCATCAAACCTTGAAGGTTTCCCAACCCACCAACTAACTCTTTATCCCCTTATCAGGAGTGCATTTATACTACTTCAGTTCTGAGATTATTCTCCGAAACAAACCTAAAAACTGTTTCCAATCATAATCATGCGTTAACAGTGTAGAGGGTGGGACTATTGCCACGATTTAAAAATATGAATAAACATTATGGATCTATAGCATATGGACTAACAGTGCAGAGTTTTCTTTATCCTGGTATGTAAAAGCGATCCTTACGCTGCCTACTGATGGTCAATTTCCAACTTGGGCCGTTTTAGACATGCTTTTCTGCCTCCTTTGACCGACCTGCAAGTCTTTTAAACCACATTGCTCAAAGGTAGACAAGAAGGCCTGTGCCCCGGTGCCTGAAATTTTCCTAGCGCTTCCTTCGTCTAGTAACACGATTATAGAAGGGAACTGGGAAAACGGTGGCCATGCACTTGATGATGATAAACGTCTTAAGAGATTTATCATCCTTGTATTGATCTCTCCCTCCTACGAGGAGGGTTTTATCGTAGTCCACGTAGCTGGGTGTGTGTTTGACCTCCTCCTCATCCGTGGCAAGGTTGTTAAGTGGAGATCATAGGGGCGGTGATGAAAGATTTAGACCTCCACTATCCTAGACTGAGAAGTTGCTCCAACAACTCTTCCACCATTGTGTGTTGGGACTTTGGAGGTCGTGATAGCCATTGGAGGTGTCAGATAAATGTCCTCGGGATGTAAAAACCCATGCATAGCACATCTGAGGGTAGGGATGTGTGGAAATAGTTGAACCTCCCTAGGTGTTTAACATCTATGCCTCGGTGGTTGGCAACTTCCTGGTGCATATAACCAGGACGACAAAGAAACACAATTTCATGTTCACCAACCATCAATACCCCCTTGTCGACTAAATTCTCAAACCACACAACCATGGCTGTCTACGAAGGGACTCAATACTTCTTAGAGTTCAACTTTTACCTCTCACCATGTGTACATTTCCATGCCTCGACAGATGCAAAATATGTAGCTATATAGGGCAAGCCGAAATGACCTGGAGATGGCTATAATCTTGAATACCGATCGACGTGACAGTAGCATGTGTGAGGCCAGGGTGGGGATCTTCTCTTCTAATTTTCAATTATATTATTTGATATGGATATGATTATAAGCATTTCTTGTGTGGCTTCCAAGCTGGTTTCAAGGACTATGGATTTGACCTTTCTTTCCTTTTCATTCACTATGATGGTGGCACAGAGCAGACTCAGTTCGCGGCTTCTCTTAACATTGTCTAGATGTTTGATTTGTCATTTCAAAACCTGCACTTCCTGTTTCCCTACTATTTTTCCCACGTGAACCACGTGCCGAACCTGTGGAGTCGAGGAAGTTAGCATCATTGAACGAGACCTTTGGCTTAGATTTATCAGAGATGACATTTGGGGACATCGGCTCTCCTACTGGGAGGCAGATTACACGTATGAACGTCCCTTCCCCTATCATATCCACACTAGATGTGACACTTATAGCTTGGAGGCCTCCTTAGCCCTCCCATTTGGGGGAACCTTCCACATCCACCATCCACGTTTCTTCACGTTTTCCGCCAATTTCTCCTTTCTTGATACAACTAGCAGCTTTGGATCATGACATGTTCTTACCCATTGATTGAGATCGACCTCTTCATGCAATCGTCGATCCGAGTGGGTCCTACCACCTCTTTTCCAGCTGGGACCATGACGTTGTCCATGCTAGTTCAGATTGCAAAAAGAACCTCGACCGTAGATCTATTCCCTTATTTGTCGTGACTGTTGATATTCACAGCTGGTACCACTTTTCATGATTTGAGATTGCAACTTTATCTGCACAAGTCTGGTTTGTGAAATCGTCTAGGACCGTAGATCTGCTTCTGATCTCATCTCCACCGCCATATGCTTCTGACCTTTAATCATTTCACGATTTGGGAAAGCTCCTTCCATCGAGTATGTTTGCTCAGTGAAAATGTTTCAGGCCATTGATTGGGATTTTCCTTGATCGTGACCTTTCATTTGTTTTCCTACTTTAACGGACTCAGCAAAAGCCAAACTTTGACTCTTCTCCCACGTCTTAGGCCAAAACCACGATCTATCATTGCTCTTCTTCCTTGTGATCCCAGATCGTTGGGTTATGACGCTTGTCTCTATCGTCCATGTTGCAACGAGCCTTCACCTCTGAAAGAGTCTACCACCAAATATAGATCCCTCTTCATCATCTGACGGTCCTAAAACATGGACAATGCGCCTCTGATAACCTAAAGGGTGTTCACATAATGTTCGAAGGAATGGAACCCTCCCCGAACTTTGTCAGGACCATAAATAGACTATTGCAAATGGAGTGTTAACAGGATCTATAGAGTCTGCGGTGCCTAGTGGCATCTCTTTTCATGATATATTGGGATATGTCGCTCCTACGCATCCGGGAGAAAAACTGAGGCAGCCTACAAAGAATCAGAAGTATCCACCAAAATTTTCACCGCTGTTAGAAGGGATGACTTGCTCGGTCGATATCATCCTTGCCCTGTTCAAGTTGAAGTTTGAAGACCATGATATTTTGTTACTTAAAAATTTCCGAGATGAGCCCTATCAATAAGTTATGTCGGTGCCTGGTGCCCCAATTCAACAGATTCCTCAACCTTGGGCTAGCGGGTTGGACAAAAATGGCTTGTTGGGGCTCATCAATATGCCTCACTTTGGACGACTGAATGAAGCCCATGCATGTGTTAAACAACTCTTGGCCTACTTTCATGGTGGGACGCTCTAGTTGAATGAGCCCATTCAAGTCACAGTCGAATTTATTGTGAGCATTACCAGCTTGCCAAAGGCCAGGGAATAACCGACATAGTATGTCCACGAGCGGAATACTGACAAGAAGCTTTGGTTTATAGTGGGATGGCTACGCCTATTGTATTGACAGCATCAATTCACAAGTGGTACGTATTGGAGCATGTATTTTGGCGAGCAAGGTTGTTCGAGGGAATCGATCGGTCCAATGCAACTTGGGCATGGTCGCATGCGCCCAGAAATGCACTGAAGGCATGCAAATGAAATGGTCCTTGTTCTTCCTTAACCAGTTGCTCGATGATGCTCTCCCTACTCAGGTTGGGTGGCCATTTTCATATAGTTGGCTATTAATTCTCATTATGCTTGTCACATGGATGGAACCCGAAGATTATCAACCAATAGCAGTTGACGTGGTGAAGGTGTGCCGCAACGCATTATATTAGAATTTGTGGTGGGTTGAAGATCCCAGTCAATAGGTGGACAGCGCGATCCACTTTTGGGTCTATTGGGAAGCACTGCAAGCCACGGCTATCAAATTTTTCCACTTATCTAATTATGCAGCGACCAAGTATTAGTGGCTTATTTAGTTTGCTATCAAACCACATTCCATTTATACCTAGGCACGTCGAGACCTTGATAGGTAGTGGATACCTTTGGATTAGAAAGTTACTAATGTAGAATTGGATGCCATTGTTCAAGAGTGGCCAGTTGAATGGCACAACCCTGTGGGTCAGAAGGAAATCTCAAAGGTGCCACGACCAGATGCTCTGGAAAAGCCTGTCTAGAAGGAGTTGAGTGTTCACAACTCTGACAATGAGTCGTTGACAAAAATTGAGGTCGAAGCAAAGTGCACATGGGAGGAGACTCACACCAAATGGCAGCAAGAACATGATGCGGGCAGCGGTATCCAATCAGGGATGGAGGACCAACTGCAACAACTCATCAAAGTGGTCACTGACTCCTCTGAGGTTGCGACAGAAGAAATACGAGAGTCCGACCACGAAGAGTTTGGTAGGGTAAGAGATATGTTGAATTCCATTTTTTATATTGTTTCCAGGTGGACATCCATGAGACATGTGATGCAGGAACTACCGTCGATCAGCATCGAGACCCAGGCTAGGAACGTTCAAGTTCCCCCGATTGTGATTGACATAGGAAAGGAGGAAGTGAACCAGTTACTACGGCCAATGTAGAGCGTTGCCTTGGACCTAAACAAGTTACCTGATCAAGTACTGGTGGGGCTGTAGCATGTTGCTGCCCAGGAATTGGTGGAGAGATAGAAGGAGCTGACTAATGGATATGTACAGTTGCAGAGTGTAGCCAAGAAGCTGCAGAAAGAAGCAGAGGAGATGCATCAGGTCAGGGTGTAGTTGGAGGAAGAGAAGGTACAAGAGATCGATGCATTGAAGGTGGCGCAGGATGAGCCATAGTGCAAGGCTATCGAGGAAATGACTAAACTTAAGAAGGTGCAAGATCGCCTTATCATTGAACAAGCGCAACTATGCGCAAGATGCGGTGAGGTCAAGCAAGCTATTATTGAGGCCTGTCAACATATTTTTGAGAGAACGAACAAGCCTACCCCAGTTGATAAGGCTAAGCAACTGGGGGAAACGATTGTCCAGCTCTAGGACACCAATCTGCTGCTCAATTCCCTGGTCCAACCAATGACCTCGTTGGAGTAGGTTGTCGAATGGAAGGCTTGTATTGAGGAAATAGTGACCCAATTTGAAACAATGGAGCAAGAAGACAAGACAATCATGGACGCAACAATGCAGTTCTAGGAAAACATTGTCCAATATTAACAGCTCGGCCAGATGACAACACAGGTGCAAGAAGTTGAAGGCCAATTGACGACACAGAAGCTGCGGTGCAAGAAATTCGACAGATGGTCGATGGAAACGCTAGGGAAGAGCACCCCATGCAACAAGTTTTTCTCAACTGTCAAAGACCTACAGAAAGAGTCTAGCTATAGGTTCAAGACATCTCGCAATAGTTCAAAGATTTCAATGACAATACATCGGTGTATACCCTGTTAACCTAACGTGGCTCGAGGACGAGCCACGAGATTGTGTTGGGGTCCTGTTGGCGGGGGTTTTGGTAAGTGAGTTGCGCATCATTGTGACAGTTGCGCAAGATCATGCGATGCCATGCAAGGCTAGATCAGCAAGATGGACAGAAAAATAATCACTTTTTATATTTAATGCATTAATTGACCACGTTTTGTGGACATAGGTCAGTATTGCTTAGAAGTTAGTTAGAAGTGGACCTTCATTGTAAAGGTGCAAGCCTATATATAGAGCTAGTTTTTTAATTGTAATAGAAATCATTGACATCATTGACATCCTGGGCTATCAGAGGTTAGAGATAATCGCATGAAACATGAGATCTGGTATGATCTATCCATGGTTTTGATGAGTCTTCTGTTTTGTCTGCGATCTATATGGATTTTTGGGATGTATTTGGTCTCCTGCTGTGGAGAATAATTGACAGTTTTGTATCTATTGCACAGAATTAACATGACATGATGGTTGTTGCATACATATTGTCTTATGTTTTCCTGTTTTCTCTGATGTGACATCAATGAGACATGTGTCAAATCTGTTATGATTTACTGATGTTGCTGTAATAAACTGACGATGTGATCTATTCCAATTCTGTTGCATCTATGATAAATGATGGTTTAAGTTGTTTTATGAATGATACTACTGTGCTGACACTACTACGACAAATGAATGATGTGATTTGGTAGATTCATAGTTATGAAGATAAATTACGATCATTGTCTTATTTTTGTAGTCTGATCATTATCCTATCTACCCGTCGGATGCTATATCTTCCCTTCTTACTCTCGGAAACTTGGTTCCGATAGCTCTCCCTTGAACATCTCGGGTGAGACTTCGTCCGCTTTGCGGATGTTGCTGGGCAGGGTAAAACCTGTCAGGGCCGGTGCTTAGGGATATCACACTAGTTGGGCATCGACAAAGTGAGAACCCATGTTGACGAGGCTTTGTTGGTGGGTTTTTGCTAACAGATAGTTCTATTGCCTAGGTGTTTTTTATGTTGTTTTACAGTAACATCAACTTAAGTCTTTCCTCTCCCATGGCTATATGCATTTTGTGCTAACCTTTTTCTCAAACATAATGGATATTAGGCACTTCTTCTGAATTCTATTGAATTTGCATCTTCTTCTATCCTTGTGGCTCATACTAGGGATTATGAGTTCCTTGTGATCTTTGTTTAGTTGTAATCATCTGTGGATTGAAAGAAACTCTAATAAATTCAATGCTTAGTATAAAATGTTGTTTGGAAGCAGGTAGGGACTATCTTAGCAAATGGTGAAAGGGATATAGGTGAATTAATTCCCAAGGCAATGGAAAAAGTTGGGAAAGAGGGAGTCATAACTGTTGCGGTGAGCTGATTTTATCTGCATGCAGAATTATTCTTGTTTTAAGTTTAACATATGTAATCAATAAAATTTGTTGATTCCTTTTTTATTATTCTTATGCAGGATGGGAAAACATTATATAACGAGTTAGATGTGGTGGAGGGAATGAAGCTTGATAGGGGTTATATTTCTCCATATTTCATTACAAATCAAAAGACTCAGAAATGTGTAAGTACAAAAGTTTCATACTAAATTGATATTCATATTGTTGTGTCTTGTTCTTTTTCTTAGCTATTTTTGGTTATGTTTCTTGTGGGCTTCGGGTTGTGTTTTTCCTCATGGTTAAGCCTTCTGAAGATGACCGACAATAGTGCAGAGGAATCTGTTATGAATGTTTGAACAAAGTCTTTGTATCAATATAGATGCCTGCCTAAAATGGACACATCTCATTTTGAGGATGGTACCCAGGCTTCAAAAGGATGGTACCCAGCATGAAGTCGGTGATGCTTAAGTTCAAAGCACCTTGTCATGAGGAAATTGAATAGAGTTGAACCTATGACTTCTCTTACATCAAGGGAGAGATTTTGTGTCTGGCTCTTGACCACTTGAGCTAACCTATCTCACATCTGGCTCATGACCACTTAAGCTAACCCTCAAAGCTATCTCCTATATAGTCGCTTGGATAAGTGGTACAATAAATCGAATGAAATTAAACATCAATCAGGCTCCACTATAGTTAGGCAATTAGGATTTCTGGCCTTGGAAAGCTGCTGAGTGATTCTGTACTGAGTTCATCTTTGTCGGATATTACTTTTCTAGGCAATTAGGATTTTTGGCCTTGGAAAGCTGCTGAGTGATTCTGTACTAAGTTCATCTTTGTCGGCTATTACTTTTCTAGATGTATGTCTTGCCACCCTCCTTTTGCTTGCCACCCCTCTTAAGTTCTTAGTACTTACCTGTTTGGGCTTTCTTGTGCTCCACTATATTTCTTGTAAAGCTTGATGTAGTTCATCTCTTGCTTTCTTTTTCTATTTTCTTGTAAAGTGTGCTTAAGCTCATCTTGTTTGCTATTTCTATATTTCTTGTGGTGCATGCTTTAGTTTATTGTGTTTGCTTTCTCTACTTTTATTTGAGATTTTTTAAGCACTGCCAATGTTTTTTTTGACAGAAACGGTTATATTATATAAAGAAGGTGGTATAACCACAGAAACAGGGTTCAACTTACAAAACACCCTTATGGAAGCGGCAAAGAAGGTCCAAAACTCCCTTACAAGAGGAACAAACTAACTAACACAGTAAATAATTGAAGATAACATAAGTTCAGGATATCAGAACACCAATAGAGTCCATCGAAACCTTTTAGAACTAACAGTAAACTGATAGGAAGACATACATATTATACTTCAGAAAAGAACAGACTGGAAATCATTCCACAACCACCAGGAGACAAAACAGTGCGAGATCCACAGGCTATGCAGAATCACCATAGGGACAAGACGACGAAACTGATTTTCTTACGCATTCCAATTTGACCGCCATGAGCTTGAGCTTGTCAACCTTCACCTCCAAATTTGCCTAAAACTTGATAATTGCAGATTCATACTTTCTGATAGTGCGTTTGAATTCCTTTTCAGGAATGCAGGTCTCCTTCCACATTTTCCAGCCTTCTGCCTCCTTCAGAATCGATTATTTCCATCGTGCCTTTGAGCTTCTCCACTTCCTCTTTAACATTGTAATCAACCAGAGCCGGCATGGATGATCCCAACTATTCGGAGGAAGCCATAACTACTACCACACTTCTGACCTCCTTCCCTTTGAGCTTCTCCACTTCCTCTTTAACATCGTAATCAACCAGAGCCGGCATGGATGATTCCAACGATTCGGAGGAAGCCATAACTGCTATCACACTTCTGACCTCCTTCGGTGCCACCACTCTTAGCTTTTTCCCACAACTTGCTTTGAAAACAACCTCAATTTGCATGCAGACTAGACAGACAACTGTTCCTCTTCCCTTCATCTTCCTAGCGTTTATATCTCTGCTCCTTACGCACGAAAACACCAGACCACCAGGGATCATCATACTGTTCATCAATTCACACATCACCTTTCCCACGAGAATTTGTTCAACTGTCTTCTGCTACGCGGTGCTCTTTTCTTTCCAATTAACAGTTGAATAGTGCATTCTATTTTTCCATGATTGCATAAGTGAATAATTTATTTTCTATGTTGGCTGAAAGATTTTCATTGAGCTGCCTGGTGTGACTACATCCAGAGAGAAATTTTGTAAGCATTGCGGACATTGAACAGTTTTGTAATTGTTTCAATATAAAAGTAATTACGTTGACCCTTATTTTTAAATGTGACTTGTTTCATACCCAATTCCACCGTTACTATTTGGTTGGATAGGGTCGCAGTCACTCTCGCTGTCTTCTGCTGCAGCTCAACTATAGATTAGATGAGCATCCTGTTAGTAAATTGTTTTAGCTACCGATGTTTGTTTTGACTCAAATAATTATGCGGATACTTCAATAATGGACGTTTTTAATGGGTTAGTTGAAAACCCATACATATTGTTTGTAATGGGCTAGTTGAAGATTCATGCATATTATTTGTAATTGATACAAATCTAATAATGCCCTGAAAGAGGGCTCTTGAGAAGCAATTAATGAGAGATTCTAAGGCAGCCATCACTAATTTCTGAGCTTAGCCAAAATAGAAAATTAATTGCTATCCACCTGAAAGATGGATAGTTGAGAGGACCCGCAGAGTGGAAACACATTAATGAGTTATTCTAAGCTACTACCACTAATTTATAAAATCAAAATAGCCAATCAGAAAATTAACTTCAATGTAGAGAATCTGCACAGTGAATCAAATTAGTTATTCATTCAATCTTACAAGATGAAAGATGGATATAATGTAGAGAACCTGCAAAGTGGATCAAATTAGTTATTCATTCCAACTTAATTTTATAACAGGAAAGACTTAGGAAATGGAACTCCAGGTAAAAGATGAAAGATGGATATAATGTACAGAACTTGTATAGTTAATCAAATTAGTTATTCATTTCAACTTACTTTTATAAGATGAAAGACTTAGAAAATGGCACTCCAGGTAAAAGAAGAAAGATGGATATAATGTAGAGAACCTGTACAGTGAATCAAATTAGTTATTCATTTCAACTTACTTTATGAGATGAAAGACTTGGAAAAGGCACTCCATGTAAAAGATGAAAAATGGATATAATGTAGAGAACCTGTAGAGTGAATCAAATTAGTTATTCATTTCAACTTATTTTTATAAGATGAAATACTTGGAAAAGGTAGTTTGAAAATTTTTCTTTAGAATTTGCTTGTTGAGAGTTTGAAAAACCATTTTGGTCTAGTTGGGTGGTAGACTAGGTAAATTATTTTAGTATAAAATGTTGGATGTTGGATGATTATATTTTTAGTAACAAATGTTGATGTTGAATAATGTAAAGCATTTTAGTAAAAATTAAAAGGAGAGAAAATTAAGACCTTATAAAGTGGTGATTAACCTTAATTCAAAATATTCTAAATACCTCTTCTAATTAGTGTAAAATAAAAAACCAATATTGCTAAATGAACTCTTGTAATCTTCAAAGTGAAATGGAACCAATTCTTAATACTTGGTAAAATAACTTATCATTTTACTCAACATTTTTTTCTTAAAAATATTATATTTCATTTTTATTAATTTTGTAATTTAAAAAAATAAAATAAAGCATTTTTTGTTGTTGTTGCAAATGACCTTTGACTTGCTGGGCCAGCGTTTGGTCTGAGAAACCATAGCCCATGGGTATTTAAGTTGTCAAAGCACCAACCCTTAGAATGGCTGGATTTAGATGCTGTCTCCCATGAACATCACGTTTTGATCTCGGGACGCCTTATAGAATGAAACCAGAAAGCAAATTTCTTGTTTTAAAGAATTCAAAAAAAATAAAGTCATCAAAGATTAATAATTATCATCTATCATTATTGAATATTTTTAAAGAACAAATAAATATTTTTACAAATTTTAAAATAAAATGATTTGTAAGTTAATCCTTGAAGTTATTGATGTCACAAAATTTTTAGATAAAAAATATTTAAATGGAATCTAATCTGCATTAATTGCTCATCCTTAGTGGTTGTTATTGTAGATGATATTTGTTGTCATCATTAGATTGCATCTTGTCTTCTAGAGAAGTTTCGTCTTGTAAGAAAATTGTGTCGGAGAGGTCCTCATGGTGGACAAAATCATTTTCAATTGATAGCCCATAGCAAGATAGACTTTCATTTCAAAATAAAAGTTTTAGTAGAGAATTGCAAACTTTGAGCACTATTTGTTGTTTTTAAATTTTTAAATTGTAATGGGCATGGTTGAAGGCAATCCATATCTTCACCAAGATCGTGTTACCACGATCACTCACTGACACTCAAATCAATGTTTTTTTTTCAATATTTTAAAGTTGAAGCTTGTGTGGTTGATTGAGGGTTAGCCAAGTTTGTGCATAAATATAATTATATTTATCACATCAATAGGTGTTTCTCTATGCGATTTAGTTTTGCAACAATATCCATAGATCCATCCATGTCATTGTCTCAGATTTTTCTTCCCATATTCCTTTTGTTGGATGGTTGATCAAGTAGGTGGATAATTTTAATTCCACTTATTATGTCGATATGTGTTTTCTTTGAGATTTGGTTTTGTGTCACTATTCATAGATTCGTTGTACCCTTTAGTATGTCTCCATTATGTCATTTGTCTATGGTCTGTCCTCCTTATGCAAGTATTTGAATTTCATAATCCTTTGTTCTCCTATGAATCATGTTTAGATAAGCCCAATGAAACATGCCAATATGAACCCAGTGCCATAGGTGTAGATAGTAACCCCACGACAAAGTCTTCATCCATAGTAAATGTGATTGCCATGATCCACAAGAATTGGCATATTTTTGTGTGAATTACATACTTATGTTTTCAATGATCCTCGTTGTCATCCTCCCCAACTTGCTGTTGTTTTCCCTCTTTCTTGGTCTCCTAGGGGGCTAGATCTTCCTTTATCTACTGATGGAACCCTTGGTTTTGTTCAATAGGACCTACAACAATAGGGAGGCATTGATGGTGTGGACACATTTATAGGGTTCTTGAAGATCTTTGTTTGGATGAAGAGGAGTGTGCCTCCAAATGTCTCTCCTAACGCAACGATATTTCTTCACAAATCCCAATTGTTGCCGATGTTTGAGGAGTTTTTCATGTATTCAAATTTGTTTAATTTCTTAATTTTCAGTTTGATTTGTATGCATTTTAAGAAGAAAAGTAGGATTTCTCTTTTTTCTTTCTCAACCAAGTTTGGGTGAATTTGGGGGAAAAACATCAAGGTTGAATTGGGTTTCCACAGATCAAAAACTATCTTAAGGTTTCCTTTTTCCTTTCTCAAATGTGTTTTGTGAATTGTAGGAAAAACATGAGGGTTAATTTGGATGCAAAAAAAGCCTAAGGAGAGAAAAATAATGCTTTCATCAACTTTTTTTCTTGTCATGTTGAGAAGTCATCATGCATCCACCCACAAATTCTACTTACTAATCCCAACCACGCCTATTGGCCTCTCCCTCCTAGATTGCATATTATATTGTGGTCTCAACCATTGAAGAAATGAGCATTTTTATCATGCATCTTTAAAAAACCTGATTCTTCAAATGCCTCTTCATTCTTAGCATATTTTTCTCTTTATCACTTGGTCTCAATTATGATCTTAGTTCTCCTTGCCCTCAAACTCAAATTCCTCATCATTTGGTTCTTGGTATTGGGAAGTTTTATCACTAAAGTTGAACCCCGACTACTAGGGTCAAGCTTAGAGAAATATTAAATTTTGGTTTAATGGGTAACTGAGTTGATAGAGTGTTGGAGGTATAATAGTACATAGATCAGGCTAGGTTTGAAAGCCAATACTGAACAACAGTATATATATCACAATCAAGACTAATAAGACAAAGCTAAGAGTATGAATTTATGAAAAACATGAACCATGTTTTACATATAGTACTCAAGGATAATTTCACATTAATCGTGAGAATCTAGCAATGAATTTTAATTGACCATACACAAGATAAATCACAACACATGAAATTCAATTATTGAAACAGAAAGGAAGCTCATATGAACATAATCATTTCAAAGCAGCTAAAAAAAATAAAGTGTATACATGCTCGTGCCGCTCCAAGATTAGAATGTTCAAATTACTGCCAATACAATCTCAGCCCTTGGCTGGTACCTCCTCCTTCCTCCCCCATAATATTTTTACAATGAAATATATATATAAGATAGCAAAGCTAACCTCTTTAGCATTTTTTGGATCTAGTCTAATGAGTTTTTTCCAAGTTTGGCTAATCAAACAAGAAAATGACCCATGTCTCTATTTAATAGGATTATACTTCTACTATGAATAAAACACTTAAATGAAATGCCACTTGCATTCATGGATGAGTATTGATGAGATATTTGAGGAAGAGTCATCATCTGTACCTAAATATACTCCAACCAATCTTTATTTCATAATCATAGACAATGACCTCGTCAATATTTCGTGTATATCATCTATTGGCATTGATGCATCCACAATTTGCCAAGTTGGATCATGCAAGGCCTTATACTGGTTAGATACTTTCTTCTGAAAGTCCAGCTGTTCATATCGCTCTTCTCCATAGTCTCCACATTCTGCTGCTATCTTTGGAGTTATGTCCAAGTATAGAACAAGATCTGGAGTTGGTAACCCAACTTTAGGCGCCTTACACCAGCTAAGGTTGAGTCATGAATTTTTGGTACTTAGAGATTTCCTAACTTGGGATGCATCTTTAGTACAACGCGTAGGCATTGCCCACCATGCATAAGATGGAATGCTTCATTTATTTGGTCTAGATTCATATTATGTGTAATGTACTCATCCACTTTGATTTCCTTTTTCATAAACTTCTCAACCAACCATGGCACTTGAGAACGGATTTTGAAACCACCAAAAGCAATACCCTTCCACACACATCCTGTAGCCAGCTAAAATGGCCTGGTAGATATCTCTTGTCCAGAAGCTGCAACACTGAAAATGATAGATGTCCCCCAACCCTTATGACAGTACTCGAGGACAGCTCACATTAAACTCACATTTCCAACACACTCAAAGCTGTA
Organism: Pseudotsuga menziesii; assembly: GCA_001517045.1. Taxonomy (NCBI): domain Eukaryota; kingdom Viridiplantae; phylum Streptophyta; class Pinopsida; order Pinales; family Pinaceae; genus Pseudotsuga; species Pseudotsuga menziesii. Next base: position 238,992 of record LPNX010616696.1, read on the forward strand.
GTCAACACCCCCATCAGTGATATCAATGATCACCTACTATATAGGTTCGTTAGAATCTTTGGGATTCACAAACTCTGTGACTCCAAAGTTCTTTGCAATTGCAAATTTATTAGGATCAATTTCAACGCCAATTATATGTGAAGCACCAGCTGCTTTGGCACCCTCTGCAACCGCAAGACCAACTGTACTAAGACAAAAAAATGCAACAATGGATCCAACCTCTACTTTTCCTATATTCCAAATAGCTCCCAGACCTGTAGGAACACCACAGCCAAGTAAGCATATCTTCTCCAATGGAGCTTGTTGGTTCACCTTGGAAACACTGACATCATGTACCATAGTGTATTGACTAAATGTTGAAGTTCCCATGAAATGATAGATCAACTTTCCTTTTATCAAAAACCGGCTCTTCATGTCACTTAGCATAAGACCAACGTCAGTAGCAGATCGAACCTTTCCAGAAAGATTTGTCTTTTCAGATTTGCAAAACTTGCATTCTCTACATTCTGCTTGGTAACAGGGGATTACATGATCCCTAGGTTGAACCTCAGTAACACCTTCACCAACACTTTCAACAATCCCAGCAGCCTCATCCTCAAGAATGTATGGAAAAAGACCCTCTGGATCCTTTCCACTCAAAGTATAGGCATCCACGTGGTAGAGAGACACATACAATGTCTTTATGTGAACCTCTCCAGCCTGAGGAGGTGCAACTATTTATAGATAACCAATCTAGATGTAGGAAATTGTTCCTCGATAATATCCTGTACATCATCATAAGGTGCTTGCAACAATTGAGCAAATTCCTGATGCTATGGTTAATTATGATAGCCCCTATTGCACCACTGAGCAATAGTCATACTATGAAAGACAACAACACTGAAGTATGCATCCAATAAAAGTATATAATAAAATTGGTGACATTATTTCTATTCAATAGCATGCAGAAATAAGTTCTCTCATTTGGGCTATTATTTAAAACCTGTACAAACTGAGAACGTCTAAGATTAAATATGAACTGTGGCAATATTGCAAAACTTGAGTTCAAGCTGAAAGAAGAGACATAATCCTTTTGGCATTTTGGTAATCACCAAATCTTGAACACATGTGAATTAAACACTTGGGTGATCCCTTCCATACCTCTGAATTGAAGTATATTCTTACTGGAAATTTGTCATTTTCACAAATTGTTGGACATAACATAAGCATTTGAATTTAACCTGTGGGATCAATTGAGGGTAGATTTGATGAAACCATTCTATGTGCTGATAGAAACTTATAAATTTTGTTGGAGCAGATCTGATGACAATAGGAAGGATAATGAAAGTATCTCATGGATGTTGTTATTGACATTTTCATTCCAAAGGATTATGTGAGCAGCGATAGAGTTGAATCACCTTTCAGGTACATATCACAAAAATTAGAGTTTAAATAATCACAATATCAATCATAAAAGGGACTTTGCTTGAAAGTCATATGTTTCTAGTTGCACTAGTACTATATCTGAAAATAAAAGTGGAGGAGCATCCTCGAGTGTGGAAATAACAATTATGAATTGCCTCACACCATGGTATTAATACCAATATTGATTGTAGCTTAAGCATGAAGTAGAAGAGACATCATATTCTGATCTTGCCATCTTACTTTTTATGATTCGACGTATAATATATGGAATTCATCGGTTATACATTACATTTAAGATTTATCTTTTTTACACAATCTTTCTTATGTAATGATCACCTTGCTCAATTAAAAAACTTCGTCCATAAGTTTGTATGTATGTATATTTTTTATCTTTATTTTCTTCTGTTATTATTAGTATTGGTGTATTTTTGTCACGTTATATACAATGTATATACCACTTTGCATTGCACTTTTAAATCAAAATTTGGTTAAGGAATATTCACCTTACACTTTGTAACTTGACTAGGCATGTTTATCAGTCAGACTTATTACATTGTATTTGCTTATTATTTGTTGGACTCAACTAGACTAAGTAAACTATATTCCGACATGATAGACCCAATTATATGTTTCTACTATGTTTATGATGTTACTATGCTTATGCAGATGCTCTAATTATGATGTTATGATGTTATCATTTTCATGATGTTACTATGCTTATGCAGATACTTTGATTATGATGTTATCATTCTCATGATGTTACTAGGCTTATGTAGTTACTATGTTGTAGTTATCATGAGATTCATTTATTTCATAACGACTATGTATGTTTGTTTGTCATTCTTGGTGAAATGTGATATGTATGATGTGGTACATGGATACCCATCCATGATGTGATCGATTTAATGATTTTATGCGATGGAAGGAAATGATGTTGATAATATGGACACGATGTTGATTAAATATAGATATTGTTATGAATGTATGTTGCAAAGTACTAACCCACAAGGCACGGGGGCTATGTAATAATCAGATACGTGATATGAAGTGTTATGTAGTACATATTTTGCAGAGATCTTTAATTACCAAAGTAATGATATGATGACACATTCCAATAATCTTGATAGCAACACAATATGGTTTTGATAGGGTATAGACCCAATATGCATTAGAGGAAATTTGATGTCTAAAATTGGCCTTATAAGAAACAAGCCAACAATAAATTCTTGTGAGTTGGAATTCAAAAACCAATATAATTTCAATAAAATGAGTCAACCATAATGGTTAACTTGACATATTTGTCATAGAAAAACTATTTTTTTGTTCGTATTTTCAACATATCTCCATGTGTTATTACTCAAATTTCAAGCGAGAGGGCTCGTTGGATGCGGAATTAAATTCTGCATCAACGAGTACCCAAAATACATACTTTTGATGGACCCTGCTACTCCAAAAACAAGAAATACCTGAAAAACATGATGATGACATCATCATCACATTTTTTTAGGTATTTCTTGTTTTTAGTTCAAAAGTATGCAGTGTGGGTACTCATTGGATGTAGATCATCATCACATTTTTCCAAGTATTTCTTTATTTTGGGGAAGTAGGGTCCATCAAAAGTATGCAGTGTGGGTACTCGTTGGATACAAAATTTAATTGTGTATCCAACGAGCCCTCCCGCTTGAAATTTGAGTAAAAACACAAGGATATATGTTGAAAATACAAAAAAAAATAGTTTTTTAATTTTATTTCTTCCTCCAAAATTAATAAATATTATTTTATTATTTTATTATTTTCCTTAAAAGGCCCATTATAGACCTCAAATTTCCTCTAATGTTGAGATGGATTGATGTATTACCCACCCTATGTCATTATGGTACCTGGGGTCGTGGTAGGTCCGTATTGAGACACACTTCCCAAGTTGTTGTGACGACAATGGTCAGATGCCTGCTCGGAGAGGCTAGGTTTGCTCGTTAGCTGACACTATCGCTCTCATGTTCTATGTGGTCAGGTCAATATAGCTGGAATTTGCTTTTGTACTAGTAGAGGAAGGAAAAGGATGATGTAGATGTAGGTTAGGATGAGAGGCTATCTTAGTTAGTACTGTTGAGGGTTGGGTATTCATTGATCTTGATTTAGTGGTAGTAGGTACTCTTCCAAATGCTTGATTGATTAAATTAATATAAACACAAGATAAGGATGTGAATCTTAAAGGGTTAGCGGTTAAAATAACCAGGGATGTTAAATAATTATGTTATATTTATGTGTGTTCTACTTGCATGAATGGATATTATTATTAATTAGAAGGTATGCCTAGGAGAGATGATTTTTTATTATAGTACATTTCTGATCTGTGCATACACTAGCCACACATGCACACTTTGCACATGTACAGTAGTATCGATATACAAATACATAACATGTCGAATGATCGTATAAGTTATAGCAGGCAATTATGATAGTTATGCATTGATCAAATTCAAATAATGGATGTTCAGTTGTTAGGGCATGTGTAAGAATAAGTCAATGATGCTATCGTTAATTGTATGTAGACATCATAATAAGCAATTAAGAGAAGTGTCGTCAAACTGAAGTATCGTTGATAAACATTAAACTTTGGAAATTTGTATGGTTTAACTATTAATTGTGATTAATTAAACCAGTAAATGTACCTTGATTATTAAGAAAAGCATGTTAGATTTTTTTTTTTGACAAAAATGGGTATGATATATATTAGAGCTCAGTAATGAAGCCCCTGAAAATTACAAACTGGTTTGAGCAAACCAATACTTAATTTACTACCTCCAAGCTTGGTAACCACTCCAGTTAAACCAGATTCTTGCTAAGGGGGGAAACCAATACTTAATAGTGGATTTACATACAATTCATTTCTACCAACAACCATAGATTTATTAGTAGCATGATCCACCATAGCATTTAGCTCACAAAGGATATGAAAAAATTCTATCTACCTAAATGAATTATAGAGGGATTTGATTCTGTTAATAAACCTGACTAGCCTTAAGTTCCTACAATGATTTTCCCCATTCATTGCTTGGATTATTAACCGGGAATCTCCAAATATATGACTTCACCCACTCCTTTATCCTTCAGCTGCATGAGACCTTGCCAAAGCCCATATGCCTCGACCATATTATTGGAATCTTGCTCTATATTCCAATAGTACTCTATATCATTTTTTCCTTCCGGGAAAATAATGGCCCCTCCACCTCCCGCTCTTCCTGGATTCCCCTTGGAAGCTCCATCAAAAAATAGTTTAAAAATATTCCTTTCTTTCAGCCAATTCTCAAACAGAGACTTATCAACTCTAATATCCCAATTTTCCAACTGTTTTTCGGCCAAAGTAGCTTCAGCAGAGAAGTTGAAGCTTTGCAACCAATTACTTTCTTTATCTGTCAACTTAGCTTTGTTATTGGGAATCCTCGTGACACTTACAATCTCACCCAATAAATTGTTTGCCTTGATTTCTATTTTCCAAGCGGGATGAACTATGTCCTGTAATATTCTATGGTTACGCTCAATCCATATGCACCAACAAATGAATTTTGGGATCTTCATCCAAAAAACTCTAAAACCTTTTTTCTGGTCTAGATCTTCGTTTACATTTTATCCCAATTGAGAAAACACAGTGGAATATTGCCTGATAGTTGAATCCTGACCTCCCAAGGTTTCATCATTTCATTCCATACCGAGCTGGTATGGGGTTAGTCTAAGAAGAGGTGTTGAATATTCTTGCTGGCTGCTAAACACAGTGAGCATCGGAATGGTCCAATGAATCCTCTCTTTATCAGGTTTTCCAGTGAGGATTTTACCGTGTACCAATGTCTAGGAAAACAAGGCAATTTTGGGTAAAGTTTTGCAATCCCAATTTTTTTTCTAGATTGTCGGATTGCATGGCACATTTGGAACAACAACGAAGTTCTTGTATCCTTCAGCTGTCATGTACCTCCCTGAGAATTTTCTCCATCCACATCGATCCCTTCTCCATTTGGCCATCGGTGCTATACCTGTTAAATGATTTAGTAGCTGGTTTCTATCATCGTTGAATTTTGCAAGGCAATCGAGTAGGCCCAAACCGGCCCATCTATTTGGAAACTTATTTTCCCACACTGAAATGTCCCACAACGAATTAATACCTAGCAGATCCAGCCATTTTTTTAATCCTGGTAGAACGGGAGGAGGTTTCCCAAGATTAACATCATGCCAAAACTTTATCATCTTATCGTTGACATGGATCCAGTTGTTAGAATTTGAATGCCATTTAGATATTCAAGCAGATATTTTTGATAATGTTGCAACAATTGAATGGAGAATAAACATACAAACTAAGAAAAAGAAACCACACAATAAACAAACAAGTATTGCTCAGGAATTTACAGTATATTCATCATAATAATATCTGGTGTTACAATAGTTTACATAGGAAATAATTTGAATGCATGAGTAATGAATTTGAATCCTCCAAGTGGATAAGACTGTATCTAACTAGATCTCTAACTAAAGGTCTCCCAATCAATAACAGAGTCCAAATAGACAACTTCCTGATGACCAATAACTCAACAACCAGAGACAACTAGTTAACTCAATGCAACTGAGAGTGAGGTAGGTAGGAAAAGTGCTCCTCCCCATGCAACCATGCATTATCCATGCATTGGTAGTGCTAGCTTAAGTGACCGTGAACTAACTGGGGGCTAACTAAGGCTAACTAGTACTAACACCAATTAACTGAAGCAAGTTGGTTTCGAGACTCCAAGTGGCTCCTAAAATGTAGGGATTGGTCTAGGAGGATCTCTAACTGATGCATGCACATGCAGTAAGTGGTAGTTAACCTCTAGTAGTGTTCCCCACACTTCAATGACTGGTACATGTGTCCCAATTGGGCCAAGTGGACCCAATTGATTTAGGTTCCTAAGTTAGGCTAATTAATATAATAGAAAGTATGAACAAGGGAGGATTAATAATCCTAACACCCCCCCCTGAATCCTAACTTGGAAAAATGAGGGCCTTGGTAACAAGACCATAGGTCACCCAATATACAATCTAAGAGACATAATACAAATGAGGTAGGAAAACCTCTTGGGAAGACCCTCCTCAAGATAGGAACTGAGAATCAAGCCTTAACGCCCAAAAGAGACCTGAGAAAGGAAAATATCTTTGCAGTAAAAGACTTGGTAAAATTATCTACAATCTAATCCTCTATCGGACAGTAGTGCAGTGTGATGGTTATGTCATGCACTGGTTCCTGAATGTAGTGCATGTGAAATTCTATGTGCTTTATCCTCTGCTTCTGAACATGATCACTAGAGATCTTGATTGTACTATGGTTGTCACAATAAAGATATACTGTAGGTGAAGTTTGAATCCCAAACTTTGTCAATATGCCATGCAACCAAACTGGCTGAATAACTACATTCACAACTCCTCGATACTCTGCTTCTGCTGAAGAAAGTGCAAGGGCTGCTTGTTTCTTGCTGGACCAACAAATTGGCATAGATCCAATCATGAATGCAAAACCCGAGGTGGATTTCCTATCGTTTCCATATCCTACCTAGTCTGAGTTTGTAAATCCCTAGAGATCCATCTGTGCTCCAGCAGCATAGTGGATCCCATAAGCAATAGTACCATGCACATAGTGCAAGATCCTCTTTGCTACCTTCCAATGCAACTCATGTGGCTCCTTCATATATATGGCAGCAACACTCATAGCATAGGATATGTCTATTCTCGAATGAGTGAGATATAGAAGGCTTCCAATGAGCTGTCTGTAGAGAGTGATGTCCACCAAAGGTGTGGAACCACCTTCTTCAAGCCTGATGCCTGATAATAAAGGGTAGGGGGTTTCCTTGAAATCCTCCATGTGGAACCTCTTAAGCATGTCTGATGAATATCTGGACTATGAGATCATGATTCCTGAAGTATTTTGAATTACTTTGAGACCAATGAATTGTCTCAACAGTCCTAAGTTAGTCATAGTGAATGCTTTATTAAGAGCAGAGTTGATGCTACTCAATCCAGCATTAGAGCTGCTAGTAATGAGCAAGTCATCCACATACAATACAACAAGAAGCAAGAACCCCTCCTTCTTCTTCATGTAGACATTGCAATCAGATTTGCACCTTTCAAATTTTTGAGAGATGAGGAAGGCATCCATCTTGGAGTACCATGCCCTTGGGGCTGGTTTGAGTCCATAAAGTGATTTCCTCAGTCTACAGACTAAGGAAGGATCATCAATAAACCCCTCAAGTTGTTTCATATAAATCTCCTCCTCTAAATCACCATGGAGGAAAGAAATCTTCATATCCATGTGGTGTACTTCCCATCTCTTGGAAGCAGCAATAGCCAATGCCAGCCTGATGGAGTCCATTCTAGCTATTGGAGTGAATGTCTCATTGTATTCCAAGCCTTGGAGATGAGAATACCCTTTTTCCACCAACCAAGCCTTGTACTTGGTTGTGGTCCCATCAGCAACAATTCTGGTTTTGTAGATCTATTTGCATTGTACCAGCTTCCTTCCTAGAGGTAAGGGGACAAGTTCGCAGGTCTGGTTGTCATGTAGAAAATCAAACTCCTCATCCATGGCTACCTTCCATCTAGGATCATGGCAAGCTTCCTTGAAGGATTGAGGATCTGACCCAAGCATCATAAAACACCTCTCAGGAAGAAGAGGTTATGCGTGAGATAGTGCTACACTCTCCTTCTAATATTGGGACCTCGTTCTTCTTTTGTCATATGGATCCCCAACACCATCTCCATCTGCTTCTATGAGTTGATTAGCCCATTTAGGCTGATGGAATTAGGTAGATGCTCAATCTGGATCTAGATCCCTTTGAGTTGTAAGCTCAATGTTTGGATCATGCTAGGATGACTCCTCTTTTGAATTTGAATAAAAAATGTCGGTTTTTGAAACTAAAACTGCAATAGGAAGTGAAGGAATGTTTATACCTTCATCAACTTCAAATGGAAGCTGTGATGATTTTGGAACTGAGAATGGCATGAAGTGATAGAAATAGTATGCCTTGAAGGAATGATCAACAATCCATTTCACTACAATATGCCTAGTTGAGATATTGGTGATCTCTACTGAGTCAGGTCCAAACAATACTTGCTTTGGTGAGCTAGTATGGGTCACCTAATAACCAAATAAAAAATTATATGCAAGAGAGGGCATGTATAGGACACCATGCTTTTCTCTGATGGTGTCTTTTCCTACTGCTAAGATTTGGGAATCATCTCCCATGTGAATAGTGGTCCCTTCTTTGACACTGAGAGAGGAGAAGAGATCCTTGGAGGCTCCATAATCAATCAAATAGGATGTAGACCAAGGTGGTCCTGCTTTCAAATCATGGCATATTTCATGTCCATTATCAGACTATTTTTCTCTTTGAATGTTATGCTACTTGAGAAGAGCAAACATTTCATCAAGTTCCTTCCTCATACAATGATCTTCAAGGTGATACCATTTTTCACAATAGGGACATAATGTTTTCCCAAATTTCTTCTTCTTAGAGTCGGAGGCCCTTTCGGAAGCTTGCTGATTTTGTTTAGGATTCGAATCAGCTTCCTTTGGCTCCTTATTCTTTGATTTCCCCTTTTCTTGTGCTTTGGAAGAGTCAATAACTAAGAGAGATTGATCTTTGGAGGTCTGGATGACTCCCATTCGAATCAATTTGTTTTGCTCCTTGATTAAGGACTCAGAAAAAAAAAACTAAAGAAGGAAGTTTCCAATCAGGAAATGTTTCCTGTTTGGAATGAAACATAGAGACATATACAGAGTACTCAGGACCTAGTTTGTTGAGTATGGAAAGGAGATTATTCTCATCCTTCCACTCTATCCTGCACTGTTTGCATTGCAGCACTAGAGACTTGAATTTGGAGAAGAATTGCTCAATAGTCTCGAAACTGCTATGTTGTAAAGATACCAACTCATTCTCCAGAATGTGTCCTCGAAGCTCATCTTGTTTGTTAAACAAACTATCAATATTCTCTCAAGATTCTCTGGGAGTCCTCAATCCTTCTATATGAAAGAGGAGATCTCTGGAAATATAAGTACATAAGTACTCGAATGCTTCATCACAACGGTTTAGGAACTTGTTCTGCTCTACCGGATGATGAGGCTCAACCTCTCATCCATGTATGATCCTATGGTAGCCATGCTTGTGCAAGTCCAACTGCATATCAATCCTCCAATCAAGGTAATTGGAAGTTGTGAGGATATGTGGTTCAGGAGTTTGAGAACTCATAATTGCTCTGGCTGGGAGACTGCAAATACTTCTCTCAAGCTACGTAGAACCTGTCCACTTCACTGTAAAATAACACTAAAACATATGAACTATTAGAATCATGATTTTCCTCCCAGCATGAACATGTTTTCATGGTCCATCATGCTCTCTCTACTCCTTTGAATGAATTAAGAACTAGCAAATTTTTATAGGGGACTTCTGTGGAAACCCAGCTGCTTCTGATGTTCGATGGGGAGAAACAAGCATGAAACCTGCTTAAGAAGGCTTTGATACCATGTTAGAATTTAAATGCCATTTATATATTCAAGTAGAGAGTTCTGATAATGTTGCAGCAATTGAATGGAGAATGAACATACAAACTAAGCAAAACAAACCGCACAGGAAACAGACAAGTATTGCTCAGGAATGTACAATATATTCATCATAATAATATCCGGTGTTACAATAGTTTACATAGGAAAGAATTTGAATGCATGAGTAATGAATTCGAATCCTCCAAGTGGATAAGACAATATCTAACTGAATCTCTAACTAAAGGTCTCCCAATCAATATCGGAGTCCAAATAAACAACTCCCTGATGACCAATAACTCAACAACCAGTGACAAATAGTTAACTCAGTGCAATTGAGAGTGAGGTAGAGAGGAAAAATGCTCCTCCCCATGCAACCATGCATTATCCATGCATTGGTAGCACTAGCTTAACTAACTGTGAACTAACTGAAGGTAACTGGGGCCTAGCTAAGACTAACTAGTACTAAGACCAATTAACTGAAGTAGGTTGGTGCCGAGATTCCTAGTGGCTCCTAAAATGTAGGGATTAGTCTAGGAGGCACCCTAACTGATGCATGCACATGCAGTAAATTGAAATTAACCTCTAGTAGTGTTCCCCACACTTCAATGACTGGTACATGTGTCCCAATTGGGCCGAGTGGACCCAGTTGTACTAGTGGACCTAATTAATTGATTTAGGTTCCTAGGTTAGGATAATTAATCTAATAGAAAGTATGAACAAGGGAGGATTAATAATCCTAACACACCCCTTGAATCCTAACTTGGACAACTGTGGGCCCTAGTAATAAGACCACAGGTCACCCAATATACAATCTAAGAGACATAATACAAATGAGGTAGGAAAACCTGTTGGGAAAACCACCCTCAAGATAGGAACTAAGAATCAAGCCTTAGTGCCCAAAAGAGACCCGACGAAGGAAAATCTATTTTCACTAAAAGACTTGGTAAACATATCTGCAATCTGATCCTCTGTCGGACAATAGTGCAGTGTGATGGTTCTATCATGCACCAGCTCCCGAATGTAGTTCATGTGAACTTCTATGTGCTTTGTCCTATGCTTCTGAACATGATCACTGGAGATCTTGATTGTACTATGGTTGTCACAATAAAGATCTACTATAAGTGAATTCTGAATCCCAACCTCTGTTAATATCCCATGCAACCAAACTACATGAATAGCTGCATTCACAGCTCCCCGATACTTTGCTTCTACTAAAGAAAGTGCAACGGCTTCTTGCTTCTTTCTAGACCAACAAATTGGCCCAGATCCAATCATGAATAAAAAACCTGAGGTGGATTTCCTATCATTTCCATCTCCTACCCTATCCGAGTCTATAAATCCTGTGACATCTAGCTGTGCTCCAACAACATAGTGGATCCCATAATCAATAGAACCTTGCACATAGTGTAAGATCCTCTTTGCTTCCTTCCAGTGCAGCTCATGTGGCTCCTGCATATATCTAGCACCAGCACTCACAGCATAGGATATGTCTGGTCTCGAATGAGTGAGATACAAAAGGATTCCAATGAGTTATTTGTAGAGAGTGATTTCCACCAAAGGTGTGGAACCACTTTCTTCAAGCATGATGCCTGATAAGAAAGGGCAGGGGGTTTCCTTGTAATCCTCGATGTGGAACCTCTTAAGCATGTATGATGAATACCTGAACTGTGAGATCATGGTTCTCAAATTATTTTTACTTACTTGGAGACCAATGAACCATCTCAAAAGTCCTAAGTCAGTCACAACGAATGCTTTATTAAGAGCAGACTTGATGTTGCTCAATCCAGCAGGAGAGTTGCTAGTAATGAGCAAGTCATCCACATACAATACAACAAGAATCAAGAACCCATCCTTCTTCTTCATGTAGACATTGCAATCATATTTTTAACTTTCAAACTTCTAAGAGATGAGGAAGGAATCCATCTTGGAGTACCATGCCCTTGAGGCTTGTTTGAGTCCATACAGTGATTTCCTCAGTATACAGACTAAGGAAGGATCATCAATAAACCCCTCAGGTTGTTTCATATATATATCCTCCTCCAAATCACCATGGAGGAAGGCACTCTTCACATCCATGTGGTGTACTTCCCATCTCTTGGAAGCAACAATGGCCAATACCATCATGATGGAGTCCATTATAGTTACTGGAGCGACTATCTCATTGTAATCCAAGCCTTGGACCTGAGAATACCCTTTTTTAACCAACCGAGCCTTGTACTTGGTTGTGGTCCCATCAACAACTATTTTGGTTTTGTAGATCCATTTTCACTGTACTAGCTTCCTTCCTGGAGGTAAGGGGACAAGTTCCTAAGTCTGGTTGTCATGTAGTGAATCAAACTCCTCATCCATGGATGCCTACCATTTAGGATCATGGAAAGCCTCACTGAAAGATTGAGGATCTGACCCAAGCATTATAAAACACTTCTCAGCAAGAAGAGGATGTATGTGAGACAGTGCTACACTCTCCTTCTGATACTGGGACCTCATTCTTATTTTGTCATCTAGATCCCCAACACCATCTCCAACTATTTCTATGAGATGCTTAGCCCATTAGGCTGTTGGAATGAGGTAGATGCTGGATTTGGATCTAGATCCCTTTAATTTGTAATATCAATGTCTAGATCATGCTAGGATGACTCCTCTTCTGAATCTGAATATAAGATGTCAGGATTTGAAACTGAAACAACAATAGGAAGTGAAGGAATGTTTATACCTTCATCAACTTCGAATGGAAGCTGTGATGATGTTGGAACTGAGAATGGAATGAAGTAAGAGAAATAGTATGCCTTGGAGGCATGATCATCAATCCCTTTCACTACAATCTCCCCAGTTGAGATATTGGTGATCTCTACTAAGTTAGGTCCAAACAATACTTGCTTTGGTGATCTAGTATGGGTCACCTGATAAACAGATAACAGATTGGTTGCAAGTGAGGGCACATATAGGACATCTCTAAACACACCATGCTTCACTCTGATGGTTCCCTTTCCTGCTGCTGGGATTTTGGAATCATATCCCATGTGAATAGTGGGCCCTTCTTTGACACTGAGAGAGGAGAAGAGATACTTGGAGGCTACAAAATCAATCAAATAAGCTGTAGACTAAGGTGGTTCTACTTTCAAAGCATGGCATATTTTGTGTCCATTATTAGACTGTTTTTCTCTTTGAATGTTATGCTGCTTGAGAAGAGCATACATTTCATCAAGTTCCTTCCTCATACAATGATCTTCAAGGTGATACCCTTTTTCACAATAGCGACATAATGTTTTTCCCAAATTTCTTCTTCTTAGAGCTGGAGGCACTTTTGGAATCTTGCTGATTTTATTTAGGATTCAAATCAGCTTCCTTTGGCTCCTTCTTCTTTGATTTCCACTTTGCTTTCTCTTTGGAAGAGTTAGTAACTAAGAGAGCTTGATCTTTTGAGGCCTAGATGACTCCCATTCAAATCAATTTGTTTTTCTCTTTGATTAAGGACTCAGAAAAAGAATCTAAAGAAGGAAGTTTCCAATTAGGAAAGCTTTCCCACTTGGAATGAAACATAGAGACATATACAGAGTACTCACGACCTAGTTTCCTGAGTATGGAAAGGACATTCTACTCATCCTTCCTCTCTATCTTGCACTGTCTACATTGTAGCACTAGAGACTTGAATTTGGAGAAGTATTGCTCAATAGTCTCGAAACTGCTGGGATGTAAATATACCCACTCATTCTCCAGAATGTGTCCCTAAAGCTTATCTTGTTTGTTAAACACGTTATCAAGATTTTCCTAGGATTCTCTAGGAGTCCTCAATCCTTCTAGATGAAATAGGAGATATCTAAAAATATAAGTACATAAGTACCCGAATGCTTCATCACAACGGTTTAGGAACTTGTTTCACTCTACTGACCGATGAGGCTCAGCCTCCCATCCCTGTATGATCTTGTGGTATCCATGCTTGTGCAAGACCAGCTGCATATCAATCCTCGAATCAAGGGTTGCGAGCATCTGTGGTTCAGGATTTTGAGAACTCATTATTGATCCGGTTGGGAGACTACAAATACTTCTCTCAATCTACGTAGCACCTGCGAATTTCACTCCAAATAACACTAAAACATATGAACTGTTAGAATCATGCTTTTCCTCCTGGCATGAACATGTTTTTAGGGTTTGTCATGCCCTCTCTGCTGCTCTGAATGAATCTAGAGCTAGAAAATTTTCATAGGGGAATTCTGTGGAAACCCATTTGCTTCTGATGTTCGATGGGGAGAAATAAGCATGAAACCTTCATGAGAAGGCTCTGATACCATGTTAGAATTTGAATTCCATTTATATATTCAAGCATAGAGTTCTGATAATGTTGAAGCAATTGAATGGAGAATGAGCATACAAACTAAGAAAAATAAATCACACAGAAAACAGATAAGTATTACTTAGGAATTTACAGTATATTCATCATAATAATATCCATTGTTACAATAGTTTACATAGGAAAGAATTTGAATGCATGAGTAATGAATTCGAATCCTCCAAGTGGAAAAGACTGTATCTAACTGAATCTCTAACTAAAGGTCTCCCAATCAATATCAGAGTCCAAATAGACAAATCCTTGATGACCAATAACTCAACAACCAGTGACAAATAGTTAACTCAGTGCAACTGAGAGTGAGGTAGGTAGGAAAAGCATTCCTCCCCATGCAACCATGCATTATCCATGCATTGGTAGCACTAGCTTAACTGACTATGAATTAACTGAAGGTAACTGGGGGCTAACTAATACTAACTAGTACTAACACCAATTAATTGAAGTAGGTTGGTGTTGGGACTCCTAGTGTCTCCTAAAATCTAGGGATTGGTCTAGGAGACGCCCTAACTAATGCATGCACATGCAGTAAGTAGCATTTAACCTCTAGTAGCGTTCCCCGCACTTCAATGACTGGTACATGTGTCCTAATTGGGCCAAGTGGACCCAAATAATTGATTTAGGTTCCTAATTTAGGCTAATTAATCTAATAGAAAGTATGAACAAGGGAGTATTAATAATCCTAACACTAGTGAAGCTCTTATTTGAACTTGGCCAGTGCCTTCATGCAAAGGGAATATATGGGGGAGACATGCTTTTTTTCTTGTTCATTGTCAAGACATCGAAGCCTCGGGCCAAAGAAATGCTTGCACTTAATCACCTCACTGCACCAGCATGGCTTGGAATTGACCATATTCCATAGCAATTTAGCTCTGATAACCAGATTTTGAGTTTTCAAGTCTCTAATTTGTAATCCTCCCTCCATCCTCGACAGTTCAATTTTATTCCAGCTGATCAAAGTGAAATTTTTCCCTCCACCATTTTTCCCTCCTTACCAGAGGAAGGATCTCAATAGGCCTTCAATAATTGCAATCATTTTGGAGGGGTCTAGCAGGAGGGAGCATTGATAAAGGAGGTAAGTGTTGAGGACAACTTTTATCAAAACCAACTTTCCTGCCAGATTTAGCAAGGTTGCTCCCCATCCTAGAATTTTCTTTTTGATTTTTTCAACAACCGGGTTGCAGGCCAAGATTTAGGGTTTAGAATTGAAGATTGGGACCCCTAGGTACTTAAAGGACTCCCAACTAGTCACTCCTTCAATAACAAGGACGCGGGAAATTCTTGACATCTCCCTTGGATTAATATTCTAGCTATAGATCTGGCTCTTCCTAAGATTAATCTTACTTTTGGAGGCTTGGAAATATCAGTCCAGTTCATTCTTGAATATTTTTGCTATAATCTAGCTAGCTCCTCTGAGCAATATTGTATCATCAAAAAACTGCGCATGGTTGATATCTTTCGTTCCCCGAGCCATCCTAATGCCAGATATTTTTTGATCCTGCCTAGCTTGCTCTAGCTAAATGCTAAGCATCAAAGCGTGGATTGCATAAAGTAGAGAAGAGAGTGGGAATCCTTGCCTTAGTCCTCTCGAAGCTTGAAAAAAGGGGTCTGCCCTTCCATTGATAAGCGAGGCGATCCAGGGTTTACTGATGCAGGCCTTGACCCATCTGATAAAGCTTGGATCAAAACCAAATCTCAACATGACTTGATAGAGAAAGGAGTGACAGACTCTGTCAAAATAATTTGCTACGTCAATTTTCACCACCATTCCTTTTTCACCATTCTTCAGGCTTGAGTGGATTGCCTGTTGGACTAATATGATATTGTCCTAGATTTTCCTACCTTTAATGAAGCCTCCTTGGTTCTCAGGGATAAGGTAAGGTATAATTTTTTTTAACATTCTGGCCATAATTTTAGTGATAATTTTCCTATGTTGCATAAGTAAATGGGTCAGAATCTGTCAAGGGAATTGGCATCCTTCTCTTTGGGTATGGGTTCTAGAAATGCTAAATTTGTGCTACCTCCAATTTTATCACATATCTGTGATTTGATAACCATTTTGAATAAGTATTTTTTAATAATTCCCTAGCACGCATTGATGAAGTTTACATTATACCCATTAGGGAGAGGTGCCCTATCATATTCCATGTCATCTATGGCCTCCTTTATCTCCTCCATCGTGACCAATTGGATCAATTTGTTATTTTCTTTACTTTTGACAGATCGTGGGACTAGCCCCATGATCTCAATTTCAACATTTGTAGGATGAGTTGAGAAGAGGTCGCTGAAGTGTATGGTGGCTTCTGCTTTGATGTCTTCAAAGTCTTGGATAACAGAGTCATGTACATGCATTTTGTGTATAGTTTTGAAGTTCTTTCTTGCCTTGGCTTGTTTATGAAAATAACCAGAGTTTCGATATCCATCTTTGAGTTAGCGACATCTAGCTTTCTGTCTCCACCATTCAGCTTCCTGTCTATAGGCATCATGGAGCTCAATTTGTAGTTTTAATTCTTTTTTAATGTCTTCATTATCAATACTTTTAGTTTCCATGTCAGTCTGGTGGGTTTCTAGCGCTATCGCTGCTTGGACTTTCTTTTGAGGAGAATCAATCGATTTTGCCTTGGATTTTAGTGCCTTCTTCAATCTTCTTAATTTCTCTTCCCAAACAAAAAAGAGTGATCCAGTGACTAGGGATGACCATGCATCAACCAAAATCCCCAGGAAATCCTTGTGGGTGACCCACAGTGGGCTGAATCTAAAGGGAATCAAGCTTAGATTCTTGTCATTCCTCATCTCAAGCAGTATTGGTTTGTGGTCAGAACCCCCGAAAGGAATGATTTTGGATGAAGAATTCATACCCAGCAGGAGGAAGGTGTCTTGGACCAAAAAAAAATCCAACCTAGCTGCTATATTCCCAGGGCCTAGCCTCTTGTTGTTCCAAGTGAATTTTCCTTTAGAAGGGATAACATCTGAAAGATCCCAGTCCAAGATGATCTCATCAACTAGTTCTCTTATGGGATCTCTGACCAAAGGCACCTCTTTTTCATCTTGGCTTAGAGTGATATTAAGATCTCCAGTAAGGATGACATTACCCTACAGATTACTCCTTTCATCCCGGAGGAGATTCCAACAGAATTTTTTTTCAGCGTAAGAAGTAGGAGCATATATATTAAAAATTCTTACCAAGATTTTAGTTCCTTTCTGTAGCAGTATGGTGAAGATACAGTTTGAACTATATTTGATATCAACAACTTCAAATGTCTGCTTGTCCCAAAGGGTTCCAATGCCTCCAGAGGCTCCCCTTGAGCTGATTGTGGCACTTCTTCCTTTCTTCCAGAATTTTGCACTAACCTGGAGAAATGCATCTTTCTCCATCTTGGTCTCCTGGATCAGTAAGATGTTTGGCTGGGATAAAGATATTAAATATTTCATAACTTCTTCCTTGACTTTGCTGCCTAGACCCCTGTAGTTCCAGGAGAGGAACTTCATTACTTACTTTTGGTATTCGAGGGCATCGCTCTTTGGAATTTCCCTTGATGACGGGTGTTTCTAGTATTTTTCAGTATATTTTCCAGAGTTAACTGGGAGCCTTGCAATTTGTCCTTGTAGGTGGCTTACTTCCTCACTTCTTTTTTCAATCTTCCTCACTTCTTTTTTCGATCTCCTTCCTTTGGTTTTTTTCTTTCTTGGTGTAGCCATCTCAATCTCCCCTTCTTCCTCTTCTTCTTCTTCTGTATTAGATTCCTTCTCTGAATTCCCTTGGGTTTCTCCTTCTTTTATGACCTTTGCTCCTACTTTTGTCTGGATCAAGACGGTAAAGTATTTCTCAGATTTTTCCGATAGGACTGCTTCTGGATCCTTGATTTCTTCATTACAACATCTCTCTTATGAGGTATTGGTTTCATCCCTCATCTCATTGGTATTTTGTGTTTCTTAACTTCCTTCCACAGGGATTAATATTGATTCTTTATCCCCCCCTCCTTTCCTTTGCGCTTCTCCGCTTTTGGTTTTAGTTTTGGTCCTTTCCATCATTTTCCATCCTTCCTCCTTGTCTTGCTGGATCTCGAGATTTTGAGGACAATTTCGGATGAGATGCCCGTATTCATGGAATCCTCTGCATTTGAATGGCAACTGCTCATAGTCAATCTTTTGAAAATGATACCAATTCTCCAATGTTAGTTTTATGGCTTCTGGTAATCCAGCTTCAAGGTCGACCTCCATATAGATGCGGGCACATACATATTGATATTTTGGGCTTTCCATGTCGATGTACGTCCCCAGGGCATTCCCAATTGCTTGGAGGAATTTAGGGTTCCAGCAGTGAAAAGGTAGGTTTGGGAGCCTAACCCAAAATGGGACTGCTTTGGGGGTGTCACCCTCGGGATCAAAGTCTAGAGTCCATCCGTTCAGGAAGAGGCCTTGCAACCCCATGAAATAGGGACTGTTTCTCAATATTAGGTCCTTGCCTTCCTTGGATTCAAAATCAAACAAGAAATATCCTTGTCCAACAGAGTATGAAGCTACATTTTTTGAGATTAGAGGTCTCCAGTTCCTTTGTACCCAACTCTTAGCATTTTTTGGCAAGGGCCAGAGCTGGTGAATTTCCCTATCAAAGCCCAATTTTCCAGTGAGAGGGAAACCCAAATAGTGTCCTCGGAAGGAAGAGCAACTTCCGGCACATCTTCGATTTGTTTGACAAATTTTGGTGGAGCTCCCTTAGCAGACCTCTTGCTTTGAGACGAGATTAGCTTTTCGAAAGAATCCGAATGAGGACCAGGAGGCAGTTCTCCGTCCACCACCACCACCATAGGAGCCTTACACTACTTTCCACCTCAAGAGAGCATTAAGCCATGAAACAAACCCAGAGACCAAGGCCTAGGGATCACCGAGAGCCAGAGGAGTTGGAAACCTCGTTGACCACGCCTGTTGCAGGCTGACAGACTGCATGCAGCATTGACTCTGCACTTAGAAGCACAACTTGCTATATCAAATCTCTATAAAATCCCTGAAGCAAGGATTAGCACATAGGCACGAGATCCAGAGCTCTTTTCAGACACTAGGAGGGGCCGATCGAGCTCAGAAAAGTGTACTATATTATTGCTAGGGTACTTAGCAATTAAACAAATAAATGTTGATATTATTTACTATCAATTATATTAATATTATTATTATTATTACTAATTATGATAAATAGTAATTGATATTATTATTATTATTATTATTATTATTATTAAACTAAATTATTGTCCATTGTAAAATCCATAAACGAATCTGTCAAAATGTTCGATTACTAGGTTTATATTATAAAAATGATTGATCAAAAACCTTGTCAAAAAATTATTAGCTTACTGAATGTACCATGTAAGTCAATATATGATTCATTAAGATAAATATAAAAGTACTACCATGTGAGACAAAGAATCCAAGGCTAGATTTTATAAATTAATCAAATTGCCACTTAAATTTATGAAGAGTCAACCTGATAACTATTTAATTAATATTCTATTCAACATATTAAACAAAGCATAAGGCTAATAATGGATTCACCATCTCATGAAGGTCCTAAATTGGACAGTTCGAGAATACTAAAATGATGTACATTCCATCCTTTAAATAAAATTGAACTAGACTTAATACCATTTAACTTCCCGAGAAAGAAGTATAGTATAAATAATATTTTAGTATGAATTAGACGATAAAATAGGTGATGAAAATGAATGCTTGGGGGGACGGCAGTGGAAGAAGGGGGGAAGGAAAAGGAAGGTGGAAGAAGGTATACAGAGAGGAATTTGAGGAGTTTTGGGGGATGGTTCCTTTGGAAATTTTATGGGAGGAAGGTAGGGGGAGTGTTGTAACAAAAGACAAGAGAAGTCTTGAGGAGGGGGTTAACTCAATGATAGAAAATTGTCGGAAAGGAAGTGAAGTTGCTCTCGATATTATTGATATGTGGGATCGAGGGATAGGAAACCCATCAATTTCCTAGGGTCATCACGATAAGAGCTGGTTGGCAGGGTGGTTCATCCAGTTTTGGTAACAAAGGCTTAGACGAACAAGGATACATGAGCAAGGGGACTATTTTCAACTTACATAATTCCAGGTATTTTTCTATTGTTATATTTTGTTTTAGTAATTAAATGTTTAATAATAGTTTAGAATTAAATATGCTTAGGAAATAGAAGAAGTAGATCTGCTATAAATATATAAATGACATAATTATTAAACTGTTAGTATTTTCCTACGTTACAAATTTAAATTTTGTTGAAAACTGATTACTGTTAAATTCCTAGAAAATATCATGCTGCAACATAGGTAAACAAACAGAAACACAAACATAGAAATTGATAGAAACAACAAGAGAAATTCTATTTTCTTGAATCTTATTAGAAACAATTCAGAATGAGCTCAGTCATTATAGAAAAGTGATTAGGAAATGATGACCCAGTGCAATGCCGAGCAGACAAGGCACTACAAATGGTATCAAAGCCAAAGGATCAAACACTTAGATCATAGGGCCCCATTCACACCTAAAATTATCCCAAAAACAATTACAATATAGTGTATTTAAATCTACAAATTTAGGACAAGAATATTTACACTAAATTTCTCTCCCAAGATCCAGCTATGTGCATACCACTAAAAACTACCTACATAAATAACGGAAAACAAAGATAAGGTTAGATTTTTTATTATTAATGTTTCAAATTGTTAAAATATTAATCATAAGTTGAATTTATGAACATAGGATCATATTGATATTTATGAAATAAGATATCCAATAATCCAAGTATTGAAGAACTAACTTTATATATATATATACCACTAAAAACTACCTACATAAATAACAGAAAACAAAGATAAGGTTAGATTTTTTATTATTAATGTTTCAAATTGTTAAAATATTAATCATAAGTTGAATTTATGAACATAGGATCATATTGATATTTATGAAATAAGATATCCAAGTAGTGAAGAACGGACTTTTTATATATATGAAAAATTCTTGAAACCTAAGAATAATTAAATAAATATAATAATAAATAAATAGATAAATAAATAAATAAGAAAATTAAAAGATTAAACCGGAAACCATGAAACTTATTCCTATAGACACTTCCAAGATGGTGGATTTCTCCGACGAACCACTATCCAAGGAATAAATTTTGTGGATTACAATAAATCTGCTATCGCAGACCTGCAACAAAAGACAACACTTTATTAGCAATGCGGTTAAAATATACCAAATGGTAAATTCCATAAAAATAATAACAATAATAATAATAAACAATCAAAGTTAATGATGGTTTAAAGGGAAATCCACGCATATGTGTTTCGAAACCATTAGACCTCCATTATGATGGGAAACCAATACCATTCTTGGCTGGACGAGAGTTATGTGAGAATAACCCACCTCATATAATAAAATGAAGTCAATTTTAAGTTAATGGTGCCATTTGGTATGACCAATGCTCCAACTATATTCATGAGCCTCATGAATGGTGTTTTCTGAAAATACTTGCATCGCTTTGTTTAGGTCTTATTAGATGATATTCTTATCTATTTTAAGAAGGAAAGTGAGCATGAGGAGCACTTGCAGTTAGTCTTGACTTGCTTAAGGGAACATAAAATGTATGGTAAATTGTAGAAGTATTCCTTCTTCCAAAAGTAGATTCACTAATTAGGGCATATCATCTCAGGAGAAGGGATCTCAGTGGACCCAAAAAAGGCGAAGGCCATCAACGATTGGCCAATTTTGAAGAATGAGCATGAAGTGTGTAGCTTCATGGCATTAAGAGGGTATTACCAAAGATTCATGGAAGGGTGATCCAAGATTGCAAAACCCATC
Source organism: Pseudotsuga menziesii (assembly GCA_001517045.1). Classification (NCBI taxonomy): domain Eukaryota; kingdom Viridiplantae; phylum Streptophyta; class Pinopsida; order Pinales; family Pinaceae; genus Pseudotsuga; species Pseudotsuga menziesii. Next base: position 261,135 of record LPNX010616696.1, read on the forward strand.
GCCACCTTGTAGTGAAAGGTAATCCAATATGAGTGGACTACTGAATGTGATGCCACATTTTCTGAATTAAAGAGGTTACTAACAAGTGCACCAGTCTTACGGGTATCATACATGGATAAAGACTTCATGATATGCACCAACGCCCCAATGAAAGGGTTAGGAGAAGTTGTAATGAATGAAGGTGGGGTAATAAATTTTGCATCTCGTAAGCTAAAACCTCATGAGGAGAAATATTCCACACATGATCTAGAGTTGGCAGCGGTAATGTTGGCACTGGAATTATGTATGCACTACCTTGTTGGCAGGAGTTGCATACTTAAAACAGATCATCAAAGCTTACATTATACCTTTGTACAAAGGGTTATGAATTCCAGGCATACGTGATGGAGTGAGTTCATGAGTGAGTACGACTTTGGTATCTCATATATCAAAGGAAAGGAGAATGTCGTGGAAACTGCTTTAAGTCGAAGGCCAAGGATTTTCTCCTTAATTCCCTTGAAGGTTTACTTGAAGGAAAGAGTACTAGGACAGGTTTTGGGGGATAATTGGTATCTTAAGGTAACATCAATTGTTCAGAATGGGAGGAAACCAGAGTCGAAGTATGAGGGGTACCATCTTGAAAAATATGGATTTCTACGGTATTATGGGAGGATGTATGCTCCTAAGGGAGGTGATATCAGAGAAACAATCCTTAGAGAGGCCCATAGAGCACATTATTATGCACACACATGAGTGAAGAAGATGTATGCTGACATGAAAAAACTCTTCTTCTAGTTTGGTATGAAGAGGGATGTGGTGGATTTTGTGGCGAAGTGCCTCGAGTGTCTATAAGTTAAAGCAGACCATCGACATCCAACTGGGATTTTACAGCCTCATGATATTCGTATGACTAAATGGGAAGTCGTTTCCATGGAATTCATTGTACGATTTCAACTTACATCTTTGAGACATAATGTTATTTTGGTGGTGTCGACAAATTGACCAAAAGCGCCTGCTTCATTCCAGTCAGAGACACTTATGATGTGACATATGTAGTAAGGGTATTTATAAATGAGATTGTACATCTTCATGGAGTTCCAAAGAAGATAATTTTTGGCAGAGACCCTAAGTGTTGAAAAGAGTAATCTCACCTGTAGTTAGGTTAGAGAGTTAGGTAACCCACGGCAGTATTTACTTAACTGTGGTATTCACCCACAGTATTATTGTTTTGTATTTCCCATTTAAACAACTCTGAATAATGAGAAGGAAATCATCTTCCCGTACTATTTCTTTCACATGGTATCAGAGCTTATGGCCTGATCCTTCCATTGTTGAGGTAAGCCTTTTCACAGAGTGGAAAGCACTCTAGCTCAAGCAGCGATATCCCTGAAGATTCAGCCCGCATCGTGGTTGAGATCATTTTCCAATCAAGCTAGTTGAAGAAGGAAAATCCCATCGGGAGAATACTGAAGATCCACAACAACCTAATCAGAGTTGTACTTGCCATTGCAACACAAAATCAATGGCTTGTGTATCAAACGGATGTGAAATCTGCCTTTCTTAATGACATTCTTGAAGAAGAAGTTTATGTAGACCAACTACCTAGTTATACTATCAAGGGTCATGAAGACAAAGTCTATAAGATAAAAAAAGGCCTTGTATGGTCTAAAACAAGCTCCACGAGCTTGGTATAGTAGGATTGACTCCTACCTAATCAACAATGGCTTCAACAGAAGTAGCAATGAGCCCACTCTGTATGTCAAAACAAAGCAAGGTAAAATATTGATGGTATGTCTTTATGTTGATGACATGATTTACACTGGTAATTTGATGCTTGAAGATTTCAGGACAGTCATGAAAAAAGAATTTGAAATGACTGATGAAGTACTTATTTGGCCTGGAAGTTACTCAAACTGATAAAGGTATTTTTATCTGCCAGCATAAGTATGCTATTGATATTTTGCACAGATTCAGAATGGATAAATGTAAACCAGCAAAAACCCCTATAGCTGTTGGCACCAAGTTAACCAAGAATGGTGATGAACCAGCAGTAAACAATACACTCTATAAACAAATGGTAGGCAGTTTAATGTATTTGACTGCAACTAGACCTGATTTGATTTATGCTGTCAGTCTTATGTCCATATTTATGGAGTCTCCCAAATATTCTCACTGGAATGTTGGAAAAAGAATACTGAGATATGTTGCAGGCACACTTGGATATGGCCTCTGGTACACTCATACACCAAATAGTACTCTTATAGGGTACAGTGACAGTGATTTTGCAGGTAGTCTTGATGATAGGAAACACACATCTGGTTATGCTTTCCATTTGGGTACAGATTTGATCTCTTGGGCATCTCAGAAATATCCCATTGTGAGCATGTCTTATGTAGAAGTAGAATATGTAGCATCCACCATAGCAGCTTACCATGCATCTTGGCTAAGAAGACTATTGAAAGATATGGGACACACTCCAAAATATCCCAGTTCTATTTTCTGTGATAATAACTCTGCAATACAATTTTCTAAACATAATGCATTTCATAGAAAAAGCAAACACATTGGCACTCGTTATCACTTCATTCGTGAGTTAGTCAATGAAAAACAAATTTCTTTACTGTTTTGTGGCTTTAAGGAGCAGTTAACTGACATGTTCACCAAATCATTGGGAACATCTGCATTTGTATATCAGAGAGATCGCTTAGGCATAGACAATGCTCATGATGTACTACCAGTTGAGATTAAGGGGGTGTGTTGAAGAGAGTAATCTCACTCGTAGTTAGGTTAGAGAGTTAGGTAACCCACGTCAGTATTTACCTAACTGTGGTATTCACCCAGAGTATTATTGTTTTGTATTTCCTATTTGAACAAATATGAATAATGAGAAGGAAATCATCTACCCGTACTATTTCTTTCACACTAAGTTCACCTCTAGATTTTGGACAAGCATGAAGTCAGCATTAGGGACACAACTGAACTTAAGCTCCGTTTATCATCCTGATACAAATGGACATATAGAGAGGGTAAATAAAGTAATGGAGAACATGCTTAGGATGTATGGGAGGACATGCAGGACTCCACTTAGTTGGGACAAGTTGGAGGATTGAGTTTTAATTGAACCTAAATTGATTCAAGAAATGAAGGAACAAGTGGTACATGTTAGGCACCAGTTAAAGGAAGCACAAGATAGATAGAAGAGTTAGGCCGATGCACACATATCTGATAGAATTTATGAGGTAGGGGATCATGTATTTATTCGCATAAGACCAATTAAAAGTACCGTTCGGTTTGGAAAAGGGAATATGTTGTCACCTCACTTCATAGGGCCATTTGAGATCCTTGAGAGAATTATACTGGTAGGTTATCGTAATGCACTGCCACCCCAATTACACAAAACTCATAATATATTTCATGTTTCAGTATTACGACATTACATAGTTGATGAGACTCACAAACTTCATTGGAAATAATTGTAGGTCTCGGATGAGGTAACCTTCATGGTTGAACCATTATGTATATTGGATCGTAGGGTCCGACAACTTCATAGTCACCACGTGGACCAATTTAAGGTCTAGTGGGACAAGTATAACCCATGATCTGCTACCTAGGAGGACGCCGAGACTATGCATTGAGATTTTCCCTCACTATTTTGACCATAAATTCGGGACAAAGTTTCCCGAAGGGTGGTTGTATGTAACGCCGGTGGGTGTACGTAACACCCCTTATTCTGAATAGGTGTGTTTATCAATCAAACTTATTACACTGTATTTTCTTATTATCTGTTGGACTTAGTTAGACTGAGTAAACTATCATTTCAACATGTTAGACCTGATTATATGTTGCTACTATGTTTATGATGTTACTATGCTTATGCGAATGCTCTGATTATAATGTTATGATGTTACTATGCTTATGCAGATGCTCTAAATATGATGTTACGATGTTACTATACTTATGCAGATGCTATGATTATGATGCTATGATGTTATCATTTTCATGATGTTACTATGCTTATGTGGATGCTTTGATTACTATGTTATGATGTTATCATTCTCATGATGTTACTATGCTTATGCGGTTACTATGTTGTAGTTATCATGAGATTCCTTTATTTTATAGCGACAATGTATGTTTGATTATTGTTCTTGGTGAAATGTGATATGTATGATGTGGTACATGGATACCCACCCATGATGTGATCGATTTAATGGTTTTATGCAATGAAAAGAAATGATGTTGATAATATGGACCAACTGCTGATTACATGTAGATATTGTTATGAATGTATGTTGCAAATTACTAACCCACATAACACATGGGCTATGTAATAGTCAGATACATGATATGAAGTGTGATTCAATACATGTTTTGTAGAGAGCATTAATTACCAAATTGATGATATGATGACACATTCTAATAATATCGATAGTAGCATAGTATGGTTTTGATAGGGTATAGACTCAATATGTTGAGAGAGATGGATGTATTTCCCACCCTATGCCACTGTTATACCAGGGGTCATGGGAGGGTTGTGTTGTGATACACTCCCCAAGTTTTTCTGATGATGATGGTTGGATGCTTGCTAGGAGAGGCTAGGTCCGCTAGTTAGCCAACACTACCGCTCTCATGTTCTATGTGGTCAGGTTAGTATAGATGGAATCCACTTTTGTACCAGAAAAGGAAGGAAAGCGAGGATGCAGGCGTAGGTTATGATGGGAAGATATGCTATTTAGTAGTTTTGAGGGTTGGATATTCCTTGATCTCGATTTAGTGGTAGTAGGTACCCTTCGCATGCTTGATTGATTAAACTAATATAAGCACAAGATAAGGATATGAATCTTAAAGGGTTAATAGTTAAAATTACTGGGGATGCTAAATTTTTATGTTATATTTATGTGTGTTCTACTTGCATGAATAAATATTATTATTAATTAGCAGGTATGCCTAGGAGAGATGATGTTTTCTTATAGTACAATTTTGACTTGTGCATACGCTCGCCACGCATGCACACATTGCACATGTATGCTAGTATTGATATACAAATACATAACATGTCGAATGATCGTATAAGTTGTAGCAGACAATTATGATAGTTATGTGTTGATCAAATTCAGATAATGGATGTTCAGTTGTTAGGGCATGTGTAAGAATAATTCAGTGAAGCTATTCATTAATTGTATGTAGACATCGTAATAGTCAATTAAGAGAAGTGTCTTCAATGTGAAGTATCATGGATAAACATTAAACTTTGGAAAGTTGTATGGTGTAACTATTAATCGTGATTAATTAAACCAGTAAATGTACCTTGATTATTAAGAAAATTATACTAGATTAGTGTAAGGGTACATAACAATTAAATAAATAATGTTGATATTATTATTTACTATCAATTATTATTATTATTATTATTAATTATGATAAGTAGTAATTGATCTTATTATTATTAATATGTTACCAGTAAACTAAATAATTGTCCATTGCAAAATCCATAAACGACTCTGTCAAAATGTCCAATTACTAGGTTCATATTATTAAAATGATTGATCGAAAACCTTGTAATACTATTATTAGCTTATTGAATGTATCATGTAAATCAAGATAGGATTCATTAAAATACATATAAAAGTACTACCATGTCAGATAAAGAATCCAAGGCTATATTTTATAAATTAATCAAACTGGCACTTCAATTTACAAAGAGTCAACTTGCTAACTATTTTATTATTATTCTATTCAACATATTAAACAAAGGATAAGGATAATAATGGATCCACCATCTCATTAAGTTCCTGAATTGGATAGTTTGAGAATACTTAAATGATGTACATTCCATCCTTTAAATAAAACTAAACTAGACTTAATACCATTTAACTGCCAGAGAAAGAAGTACATAATAAATAATATTTTAGTATGAATTAGACGGTAAAATAGGTGATCGAAATGAATGCTTGGGGCGAAAGGTGGTGGAAGAATGGGGAAGGAAAAGGAAAGTGGAAGATGATATATAGAGAGGAATTTGAGGGGTTTTGGGGAATGGTTCTTTTGGGAAGTTTACAGGAGGAAGGTAGGGGGAGTGCTGTAACAAAAGACAGAAGACAAATCTTGAGGAGGGGGTTAACTCAAGGATTGAAAATTGTCAGAAAGGAAAGGAAGCCCCACTTAGGATTATTGGTATGTGGGCTCAGGGGATAGGAAACCCATCGGTTTCCTAGGGCCAACACGATAAGAGCTAGTCGACAGGGTGGTTAATCCAGTTTTGGTAACAAAGGCTTGGACGTGAAAGGCTATGTGATTAAGGGGACTATTTTCAACGTACATAATTCCAGGTATTCTTCTGTTGTTATATTTTGTTTTCGTAATCAAATGTTTAATAATAGTGCAGAAGTAAATATGTTTAGGAAATTGAAGAAGTAGATCTATTGTAAATAGATAAATGGCATAATTATTAAACTGCTAGTATTTTCCTATGTTACAAATTTAAATTTTGTTGAAAATTGATTACTGTTAATTTCCTAGAAAATATCATGCTGCAACATACACAAACAAACAAAAACACGAACATAGAAACTAATAGAAACAATAAGAGAAAATTTCTATTTTTCTTGAATTTTATTAGAAACAACTCAAAATGAGCTCAATCATTATAGAAAAGAGCTTAGGAAATTATGACTCAGTGCTATGCCAGGAAGGCAGGGCACTACACACTTAATTAGTTTGCCTTTTCATGTTGATTTTGTAATCTCCAACAAATTTGTGAAGGGGTGATTCATTTTATTTGACTTGATTTTTTTTTCTTGGAGATGTGGGCAAAACAAATTTTCCTTTCCTCTATAAAGAAAATGTGTATATTTGAAAAAAATGTAGCTTCTTATTAAAAATTAAATCTCATTCATGTGGAATATTCATTTCCTATAGTTGAACTTAAAAATAAAGATTTGATTTAACTTTTACAATAATAAGATGACTGAATGTGTGAACTTTTTTCTATGTTTAAAAATTCAAAATTTTAGATTGATTCATTTCAAATTTTATTAAGAATGAAAAATGTTACAATGGAACATGAAACTTGGTTCATCGTCAAACTTTATTATACTTCAAAATTTCGTTGAAGTGAACTCAAATTTATTATCTAAATAAAGATTCATTTGCTACAAATTTAACTTATTTTATGATTTTAGTATTAATTAGACATTGGACTAAGAACCTCTGGACACTTTAATTGCTACACAATTTTGGAATGAAAATTTTGATTCACGACGATTTTCTATACTAGGTTGTAGTAAAACTTTATCTATTAAAAAAGGAATATCATTGTAAGCCTCTTTCTATTCAGACATGAAGTTTCTTATACACTTAACATGAGAAGAAAACAAGGAAATGACACCACAACCAATATTAAGAAAAAATAAAAAATTCCTTAAATAAAACAAGAGGGAGACACTGGTTTTCCCACATCATTATGAAAACATTACTTTATCCAAAATGGTCTTCTTAAGAATTTAATGGTTGATTCTTTTTGGATTCCATATTTCCCTTTTAAATTCACTTGCCTTGAGTGATTAGTAACTTGGAAAGCGAGGAGTGAAGTCAAAATCAGATCAATTAACTCATCTTTCTATCATTGTAAATATATTCAAAATTGTTGTAAATAGATGGTATACGGGTGATTCGGATGGATATCGGTGGCATCCCATCTATTCCATTGGCTTAAAATAGCTTTTTCCAGTTTGATAGTTTTTTACTATTTTTCGGGTCTTGAACTTTCAGGGCCATTTTGAGGCCCTAAACGATGTATTATTGTGAAACATTTTTAGAAGTGTTAGCTTTGAATACACTTTGGAATACCTCCCCACCATATACTACTCTATTATACCTTTCCAACGATGTATTGAGCATCCCAAGTAGAGATCACATGTAAAAGTTATGCCACAATGAAGTTGATGTATCAACTAACCATAACATGGTCTACAAACCTTTTGGTGTTTCATCTTTCGGGGTTAGGGTTTTGGTGTCTAGGTTTTTTCTCATGTTAAAAGGCCTTTAGGCCTCATTGTAAGATAGATAAGTGAATGAGTGTATCTGTCACATCTCTTCTCATAGATAAGCTGCCTTCATTCAACAAGTCTATTTCTTTTATAGTTTCTACATATTTTGTTTATTAATAAAACATGTGTTCTACCATGTTTCATTGTCTCTGTTAAATTTTTGTGGTTCATTTCGTTCCTTCATAAATTGGAATCAGTGCTCTGATACCATTGAATCTAGGAATATGAAAAAAGAGGCACACACTTAAAAAAGAAAACAAAGATTCAAAAATAAAAGAAGGGAGGTGAATCTGAGACCGATTCTAGTTCATCTTTTGACACAAAACATTACTATAGTAATAGTACATCATACACCTCTTTCTCTTCTCCTCGTAGGAAGAAAAGTAAAAGATTTAGTAAGGAGAAATTAAAAGGAGAATTTAAGAAAAAACAAATCTCCTGTCTTTGAAGGTGATTTAGACTCTAGAGAAAAGGATAAAGAAGTGTCGACAGGGATGAAAAAGTCCTTTAAGGTATATGACTATCCTAATAGGCTAAAGAAATGATTGGCCATTTATAATTTACATGAAAATGATGCTTAGTGGTGGAGAGATTTGAAACTTACCAAAATATAAAGGAAAACAAATTTACTTGGTAAAGTCCTAAGGAAAAGTTTCAAGAAAAATACATGTCTGAACGCTTTTTTGACAAAAAGATAAAGAATTTTTGTTGAAGAGGGGATATATGAGCGTGGATTCTATTGATGGGATCTAAAAATTATGTTTTTTTTGTAACTTTATTTTATTAGTTTCATAACCCATTCACCCGCAATTTAGTACATCTATCTTTAAGATGGTTATCCTTTACATTATTTTATTGGCTACAACTGATAAATGTAAAAGATATCTAAATCATTAATTTTGATGTTTTAAGTACGATATTGATGATGATCAATTAATCCTTGAGCGAACAATTTCTATGCTTTGAAATATTATCCAATATTGCACAAATGCTAGAATTTACGTTTGGCTTTCCTCGTTCTCACACTTCTTCTGGTACTAAGTTCTGCACTAAGCTTGATAATGTATTGGAGCCTGCTTCTTATCGATTCTCTAACTTACTTTCGTCTTCCAGTTCTTACTGATCTCGTAATATATGCATGTGCAAAATTAAAATCTTGGGTTTATGATGAGTTTTAAACATTGTTTTAAATTTAAACAAATAAACAAATAAAAACTATTAAACCTTGAAAGGATTATTATTTTTTTTTTTGAAATTACAGTAATCCTCTTTAAATTTGTTTAACTTTAAAATGAAATTATAAAGTGTTTAAAGTAATGATGTTTTATAAAACTCATTAAAAATAAATATGATATAACTTTTCGCAATTAATTAATTATTTATTTGTTTTAAAACTAGCATGGAACACTCAACACTCAACACTCAACCTACCATAATCTGGAGATTATTAAAAGCTAGTGTTTTATTTATAATTAATAATTAAACACTCAACCTACTACCATAATCTGCAGATCGTTTGATTCAACGCTCTGTCCAAAATTTGATTTGGATCAACAAGGACATACTTCTAGAAAACATTGAATTTTATTTAATTGTTGAGGTGTGTTTTAACTTCCATTTCAAACCTTGATATATAAATCCTTGTCTTGTTCTTTGAAAATTTAAATAAGGACATTTCATTGGTTTTGAATGTGTATAATTTATTTTTCTAAAGCACTCCAACTTGCATTGTACTCCGTGCTGAGTAAAGGATTGAAAAGTTCATTGTTGTGGACTGATTCCAAACTTGCCTGGGAAGTATTAGATAGTTAGCACATGCATGAATTAAAAAAAAAAAACCCAAGGTCTAAGTTTAATTAAAATAGAAATTGAAGTTTAGTAATTGTAAATTTGTAGGTAGGAATACAAAATAGAGTAATTAGTATTTGAATTAAGATATAGCTTAATGTTTATTTTTAGTGAAATAATTTGTGGGGATTAGTTTGTAATTCATAGGATTAGTTTATGATTTTGTATAAAAGTTGGTCTTTAAATTGTAATAGTATTTATTTTTTACCTTTCATTTCTAATTAATAGTATTTATTTTTTACCTTTCATTTCTGTGAATTATCTTTTATAAATTAAAAAATGTTTTCTTGAGAATTTAGATTCCTTTCATTTTGATTACTCAAGTTTATTATTGAAACTTAGAATGAATTCAGTTTATAATTTGGATTTAGTTTCCTTCGTTAAGATTGGTTTGATTTGGATTTTTATAGTTTACATTCTTTCTGCATTTTGCATTCTTACACTTAGATTTCATTTCTCTATTTTTAACTTTTTGTACTTTAGATTTTTGGTAGCTATAGTCACTGATAGATAGATAAATGACCTAACTCGTGAGATATGGTCACTCTGTGATGAGTTTTCTCCCTAGGTGTTGAGCTATATCAATTTGCTTGTTTTGTTTATTACATTTAAGCACATTTATTAAAAATAGGTTACTGTTACGGAGAGAAGCTTCCTATGGCTTGGGGTGTTTGGATTGGGGTGTACCACAACAGACAGCTAGACATGAGAAATTAATCCCTTCCCAATATGCAAGAGAAACCAAACATCTAACACTAAGGGACCTCGAATCATACCTTATTTCGGACGGTTGAAGTAGATCTCCGTTGAGCTTTTTCCAATCCAGCTTGCGCTAACAATTTTCTCTCAACAACAGCAAACAAGACAAGCATGCTATATGATATGGTGTTAGATCTACTCTATCATATATAATCAACAATGTATAAGCAATTAAACATATCTATGGATTCAATATTCATTCAAATGCACATTATTGGACAAGAAAAGATATTTCTATTAATCAAATTAGAGATTACACAAGTGACAACCTCTGTCGACACGTCTACGAACCGGAGAAACCGAGTCCTCCACCTGGGCCTCCACCACCGCAATCCTCCATCTCTCGATAGCAAACTCACAAGCAAAGGAAAGCTTGGGAAGAACACAAAGCACTCCAAAGGGACAAAGGGATGCAGACTCAAGTATATGCAAACTGTGGAAACAATGGACTATAGTTTCCTTGTTCTTCAATTCCTTCTCTTCAATGTTTCCAAGGGGTTTCTTATATAGCACTCCAAAGGGGTAATGGAGGGTCAAATATGAGCGATCTCAAGGCATATGGAAGTTCAAGAGTCAAGTGGTTCGGACTCATATGAAGGAAAACTCCAAAAGTATTTGGATTTATGCACACATCCAGATGTACATGGGTTTGAGGTCAAAAGTCACATGTACACGCGAGTATGGGTTTAAAAGTCGTGTACAACAATAAACAGGGGTTTTTAGGGATGAACTTGGAAACATCAAATATAATATCAATCCATGGGATCTAAAGAGTCTGTAGAGGGATAGGGAAGGCCATAAATATGTGATTAACCATGTGTGGTAAAATCAGCTATAACAGATGCCCCCTAATGTGTGAGGTTAGAGGGGTAACATGATGGCTGGAATACATTATAAAATCCATCCCAAAAGTGGAGTGATGAAGAACCAGGTGGAAGAACCAACCATCCATTAGTATAGTACAATAATCAATCTCTGCATGTGACTGCAAATACATATAGCAGTCCCAGATACATAAGAGTACAATGGCCATGAATAGGCATGATATACAAAATGTGACATGTGTGTTCATCACCACGTACAATATATAATAGATTAGAATCTCCATGATGAAGATGTACAATGGATCAGGATCTCCATAGAAGCTGAAGATATACAATGGATCAAAATCTCCAAAGTGGATGAAGATATCTGACATACACTGGAATCAAATCACGAGAGCTGAAATCTCATGAACACTGGCACGATCAAGGAGGTAGCATATGTGGAATGCCACCAAGCTAGAAGGTCTTCTACGCAAAACACTACGAGTACATGTCCTACTATGCGAATAAAGGTGTCAAGGTCGAACATAGTAGTCCATCGTCTGATTATCGGTCATTGATGTATACCGTTAATAGACACGAGATCACCCACCGATAATGAAAATGGGAATTAAGGTACCAGAGTGAAATCTAACAAGTGTGAATAGATGTGTTGAGGTCAAACACTTGGAAGAATCCATCGATCAGGGGACATTGATGTATTCCCAAAACTGTCGACGACGAGAGAACCTACCATTGATGAGTGTAAGTCTCAAGGCACTCAAATGACTCTAGACTCCTATCCCATAATAGATGATCTGAAGTCAATGGGATGGAATCCGCTAGAAGGAGGGCATTCAGGCATCCCCCATCAACCAACACGAGGTACTCAGAAATGCTGTATAATTTGGAGGAACTCGAACAAGATGTGCACAAACCAATAAAAGTACCAGGAATGGCCGACATGCAAAGTCAAGACAACTGAGGAATGGCCGAATTAGGATTCAAATTCCTTAAAACAAAATAATAAAGGAAAATGGTGACTGAAGGTAGGAAGCATGGAATCGATATGAAAACTGGGACATCTCTGTGACACATGAGGCATCAATAGAGGCTCCATAGGGACTGGAATCTTAACCCGTCGGTGGAGGTAAAATCAGAGTAACGAGTACAGCTCCTAAAGTCAAACTAATAACCCAACCAACATATGTGATGTATAGTGCTCTGTTCGAAGGCGACACAACTCGACTGCTTCCAAAGATAACATCTTTTCCTATCCAAATTTTTGGTTTTTTGATTTTTTTGGACTTTTTCAGATATTTTGAAAAGATTGAAAAAGAATAAAAGTGCTTTATACTTACAAATCTAGGAGGAAACGAGTGTCAGGGGACAAGCAAACTAGTTCCAAGTAGCAGAACATACCTATGCTCAATGCAAGGAAGTATGTGCAGGATAACGACACTCGTGGGAAGGTCCCCTCTCGGTTAAAAATAGGGAATCAAGCTGCAAAAGATATGTAAAAAGGCTCTGCTTCGCTAGACATGAGACAAGCTTAGGCTATATGGCTGATAATCAAAGTGAGGAAAGCTTGCATAAGGCTCAATAAGGTAAGCAAAACTCATGATAATGAAATTACAACTTGAAATATACAAGGGAGCCATGGGGGATTGGCCAACATAAAGTTCAAGAGGAGTATAAGGCTCTTGCTCAAAGCCATGGTAGTACTATACAAAGGACTCCCACACCCTAAATGAGAAATGTCAGCATAGGCACTAAATGTAATACATGATCTAACGAGGGTACCCATGTATGGGAAAGCTCTACCATTCGCATAATGTCACTTCTAAAAGCAGCATGAAGGTTCTGTGAAAAGATGGAATGGGTTCGTAACTAGGGTTAAGAAGAAATGGTCATAAGGTCATGCAAAATGTAAGCGGATGTGAAATCCTAACTTATATGCTAGTTTAGACATAATACCAAAAATATGAACTAACGGGTCGAAGACACGGTCAAACCGCACTCAAAACGGGCTCCTACAACATCAAATTAGTTCAAAATGGTCCAAAATGGTCAGAAATGGTAAAAAAGTATAGGAAGTGGGTAAAAATTTCCAAAATTTTCTACAAAATAGTGAAAAATTAAAAATTTTCATACCATTTTGAATTTTCACCCACCATAGTGCATTTGAGTCCAGAACTTCATAAGCGAATTTCAGAAGCATCGTCCAGCGGAATCATTCCATGTTTGATCCAGGTAAATTCCCTTTCCCGTCCCCTTCATTTTCATGTAAAAATTCTAAATTTTCACGGTCAAATTATTTTTTTAGGCCATCCAAACTTGAGCATTTCGGCCCACGCGGATATTGGGCATTTTTCCGCATAGAGGGCTGACTATACCCAGAAAATACCATGAAAACCGCGTACGTACGTGGTTGTTTTGTGGACAGTCGCGTATAGGGCCGTGAACATCGTTTTTACGGACAAATAATGATCAAAATTTGTGTTTTATGTGCAGGATGGTACTCGAATTGAGAGAGAGGAAAATGGTAATGTTGAGGAAGTTGTTTAGGAAAACCTCATGGATCAACAAACATTACGGGCATGTGTTCTATACAAGTTTTGGTGCCTTGGCAGTTTGAGGGCAAAGCCAAGACTACTCCAGCTGCTGGTAGATTACTAGGATCCAGAGTCTGAAACCTTTCAGATAGATGGGATGTCTCTCAACATTGAGGTTGAGGACATATACTTCATCACAGGTTTGTCCCAACGAGGGGAGGTGGTGAACCTCCGTTCCCATGGGACAGGAGGCGGGCTGACTATAGAGGATTACATAGCTGCGTACTGCCTTCCCAATATAGAGAAGGTTGGGAGTTAAATCCTGATAAACACAATTCAGATTCTGGGGCTAAAATCCATACTATTGGCATTAGGCAAGATCACGGGTTTGGCATCACTCCACCAGGCATCATGCCCAATGATGTTCTATGCAGTAGAGTGTATGCGACCTATGATATATGAATGGACTACTACACTGCTGAACAACATGAAACAATAGCTTAGTGACTGCAAGATGGGTAGGGTGTGGAAATTTGGGTTTGGCAGCATACTGAGCACATTATTTTTTGAGCGAGTTCCAGGGTTAAGCCCTAGAGTAGACATTGCTCCACATGGAGTCCGGGATCCATCTCGGTGACGCTGGGCTAATTTCATGCATAGATTGGTAGGTGGAAGGGTGGCTAACCCCTACCCAACAGATTTCTTTCTATGGTGGCGGAGATAGCTCATCGCCATAGATGACTATCCCTATGCAGGGATTGAATTCTGCAGAGACCTAGACATGCCCCTAGTACCAGGAGCGGCTTATGGAGACATAGGTAACAAATCCCAAACCCACTTTTAATTTTTGAATTATTTAATTTTTTTTTGTGTTTTTTGATATATAAAATCAAAAGACATGTTTTTGGTGTGACAACACATAGTGATACTTTGTCATGTATATGCAGATGTAAGACCACGATGGCCAAATGGATTTCCTCGTCATCGGCGGAGGGGAAGAGGTGATGAGATCATGGGTACGGATGCAAAGCGAACGCTCTAGAGCATCCACACGAACTTCGTTCGATTGACATAGAGAGTACCCATGGCACAAGTTGAGGACTTTCTTGAGGCCATGCAGCGCCAGGTGGTTGGAGTACCACAGGCATGGGTTTGATTGTTTCGCTGGCTAGCTAGAGCCATGGTGTGCTACCATGATCAACACCCTCCTACACCTTAGGCTTAGAGACCTGGGTGTATATTTTTTGTATGACCGTGCAGTATATTTTGGTGGCCCGGAAGCCCCAATTTTGTATATGACACTTATTTATTATGACATCACCTTTTTTGAACTTCATGAAAAATATTTATGATGATCGATTATTATTATATTTACATGTGTAAAATGTGTTTGTGAAATGCTTATGGTCTGTGAAACAAATGCCAATCTAATACATAGTTAGCATATGAATCAACAACTTAATTAAAATTTATTGTAACATGAATGTATGTTATACTCTCAAATTGACGTTCTAGCAATCTAACCCGTAAGAATCTTCGTAATAATGTCGGATCCCTAATACGATACAAGCCATTAAGTTGTGAAACCACTAACTACGAATCAAGACGTACCTCAAGAGAAAGAACACCATGTGAAATGGCATCCCGCAATAACTCAATGACGACACTATATTCAACAACATTGTTTGACGAAAGCCGTAAACATACACCTCCTCAAGACAACACTTGACCCGTAGCAGTATAGATCACCCAAGCAGCTGAAGCTGAGTTTTGAGTGTGGCGGCTAGCACCATTAGTGAATCCTATGTAAAAAAAAGACTCCATTAACATCTACCATAACAAATGAAAGCTAATAAAAAAACATGATCACCATAAGAAAACCTAACTATGCAATGCAAAAATGTACAATAATATACAAAAATCAACCCTGGCTGAAGATCATGCATAGTATTTTTGGAGATAGAGCCCATTTCTAGGCTCCGCCAAGGCTGTCCCTTCATAATCAACCAGCTCATAGGTGCCTTTCTCTAAGACACGCTTGACCACATAAGGACCATGCCACATAGGATTAAAATTTCCTTCCCCCAAGGGTTCCTTAGCTTGATCCCACAAAAGGACCAAGTCACCTTCACTAAACCTCCTAGGACAAACAGACATATCGTACTGGACCTTAACGTGACGATTTTTAAACTCAAGGGCCACTAAAGAATCTTGACGTTGCTCATCAAGCTGCTCCAAGTGGACGAAACGCTCTTCCAATGCGGAAGTCTTTGGTAAAAGCTCCACAACTAGCTTCAAATAAGGGATTTCACATTCAACGGGTAATACTGACTCCACCTCATCCATAAGCTGATAGGGAGAAAAACCGGTGGCAGTATTGACCATGGTTCTATAGGCACACAAAGCAGGATACGACATGATATGCCAATTATTCTTGCTATGTGTGAAGGTTCATTGAAGAATGGACTTAAGTGACTTGTTCACTGCTTCAACCTATCCATTCGCTTGAGGATAATAAGAAGAGGAGTGCTCTTTCTTATATCCTAAATTCAAAGACAACTATTCCATCATTTTGTTTTGAAAGTGCCTGCCATGGTCAGTAACAAGCTCTCTCGAAATTCCAAACCAGGTGATAATCTGGTTAAATACGAAATGCACGTCTATTTCACCACTGGATTTAACTGAGGGCATAGCCTCTACCCATTTTGTGAAATAATCAATAGCCACAATAATATGATGGTGCCCCCCAGCCAAAGATGGGTTGCAATCCATAAAATCAAGCCCCCACTTGGTGAAGGGACCGGTGGTGACAATAGGATGCAAAGGGGAGGGACGTGAGCGCATCTTATGTGCAAATGTTTGGCAAGGGTGGCACTTCTTGACCGCATTAACACAATCTTTAAAGATGGACGTCCAAAAATAACCCACTCTTAATATTTTTTGGGCTATAGAAAGCCCAGATAAATTACCACCACACGCCCCTCCATGGAAATCATTAAGCACGACATCAACCTCAGCATGAGTTAAACAACGATGTAAATTGGAATCAACCCCACAGTGATACAAAGTATCATCCACTATGAGGTAGTTCTTTGCTATGTGACGTATTCTTCGCTGTTCATCTTGTGAGAGGTGAGTAGGAACCTTTGCAAATACATGATAATATCCCTGTACCAAGGGTCCGCAGTTGAGATGAGGAAGATATGCTCATCAACAAAAGAATCCTCATAAACTTCATCTTCATCCAAATTTGGAAAATATGATATGAGCTCAACAAAGATTAACATATTCTTCAATTTTGCCGAAATGAACTCGAGATCAAACTCTTGTAAAATCACAATCCATTTATTATACTTTCCCCCAATCATCCTTCTTGTGAGGACGAATTGAAATGGATTGATGTGATCTACGACCAAAGTTTGGCGAAGAAGAATGTAATGTCTCAAACGCTGAACCGCATGAACGGTGGCTAAGGCTAGCTTCTTAACATGGGAATAATGAAGTTCTGCATCAATCAGGTTTCGGCTAAGATAATATATGACATGCTCATGGAGCTTCTCATCCTCTTGAACCAATACCATACCAATCGTCTCTTGAGATGCATCCACACAAATAAAAAATTCACAAATATAGTCTGGTGGACTAAGCACGGGGGCCATTGCTAAGGCTTCCTTCAAGGCATCAAAAGAATCCGGGGCTCACTCATCCAAGTAAAAAAGGGCGTCCTTCTTCAACAAACGCATGGCACCTTTAGTCAAATTGGAAAAGTTGACCACGAACCTTTGTAAGAAGTTCACCATTCCTTGTAAACACTGAAGATGTTGAATGTTACGCGGGGGAGACAATTGAAGTATTGCCTCAACCTTCAAGGGATCGACTCTAATACTCTCCTTGGATACAATGAATCCTAGTAAACGACCAACCTTCATGCAAAAGACACACTTATGAGGATTTAAATGAACTTGATAATGGTGACATATTTCAAACACTAATCTCAAATGATAAGGATGATGCACTCTCAAAAAAGAGTGAGCAGCTAGATCATCCAAATACACTTCAATAATCGTTTTAAGATCATGAAATATCAAGGTCATGGCCCACTGAAATGTAGCTCCGATGTTTTTAAGGCTGAAGGGCATCTTTAGATATGCGGAATTTCCCCAAGGACAAATAAATGCAGTCTTATGTTGATCTTCAGGTTTAATTTGTATCTGATTATATCCAAAAAATCCATCCATAAAAGAAAATACCTCACTTCCCACACACTCATCCAAAATTTGATCAATAAATGGTGTAGGGAAATTATCTTTAGGACAGGCTCGATTTAAATCACGGAAATCGGTGCATATTCAGATCGCTCCATGCTTCTTATCCACCGGAATGGGATTTGAAACCCACTCTGTCAAGGGAATGAGATAGATAAAACAATATTTGAGCAGTTTCTGTACCTCTGCTTTAATGGCGGGTGCTTTCCTAGGATTCACGGCACGCAAACGCTGTCGAACCGGTTTTGCATCTGGATAGGTCTTGATTTCGTGCTCGAAAATATGAGGGTCTATACCTGGAATTTCTTCATATGACCAAGAAAAAACCTCATGCAACTCCTTAAATAGCTCGGTATACTCTTTTATCTCATCGGGGGAACAATCCTCCCTAATGTAAAAATTCTCAATCTTACCAGGATCACGAGAAATGTTGATAGGAATCATTGGTATAGGTCTTGATTTCGTGCTAAAAAATATGAGGGTCTATACCTGGAATTTCTTCATATGACCAAGTAAAAACCTCATGCAACTCCTTAAACAGCTCGGTATACTCTTTTATCTCATCGGGGGAACAATCCTCCCTAATGTAAACATTCTCAATCTTACCAGGATCATGAGAAATGTTGATAGGAATCATTGGTGACAAGTTATCCATGTTCCCTTCAGCAACCTAACTAGGAGAGCTTAATGGGACCATGGGGCTAGCAAATTTCTCGCTTAGAATCTCCCTAAAGTCATCACACTTTAAATGATCAAGCTTGGGAAGGAAATACGATCTATTGTGCAATTATTCCCAAGGTTGTTCTATCCTAGACATAGCCTCAATAATAGCTTCATCTAACGGAAAAACATCATCAAGGAAGTCTTGAGAGTGAGATGACTCTACTGCCCATGCAGGAAGCACATAAGGGTCCTCCTCCTCCGTCTGCAAAGAGGAAGGACTAGGCTCTACAACATGATCAAGATTCGCTTGATACACCACCAATGTTGTAGGCAATGACACGTCTATCTCGACAGGTATACTCGAAGTACTTGCTGAAGGAAGAATCCAAGGATCCTCCATATGAGAAGTGCGAAAGGATACCGAATTCGATGAGGACAAAGCCCCACCAAGACTAGAACCAATAATAAGAACAAGCGTAGGACAACTAAAGGTTCCCATGAGAGAAGGATACATACCCACACCCACATTCTTAGTTGCCAGATGAGAATGATTGATAATCGGGATAGAATCTCTCGATAATGCTGACACACTTGGATTTTGGAAAGACTTATGATCAATAGTAGCGATCTTCCTGTTAAATGGAAAACAAACCACTCAGAATAGGGAAGAGGCTACAACTTTGATATTGTACATCCAATTCCATTCCAGTAAAATATTATAGTCAAGGGGTGCATCAACCACCTCGACCTTGAGCGTAATAGTCTTCCCTCCCAATTGGATCTCTAGAGAAGGAAGTATACCATGCGGTCGAAATGATCTTCCATCCAAAGTAGTCAACATGTTGGAATACTGAGACAATTTGGGAGAACCTAATCCCTTCCAACAAGCCAAAGACATCACGGAAGTGGCGGCGCCTTCATCAATAATAGTACGCATGGTGGTGTTGTTGAGACACTCTACATGAATCAAAAGAGACATGTAGTAAGGCAAGCAAGGCTGGATCCCATGAGTTTCAAATTTTATCACAGAAGGAGAGCTATCATCACCAACCCCAAGAGCAGAAAACAAGGCCTTTCTCTGCGAAGGACAAGTCTGAAGCACTTCTAATGTAGACATCACATAAGGAGTCTGGCCCAAATCCTTGACAATTGAATATTTCTAGGTGGCTCGAGCATTAGGATTGTGCCTCGAGCACTTCAAGACTCCCTTAGGAATTCAAGGTGGAACTTCAGGCTTATCCATAGGATTTTCAATTCACAAAGAGCTCTCAAGTGGAGCAGGTTCTTTCCTTAGGTCAGATTGTGATGAACCATAGTCTTCCGCACGTGTCACAACATTTGTAGAATTTACCATGTTGATGCAACCATGACCACTAGCAGAATCTAACGGATTTGGAGGCCCATTAGAAGCACTACCAGGATCAATGGTCCTCGAGTTCATATTTTGATTATTAGGTAAAGGATTAGTAAACACAACTGGGCCCTGTGCTATGAACTTCTAAGCGTCCTCCATACGATGGCACAAGTGAGTGAGGTGATTGTCCTTACACAACTTACAAGGAAAATTCACCTTACGCTTAGGCTTCTTTTCCTCCCTAGCATTGTTCATGTTCTTGTAATTATTATTACCATTTTCATTTTTATTCCCACCCTTACGATTATTTTTTCCTTTCTTTTTATTGCTTCCAGGCTGTTGGTTGCCTTTCGAGTTCGACGTTTGCACTGAAAGCACACTCGCCAATTGGGTAGGATGAGATGAAGTCATAGCTTATCCCGACGCAGGCTAGTTAAGCGATAACTGGCTCACTTGTTTCGTAACCAAGTCTACTGGTTTGGTACTTGTGGAGCCAACAATACCATTGGCATGTGTCCCAGGTTTAATCTTGGGGTTTAAATTGGATCTTGGAGCATTCAGGATAATCTCATACAAGAGTCCAGACTGAGCATAGATCAAATCCAAATCTTGAGCCCTAAAAATAGCTTGGTCCTCATTTTGAACTCTGGATGTGGAAACACCCTTCTATATATAAGGTAACAATGACTTGAGGAACCAATCTAGAAGAAACTCTAGTGTTATAAAGGCTTTAATTAATCATTTCTGTCTACACCACTCTTGAGTATGATCCAAAATATGCATGGCTTTGTCTTGCTGGAAGGTCGACAAGAGTTCAGTATTGACGTCGTAACGTACAGGTAGCTGGAAGTGATTAAGAAAAGTCAAGACAAGGTCATCAACATAGTATAGCCCCCCCCCGGTAACTCTATATACCATTTTGCCGCAGGACCCATGAGGGTGTGTTGAAATAGCCTCAAATGAACGAAATCATTGGTTAAGGAAATAGAAGAGAACCAAAGGTGGAAGGTTGTGACATGATCATTAGGATGTTCACCAGCCTTACCTTCGAACATGGGAATGTCTGAAGGATGCTTGGTAGGGACTGCCAGCCATGCCGGATCATGAGACACATGATCATTCATTAATCTCGACAAATCAGGTAGGTTCAAGGTCGCAAGGAAAGGGAGCCTAGGTTGAGCCGGTCGATGCCACGCTCCCTGATAAGACTAGTTTAGATAAGTTTTATTGTTGTACACACCATGGCCTTAGCCAGTGAGATAATAACCTCCTCACATATGACCCATGAAGGGATGCATGGAAACATTGTAATGCGGAGTACCTTGAGTATGAGGTGCTACAAAGCCATAGTTAGGAGAGTAAGCGGGTTGTTGATACCCATACCCATACATTTGATAGTTTTGTCCGTAATATAGTCCATAAGAAGGTCCATGGGAAGCTCCATAGGCTAGACCATAATATGGTCCATAAAATGTTCCATGAGATGGTTCATGGGATGGTCCATAAGATGGTGCATAGGTGGGTATATGGGAAGCTCCATGAGCTGTACCATGATATGGTCCATGAGATACTCCATGAGACAATCCAGAAGTAGGTACATGACTTTCTGACACATAAGGAGGCACTTGGCCTTGTGACACTAAGTGTTAGCAGATGTACGATAAACATGACTTACAATAGAACTCCGACTTGAAGGACCACTAGAGTTAGGAAGAGGATGTGTCAAAAAGGCATTTGAAGGAACAGGTTGAGAAGATGATGGAGTATATGAAGGAATATAGCTTGTACCCCCAATATTCACATGTCTCCATTGAGGTCCCTGAAGAGGAACACTAGTGCTAGGTCTGGGTTGCGTGTGTGAAGGAATTTCCACCGCTGGAGTGGATGGTGTAATGTGACTACTAGTACGAAACCTTTCTGCATGGAAAGGAATGGAAGTGCCCCCAGGTGCAGTACCAAGGTGTTAGAGCCTAGAAAATCGCAGGTAACAACAGTAGGGATTCTCCCCAATAAACTTTCCCAATTAGCTCGTTATTGTTTGGTATGGGGAATCCGTCCTGTTTATGGTTTGGATACCATAGGTCAAGTAATGATTAAAGTGCTTTACTAGTTACGGCCTGGTCCACCGTGTATATTTTTTAGTTTTTTAATATTTAAGTATGATGTGCAAGTGCCTAAATAAATGTAAAAGATAGAGATAATGAGGAGGGTCACAATGTGATAGAGACTCCCTAGGGATAGCTTAGTGAGTCTTACCTCTTGTCTCACCTCTCTCGCTTCTAAATCACAAACAGAAAGAAACTAACTAAGACTCACTAACCTATCCCTAGGGAGAAAAACTGTAATTAATGGTGAGTAACGTATTGTATTGCATGCATAAAGAAAATCACAGACAGCTGTTAGCATTTTTTAACACATGAATATCAATAGAAAGATAAACAACAAGATAGCCTATTGTTAATTAAAACATTCATTACTCAATGTGGAAATTTCACAAAATAAACAGGAGCACATTCATAACATGAAATAATTTAATAGGATAGAACGATCTCACAGTTCATGGAAACAAGATGTAAAAGAAACAGTTCATATCCAACCAACCCATAGCAAACATTTGAAAATCCACAGAACTTTCTCCAACGGAAAACATATAACTCTTTATTGTAAAATGAATTAGTTATTCTTACAATAAACTTCCTCAAGATAGTCTGGAAAAAGGTCCTTTATATCTATGCATTTTTCAATATCCATTCATCCAAGTCCTTGGCCTGCTAGATTTATTGATCATCTTCTTTGTATCTGTCCTATAAATGCTATAGAAACATCTCATGTTCAGGTAGCACCTCCAATCTTTTTTCAACAAAAGTATGACACCGATTATATGTGAAGAGCACTCTCCTACAAAATTCGGAACAAGCAGTCTTTGTCTTCTTTACTTTCTTTTTAAATTCCTCTATGACATTACTGGTGAATTCCATTAACTCATATTCTTGCTTCAATGTTTGATGATGTTTAACGACTAGGTTTGTGGGAGATTCTTTATTGGTTTCTACCCAAACCATTCTTCCCTTTAGAATTTCCAATATATCTTGAGTCCTATCCAAGAAATATGAAGTGGTATTTACAATCTCTTCTAGCGTGGTGTCTATCTGCAAAAATTTACATCTTTCATCTTCTATCTATATTTGTATCTGATGGATCTTTTCCCTAAGAATCAGAACATGCTCCTTTAAGGGTTTGATGTCAGCGTTCTTCTCCATAGAATTCTTTAGTGATGTGGTCAATGAATTTTTCTGTTCTTCTAAGGCTGCTATCTGCATCTAATATTGCTTCTCATTTTATTCTGCAGTAGCCTTCTCTATTTACAGCTCAGTAACTTTGCTCTCCAACTTGTTTTTTTCTTCATTTAAATTTCCACATGATAGCTGAAGATTATCCTTTTCAGTATTTAAACTCTGATGCTCCAGCTGTAGCTTTTGTAACTCTGCCAAGGTAACTCAAGAACTCTTCTCTATATTTTTTGCAAATATTGCTAAAGCATCCTTATCTGCTTGAAGAGTTTGGCATTCTGTCCTTGAAACCTTGACTTCACCTATCATGTCTTCATATTTTTTCTTTAGCTTCTGTCTTTCATCCCTTTCCTTTTTCAAGGTTTCCTTCAGGTGAGCTACATTCTTCTATGACTGCTCCAGATCAGTCATGATCCTCTCTATGTTGTCTTTAGTTGCTAAGGTTAAATCTACCCCAACTCTTGCTATCAACCATGGATCCTTATGAGTACCATGTACTAGTGTCTAGTTTATCACCATCTTCCCTGGATTTACTCCAGTATCTACCTTTTTCTCGGTCCTCTTGACAATCCTTTTATTTTCTTTGTCATAAAATATAGTATTAAAATCAGGTACTTCCTCCCCTTTGGTAGGCATGAAAGGAATCAAATCAAATTCAGAAACTGAAACTTCTCCTAACATACTGCCAGAAGGGACAATAGGCTCCAAGGGATCAAGATCAGACTGTCCTTGTTCTTGATCTGTAGGATATTGTACTTCTTGTACATCAACTTTCTCTGTGGGCCGCTTCTCCTTTTGGGATTCTGTTAGCCTAAATCCCTCACTTTCTACCTGTTTCTTCTTGTTTCCGCCTTTCACACACCTGGGTCATGTGGCAGAAATCTTCAAGCTACTTGGTGTGTCCCTGGGGGAAAGTCTCGAGTCAAGGCTGTCACCTTGTTCTTGACTCCTTCGTTTAGGCTGAACTCCTAATGAAGCCAAGGGGGGTAGACCCTATTAAGTTACTAAGGCTAAATTACTTACTATGGTGATGTTAAACTGAATGAGTTACTTAGGAGTTTGAAATTTAACCATAAACAACCATAGATGACAAGATACAAAATGAGCGCATGAAAGCACAATGCTGAGACACAATATATATATAGCAAGAAAATAACCAATGCCTTAAAATGGAGTCAAAAGAAAATCAATGTACTTGCATGTGCTTGGAGTGAATGTTTTACAATTGCCTCTTGGTACGTTTTAAGTTAATGTGAAATATGAGTTGATTAAAATTAGGCGAAGGGGTGGACTCCAAAAATACCCGAGAGTACTTGGAGTATGTCCAAAACTAAACCTTCACGGCTACCCACAAGGAATATGTGGGATGAATGGAGTATCTGGGGCTATTGTTCATAATGCACCCATTAGGGTGTGACAGAGATCGACGCCCCGAGGTCACATTTCAGGAGTTCCCGCTTCCTTTGGGTATTTTGCCACCGTAATGGTTTGATCTAGGTGTTGGATTTTCACCTGATGGTTTGTCAATTTGGGAGAGTGAATCCTAATTATTCTAGTCACTCGATTGCTTTTGATACAGCTTGACTGATCGGATGAACTGCATCCAAGTGCAGAGCATACACACTGGAGTCTTGTCAATTTTAGTAATTTTGAGATGGGTGTTCTTGTTAAAAAGAAAACCCTCCAGGAACCTCTTTCGATCCAAGTGTATCTCAATCAGGGAATCAAGGAGGGGTTAATTTTATAATAGCTGATGAAACAAATGATGAAAATGAAAACACAGATAAACAATTCCGATTTTCTAATTAGTCCTACAACGCATCTCTTTCCCCTTTCGGGTCAATCGGGAAGTCGCGGGGGAAGTATTAATATTACTTTGAAATCTCAAATATGGAATATGAAATTGATAATAAATCTAAGTATACTATCCTTCAGATTAGAACTACACTAGTTTTCAAAAAAAGGAAAGAAAAGCAAAAAGGAAACACAGACACAAATCCCCCCAGGGGGGATGGTGAATAGGCTCGAAAGAGCCTATTCGAAAGGACCTTTTATTTTTATTAGCAGCGAGTTACAATATAAGCAAATTAAAATTGATGCACTTTGGTCCTTGTTATATGGGATCCAAAGGATTACAACAAGCTTGTAACAAGCTAGAATTAAAACACAGTGGTGGGGGAAGCTTCCAGGAAGCTCCGGTTCGTTCAAGAGTCGGAAATTGGGCAGAGTCTCCTTCTCTTTTTTTTTAGACCTGCTAAAAAACAGTGAGCAATCCAAATCAAA
The DNA here is from genome assembly GCA_001517045.1 of Pseudotsuga menziesii. Classification (NCBI taxonomy): domain Eukaryota; kingdom Viridiplantae; phylum Streptophyta; class Pinopsida; order Pinales; family Pinaceae; genus Pseudotsuga; species Pseudotsuga menziesii. Next base: position 286,982 of record LPNX010616696.1, read on the forward strand.
TGTGCCCAAACACACTTTGAAAGTGTTTTGGGTCACTACACTAGTTACCGAAAAAAACTTAATTAAAATTTTGTTAAGTTGGGGTAATCTAGTTTTGTAAAAAGGAACCAAGGAAAGGAAGATTTTCTTGGGATCTTGGCTTGCTGTTTGGGCAGCCAATGAGATGTGCACTTTTATTGTAGAATATGAAACTTTAAAGTACAGCAAATGAAACTACCTTAAAAGCAAGCTACAAATTTTCATTAAAATGCTTGCAAAAAGAGGATAATTTCAGCTAGATCTCTTAAAATATAACTTTATATGCAGAACAGAACTGAGATCTAAAATTAAGAAAGGATCCTAATAAATATATCTATATGTAATTTTCTTGATGAGACATATCTAAGCAATAAGACTCTTTAAAAGTAACCAATTTGAATAGAAATTAAGATTTTGAAGGAGGAAGAGAGAGAAAGAGTGTTTGAAGCCTGGGAATGTTGGGATTTGGATTTTGCTTTGGTGGAACACCAAGGGACTATGTCATTCAGAAGATCTTGAAGATGAGGAAGATGCAAACTAGCTCAACCTCTTCTACAAGCGAGATCACCTGCAACTTAGAAATCCTTGCACAAACAGATGGTTAAAACATAGGTGCTGCAGGAAGAGATAATTGGAAAGCATGCAATTAAACTTAAAATACATACAAATCCAATAGATCTGAAACAAGCAGCAGTAAGAGCATAAATCAAACTAGAATAAACTCTTACCCTAACAGGAGGGAGCTCTCTCCTTCAAGGCCAACGATTAACCAACAAAAGCAATGATAAATAAAAACAGATTATATTTCATAAGCATTTGCCAATAAACATCCACACATGAAGAGCATTACACCATAGATCTTTCCTCCAAAGCTTCTTTATTCCAGAATAATAAACAATACAGTACAAAAGCAACAACACCTCAATCCTAGTTCTAACTAGCTTGGAAGAGGCTGCTTGTGCTTTGATTTATACAAAAAATAGGAGATCCAACCCAGGGGGCAAAAATCCCAAGGAGACAGATCAAATCAGCTGATGGAGAGTCAATCAATGCAGATCTGAAGCTGAATTGAGCCTACTTGTCAACAGGGGGCTTGATTGAGCTGACACATCAACCCATAAACCGACACATTAGTCCACAGAGCTCCCAGGAGAGCTCACACGTGTGGAGGAGAGAGAGAGGGCGCAATTCCTCATAAAGACTGCTAAAGATCAACTCTGGATCTGATTTGATCACCTCCTTCAGTCAAGGATTTGTCAGATCTAGTCAATCTGGTTCAGATCTGACTGATTTCAATCAAATCGACTGAGAATCCACTGATCTATGATTTTGGATTTGCTCCATTATTCATCAATTTATTAATTAAAATAATCAATATTTGATTTTTGGGGCTTTCTGACCTGAGTGATGGAAAATCATTCAAAACTAGGAAATAGTGGGTCCATGGGTTTACATGGTGCTCTTAGCTTGAAAATGAGCACCTACATGACTGAAACTGATTATTTGGCCCACTTTTATTACAAAATCAATTTTTCCAATTAAACTATTAAAAAATAGCCTAAGTTTTGGAAAAATTAAATTTTAATAAAAAACACTGAAAAAACTAAAAATTTGGAAAATTGAAAAAACCTAGGGGAACTTAGAAATGTTCATATGACTCGACCATGATTTATAGCATGTTTATACATTGACACATAGACTCTAATAACCTCAATAGGCCTAAATGCCAAGCCGACCACCCCAACTTTGGAGGTATGGAGTGAAAAACTCAGAAATTATCAGTCATTTATTCAACAACCAATAATAACCAAGAGAAAAAAACCCTGGGATGATCGGATTGACAAATAAAGTCTAAGAGGCCAAGTCTTTTACAGACACTATCATGCTATAACATTTATTACAATTCCCCCATGGGGTATGAACATGTGATATAGTACAACAAGCACTTCCCAGAAGTACTTCCAAAGGTCTTCTAAAGTCTAAACAAGTTATCCTTGTACGGTTCACTAGGCTCACTTGATAGAAAACCACTAAGTACAACTTAGGTGGTAACACTTCTTTATCTCAACTTCTTATTTTCTTTTATTTTCTTCTTCTTCCTTCTTAGCTGCTTCCTCAGCGGCTCGTCTCTTTTCTTCTTCTTCAATCCTTAACCAATTTTCTACTTCTTGTACCAATCTGCTAGCATCTTCTTCTCTTTTCCTGTTCTCTTCCTCTTCTAGCTTCTTAACTTTTTCTGAAGTCTTTCCTTTTCCACACATAGTTGTTATCTTTTGCTTGAACCTTTTCTTGAGGGCTGTTATGTTTTTAGCCTTGCAGAACGTCTCCTCATCTTTGTCCTAGAATTCAGTGTACTCAAAATGGATTCCAACTTCTTTGCAGTAATCAACTACTTTGTTATGGGAATCATTTCTATGAAAATTCATTTCTCCAAAGTGAAAATACTCTAATTCTTTAACAAACTCTGTTGCCTGCTTTACCCTTGAAAAATTATAGCTTCCAATGAAGAAAGGTACTACAGGGTACACTGCCTTCTTATGTTCAAACAAAAAATTTCCTACTCCATCAATGTACAATTTTTTGATGACCTCCTTGTGGAGTACATAATTTGTAGCATATTTTGGGAGCAGAGAAGGAGCTCTGGAGCCACCATACATCCTTACATACAATCCATCCTCTGTCAAATAATAATCCACAAATTCTTGTATAAACTTAAATGCTTCCTCGGACATGCAATTACATTCAGTTAGGAAAATCAGAGTATATAGGGGCATAATAAAATGCTCACAAATATCCCTATAATAACTATAATACTTATGCGCTCAAAACAATTTATAAGCTGTGTATACTGGGGTTCTGTCCTTCTCCCAATTGAACTTTAAAGTAGGGAAAGCCTGAGTGCATAAAATGCAATAAATTAGAATAGAACTCATGTAGAATTCAGATTTCTTCTGGGATACTCCTCCCAAGGCTGCACTTATATGAGATGAAAGGCTATTTGACACTATACTGGCCTAGTTGAAGTTAGTTCCTTGTGTAGAAACAAAAAAGATGACCGGTATCCAACCTATCTTGAAACTTTTTCCATTTTCTCTACCAAAAATCATGTTAAGCATCAAAGCAATAAATTTGTAAGGAACTCGGAGAGTTGAGGTATCATATTCTCCCAAAGGTCTGGTTCTGAGATTCTTCCCTAGGATCATCATCCTCTTTACCGTCTCTACTAGGTCCATACCTACCTCTTTTAGCCAACTTTTTGTTAGATAGATCTGTGGTGAGGGTAGATGGTATGCCATAGACACATAGGCCGGGCTATATGCAGCATAGCCTTGCTTTGCAGTATTTTCTAAGATCATCCTCATCACATACACCTAGGTAGAATCCAACCTATTACTTCTGAGCATGGAAACAATTCAAGCCTAGTAGCCACTTTCATCAAAGCTGACTTTTCAATGTTGGCATAAATTGTCAGTTCTTCAAACCCAGCATCAGGTACATTCTGAAAATTTCTCCCCATTTGTAATCTGGTTCTACTACAGTGGTGGCTTTGGTGTCTTCATACAGGAATTATACCTTGGTTATTATTTCTACCTCAGGCTCCTCTTCAGCCACCTGAGCTCTCTTCTTCTATCTCTTTGGCATGTTGCTGTAATAGTAATCAACCTGTAATAGTCAAGCAACATGTTTTAGTCTAACTAACTCTAGCAATTGCTATAGCAATAAAGAAGAAAATATATAGATCTATTCACCTCTTCGACATGCATGCTGTTAAATTAGGTTAAACACAGTCTTTATGAATGAATGATTTAACAAGAAAAACCTACAAAAAGATGCTTCCTAAAACTGCCTAAGCTCCATTATCTAAAAAACCCTAATCGACCAAAACTCTTCTTCATCCTATACAGGTATTTCTCATCAAGCTCACTCCACCGCTAAAACTCAACACCACTCTCAAAAGTACTCAAACCGCTCTATTGAACCTCCTAAACCCTGCACAAGAAATCATCTTCAAAAACTCCTAACCGACTGAAAAAAAAACCCTCCTGAGCCCCACAGGAAACTGTCACTGAAAGAAAAATGACTTCTTAACCCCCGGTCGATCATGAAAAGACCAAGAATAGGGTGGTGCAGATGGTGAAATGCCTATCTGCACCATACCCTAACAACCCGCGCAAGAACTGCAGGCGCATACATAACGCTTCGACGGCCGACAGACTCAAACTCCCATGAAATGAGAACTCAAACAATGGGATATGCCCTTAATGATGTAAAATATCCACAAGACACGCCGTAAGAAGGCAAAAAATCCTAACCCCCTATGCGGAAAACCTAACCTGCGGAAACCTAACCTCCAATGCACTAAGGGTTCAAAATCAACTAACAACATCCAAAGTAACAAGGCCACGGGTAAACCTACCTGGAAACAACGATGCAAATGACTGGACGAGATGAAAACTTCATGGTTGCAAAGCAGGGTGAACAATGTATTAATAGCTACGTGTGCACAAATATGGAGGTTTTGACAGTGCAATACGACAAGTCACAAGGCAAACGACAAGTCATATGGCACCATATATATATATATATACCTATGACTAGGCGGGAAACCATCGGAGGACAAATAATAAAACCATTAGCAAAATAGGCTGGAGGTTATCCTCGATAGCGGGTGCGAAAAAGACTACAGACTCGACATTACTCACTATTCTCGGACGTCGGAACCACTAATTACTATACTTGGAACCAAAAGTTGATAACCCTCTGTAACGTCCGCTATAGACTATTCTACCATCCCGGGCTTTACTTTGGTAACGGGTATCAGAGCTCAGCAACATTAAGCTCTTCGGAGTTAGCAAAGAAAACATGATTCTTTCGGATCTCTTTGGGACTAGCCCTCCACAACACCGGGTGGGATAAAAACTACGAATCCGGCCTTTCCGGTCAACCAACACGACAATGAGAAAAGTAATAATTAGATATCGGCAACGAAAAGGTGAAAGAAAACAGTTCATCAGATAAGTCTAGTACTAAGGATCCAGAACTTCAGCGAACAAAATCCGAGGATAAAGCAGAACTAACTCCGATGCATTGGGAAAGGATTCCAAAGGCTCTCAACAAGCTAGATGATTCTTTTTCCACAACGTTGAAAGGATAGTCCACTATGCTTCTGATATTGGAAGAATAGTTGACTAATCATCCGATACAGAAAATTGAAAAAGACTAAGTTTTTAAAAGAAATTTTTGAACTCAGGGCGACTTTGGCAGTAATAAAATACTCCTCCGAGGCTAGTTTGAAGAAGAAGAAAAAAGAGGGGCCCTAAAATTAAAGATTTTTGGGGAAATAGTTGCAGCTGCAACATAGGGTCACCAACCGATTTGACATGAGGTTCTGGAATGGTGTCAAGAATATCATGCATGCCATACCGAATGTGGCTAGTGCTGGTGGGTGCATGGCGAGTCTCTTCACCCGGATAGTATAACCAATATCAGGGGTCAGAGCTAATGTAATCATGAAACTATGATAGATATTCTTGTGAAGGTCCAGCCCCATAAGGACTAGACTCAGGTGGAGCCCCATATATGCTAGAAGGTTCAAATTTTGTCCCTGGAGGTGGGGAAGGGGGAAGCTCTGGGACTTCAAACTCATGATGACTCATGGCGAGATATCTATGTGAATCAAAGTGATGACTAGTCCGCCCAGACTATCTGGATCTCTCTCCCAAAGGAGGAGGAGAAATAGAAGTCGGAAGACCTACTAACTGACGAGAGTGACGGGGAGCCGCACCCAAATCCACAATGACTCAACAAAAAAGAAAAGACTCGATCTATCTACGCAACCCAAAGCAATATAGCATGCATAGAGCATACACCTAAAAAAAACTACAACCAACAAGCAAGCACACCAAGGGTAGGATATATGAGCTCCCGAATGAAGCAGGTATGTCTCACCTAGGAGAGGCTTGAGAGTCCCATACACAACAAGCATAGGTTCGTAACCAATTATAGTGGCCCTCAACTTCAATGCATATAACGACTGTGCTGTCTGACCCCTACCTATCTAGGAGGGCCTGTAGAATAACCTCTACAGATACCCTCTTGATAACCTAGGTAAGGAAACTAAGGTCACCTTGGTATAACTAATGGTCAAGCGGACAGTTGCCGGCAGGATCGACCGTATGGGAAGGGTAGCAAAGCTCGAAGTCTGGAAGCACAACTGGTTCCCCAGGGGTTCACCAGTCAATACCTCAAAATCTCCCAGATACGAATACAATCCTGGAAATATCTCTGGTTCTCACAAAAAGTGACCAGGGGTCATCCCAATCACAATCGCATGCACTACCTCGTGCTTAAATCCCATGTAAGAGGAGCGTTCCAAGAAACACTAATTATACCAAGGGTTTCACACTCTCACCTGGACAGGCACCTAATTATTTTGTTTAGTGGTCTTGGAGAATTAACTTACAATGAACTATTCAAAGACCCTAAAACCTAATATTGTTGATGCACCCTAAAAAGAAAAAGAGTGTAATACATTTTATTAAGCGTTGATTTTATTTGGCTGTGATTACTTAAAGGGTAATGGTTGTGCAGCTTATGACATTATGACACAACATGAATTAAAATGCACACCTAACAAGCAATGCAAATGCAATGTGTATAATGAAGAATAGGGTATGCTACTAGGTGAAGTGCAAGATTTTTCCTTCAAATGTAAGTGCAATCATTCCTATATGAAAATTTGACTATAATTCACCAAGTAAACCTAATGCAAGTGCCGTGCCAATGCAAAATGCAAGCAATACATAACTATGCAAAAAACAAAACATTTTTGTATTTTTGAATTAAATGAGATATGAAAGAAAAAAGATGACTCTACAACCCTCAGACTTTGCAACCACTCACAAACAACAGCCAAGCAAAGCACCAAGGTAAAAGAGACCCAATGCACTAATCCAAAAACAAAAATTAGAAAATGAATGACAAGAACATTTCAAAAAATTCAAACTAAAAGCAGTCTCTGGTCAGAAACAGAGGGTGTATGCAGACTCCAGAAGCATCAAAGAAGACTCAGCAATCATCCAAAATCACCCAACAACACTTAATCCTCCAACTAAGGTTCAAAATCAAGGCATACATGACTGTTCTCAGTAAACCAGTGTACATAAGCGACTGTTCAAGGAAAACCCATGTGTATACGCGACTGTGAAAGCTAAACCCACGTACAGGAATAAAAAAGAAGAAAAATAGGGCAAATAGACAAGCTAAGACAAAATTTACTCCTTCAGGACCCTATTGGGAAAACATGCCCCCAGTCCTGACATAGAAACAGAGAAATCAGAGCAATTCAAGTACATTGAATACCAAAAACCCCCAAAGAAAAAAAACTAGGAACCTCCCCAGTATGGTCGCCAATTCTGTTACAGAGAGAAACTTCCTATGGCTTGGGGTGTACCACAACAGACAACTAGACACGAGAAATCAATCCCTTCCCAATATGCAAGAGAAACCAAGCATCTAACACTAAGGGACCTCAAATCATACCTTATTCCAGATGGTTGAAGTAGATCCCCATTGAACTTTTTCCAATCCCACTTGCGCTAACAATTTTCTCTCAACAATAGAAAACAAGACAAGCATGCTATATGATATGGTGTTATATCTACTCTAGCATATATAATCAACAATGTATAAGCAATTAAAAATATCCATGGATTCAATATTCATTCAAATGCACATTATTGGACAAGAAAATATATTTATATTGATCAAATCAGATATTACACAAGTGACAACCTCTGTCGGCACGTCTACAAACTGGAGAAACCGAGTCCTCCACCTGGGCCTCCACCACCTCAATCCTCCATCTCTCGATAGTAAGCTCACAAGATTGGGAAGAACACAAAGTGCTCCAAAGGGACAAAGGGATGCAGACTCAAGTATATGAAAACTATGGCAACAATGGACTATAGTTTCCTTGCTCTTTAATTCCTCCTCTTCAATGTATCCAAGGGGTTCCTTATATAGAACTCCAAAGGGGTAATGGAGGGTCAAATCCAAGTGATCTCAAGGAATATGGAAGGCCAAGAGTCAAGTGGTTTGGTCTCATATGAAGGAAAGCTCCAAAAGTATTTGGATTTATGCACACATCCCGATGTACGTGGGTTTGAGATCAAAAGTCGCGTGTACACGCGAGTATGGGTTTAAAAGTCACGTACAATAATAAACATGGGTTTTTAGGGATGAACTTAGAAACATCAAAGTATAATATCAGTCCATGGGGTCTAAAGAGTTTGCAGAGGGACAAGGAGCGCCTTGAATATGTGATCAACCATGTGTGGTAAAATCATCTATAACAGTTAGTTTAGTATTTGACCCTGCACGTACAGTGCTTGTACCTCAAATCTTACGAGCATCGAGTTGACAATTATCTCTCGAATTAAACATCATATATTTTTCTCGAGAGCTATGATAAACAAATTTATGAAATTACTGCACTATGTTCCTCATATTAGGGACAAGAAAGTCAAAATACAACAATTCTTAAGCTGCCTTCCACCTTACTTTCAAGACAAAATTGAGTTTGATGCACCTAAAACTCTAGATGAAGATTTATTTAAAGCTAGACTTTGTTATGAACACAACTAACATAGGTCCAAAAACTTGAAAAAGAGTAAGGAAAAGCGGAAGATAGCTTCAGATAGTAGAAGGAAAGGGTCCAAACCTCCTCTGTACAAAAAGCTTAACTATAGATTTTCAAATAGCAGGAACTTTGCCAAAAGTGAAGTAGAGTCAATTGAACATACCATCCCAAAGTGGGACAAACCAATCACTTATGCTGGAAATACAACTGTTCCTACAACAGTGTAGTGCTTGGGGTGTCAAGGTCCAGATTTATACCGTGATTTCCCACAGAAAAGCCAAAAATTCGTGAACAATATAAAAGATGTGATGGTAGAAGATGTTGCGAGGACTCTAAGAATTTGTGCTTCCTTGAAAAGTAGGCAAGTTAATTATCAATCCACTATGATTGAATCGAATGTAATTTTTTTACACAACCAACTTATATTCTGATAGAACGAGGAGCTTGTCGTAGAAAATTGTAAATTACCTTAGACAAAGTGTAATAAACCATGGTCTATACAAATAACAACTGGTGCAGAAAGAAAATTTTTAGAACTAATTAAAGGCTGCCAAATAGACATGAATGGTTTAGAAACAATTGTGAACTTGAACATATTACCTTTGGTAGCTTATGATGTCCTGATAGGTATTTATTGGTTAGGACAACATCACGTAATATTGAATTATTTGAACAAGAATTTTACATGTATTGATGATCAAGGAAATTATAAAATATTGCATGGTGTGCTTAAGAAAATCTCATTAAGACAAATTTCAGTCTACAAGCTAAGAGATGTGTTAGGAAGGGTTGTAAATATTATGTGATTAATCTTCAGATTCTTTTTAATGCTGAAAATAAACTGGAAATAGTTTTTTTCCCGTTTTGAATCCGTATAAAGATGTGTTTCCTTAAGATTTACTAGGGCCACCACCTAAACAGGAACTTGATTTTTCCATAGAACTTATATCGGGAGCAGTGGCAGTGTCGAAAGCTCCATACCGCATTAGTACACTGGAGATGGTTGAGTTAAAACTGCAACTTTAGTAATTGATAGAAAAATGGTACATCAGACCCAATGTGTCTCCGTGGGGAGCACCAATCTTGTCTGTAAATAAAAAAGGACACAAAATTTGTGTGGGCTGAAAAGTGCGAAGACAACTTTCGTCAACTTAAAACATTGTTAATAACTACACCTATCTTGAAAATATGTGATCACAATGGAGAATTTTGGTTTCGACTGATACAAAATGGTTATGTGATTTCCTATGAATCTTGACATATCAAATACCATGGAAGAAATTATGCAACTCATGATTTAGAGTTAGGTGCCATCATACATGCTTTAAAAATGCGGAGGCATTATTTGATGGGAAAAAGGTTCATATTTAAAACAAACAACCCCAGATAAAAAAAACTTTTTTGAACAACCAAATTTGAATGCTAGAGATGCTAGATGTCTGACCTTTCTAAGTGAGTACATTTTCTATGTTAAACACATCAAAGGCAAGGAAAATATAGTTGTTGATGCTTTAAGTTGAAGAGTACATGTGTTGTATGAAGTAACAACCTGTCAAGTTAATTTTGATTTGTATGATTGAATTAGGGAAGTAAGAAAAAGTGATGAATATTACATTGAAATCAACAAGAAAATCAAAGAAAACAATTTAGGAAAACAACAAGAAAATTATAAGATTGAAGAAACCGGATTACTATGGTGTAAAAACATATTATTTGTGTTTGAAAAAGTAAAAATTAGATATAAAATACTATAGGAATTTCATAAACCACGTTATTCTGGACATTCGAGTTATCAAAAAATGATTTATACTATTAAGAACATTATTTTATTAAAAACTAATGTAGCCCTATTTATTGCTAAATGCCAAGAATGCCAAGTTGTTAAAACCGAACATCAACACCCAGTTGGACTATTACAACCATTTCCCATTCCAGAATGGAAGTGGGAGGTAATAAGCATGGATTTGATCACTGGTCTATCAAAAAGTAAGAAGCAAAATGATGTTATACTTATGGTTGTGGATAATTTTTCTAAGGATGCACACTTCATCCCAGTAAAATCTACATACAAAGCAAAAAACATAGTAGAAAGTTTCTTGAAAGAAATGTTTAGATTGTGTGGGGTACCCAAGACGACTAGATCTGACCGGGATGCAAAGTTTACAGGGAACTTTCAGAAGGCATTTTTTTCTGGAATAAACACACAATTGAACTTTAGTACAGCCTATAACCGACAAATAAATGGGAAGAAAAAACATACCACTAAGATATTAGAATACATGCTTAGGTTGTGAAGACTATTTACACCTGGTTGAATTTCTTATAACAATGGCTATTAAACATCAACCAAAAATGACTCATTTTGAAATACTGTATGGCAGGTAATGCATGACACCCGTGGCTTGGGATAGCCTAGTGGACATATTGATGTTAGGGCATGGCATGTTAAAAGAACTTGAGCAGATTGTAAATAAAGCTCAATGACATTTGAAACAAGCACATGACAAGCAAAAAAATATGTTGATTAAAAAATAGATGAGAAAAATAGTATCAGGTTTGAGAGCATGTTTACTTGAAAGTAAATTCAAAGAAAGTCTCTCCAAGTTTCGGAACAAGCAAAAAGCTAACTCCTAGATATTGTGGGCCTTTTCAAAATATTAGCTAGAAGAGGCCCGATGGCCCATGAACTAGCTTTGTCTGACCATGTCAGAATCCACAATGTATTTCATGTTTCCTTACTTAAAAAGTATGTATATGATTCTAAACATGTTGTTGATTGGAAACTATTGCAGGTAGATCCAGAAGGGGAGTTCATGCCAAAACCCCTTTCGAATTCAGGATAGGAGAAAAATGTAGCTCCGAAAGAAGAATATTATCTAGTTAAAGGTTCAATGGAACCATTACATATCTGAAGATGCAACATGGAAAAGAGAATATTCCTTAAGAGAGGAAAATTCCTTTTTATTTCAAAATTTGCAGTAAAGGTACTAACACCAAGACGTGATCGAGACAATGTTGTTTTTAAGGGGGGTGGGATGTAATATCTTGAGTTTAGAATCCCTTTGCAGATAAGAATTGTTTTTAAAAACTTAAATTGTTTTAATTTATGTTGAGTCATGTGAATCTGAAGCATCAAGTACATTTTATTATTTAAATGTTTTCATTTGATGTTGAGTCATGTGAATCTGGAGCATCAAGATTGTTCTTATGTTATTGTTTGGTGTTGAGTCGATGACTCTAGAGAATCACACATGAAAATATCAAAAGTGTTTTTGAAAATTGATGTTGAGTTTGGAAAACTCTAGAGCATAAATTATACATTAATAAAAGAAAAATATCTTACTTTATGTTCCAAACTTCTTGAGTGGCGACTACTGTTGTAAAGGAAAGTTTCCTATGGCTAGGGTTTAAGAGGCCATAAATGTACTTGGGTTGAAAGGTGGATGTAAATGGTTCTGCAAGTAAATAGAAACAAGATTCATAGATTATAATGGTTCATACCTTGAAAAACAAAGGTTGATCCAAGCAGCCCTTCAATCCTTCTCTTTCTCCTCTTGCTCCTCTTGCTCCAAGAGACCTGCAAAATGAATTATACCTTCCTCAAACCAATATGACCACATATAAAGCAATGATAATCAAATAAACATGAAATAATAATCTGATTAACATCATAATATGATCATAAACAAAGATTAAATCACACATTGAACAATTATTTGGGAAGAAGAAGGACATCACATCTTTATTAATCTTGAAAACAAGTACAATTATACCTTCTCTTCAAGTTCGGCACCTCACGAAACCTTGATCTGGTTCTGCTGCTTTTCTTCTCCAAGGAACTCAGCCTCTAGGCTATGCAACACAAGGGGATGATCACTAAGGCAAAGGTGTGGGCAAAGAGAGCTTCAAATCCTCCATCATAACAATGCAAAGATTCAAGTCTCCTCTCATGGAACTCCCTACCTCTATTTATATGCTTAATGAAGAGTTAGGGTCGAAGACAAAGTAGTTACAACTGAAGGAGTCAGTTGCATAACTACCCAAACTACCCAAATTACTTGAATTTCAAAAAATATATATATTTTTGACATTTTTTGGAGGCGTATGTGGGTATTATATATAGAAAGTCGTGTACACATAAAAAAAAACTCATTTTCAGGGTACTTCTAGGCATTTTCTGACTTTGATGTCTTCTAGAAAGTTTTAGCTAACACAGATGCCTTTCCAACGGTGCAAAGATGAGGTCATGTGGAGTTACAAAACTCAAGATATGGGTCCTCCAAGTTAAGTGTTTTTTCAATGACTTTCAATGACTTTCATGAAGTGTCGTCATGGAAGTGCCGACATGCGACGGAATCATGGGAAAGTGGTCACAAGAAGAGATGTGCCATTTTGAGCTATAACAACTACTTAAAAAAGGGACCAAGTACACTAGGAGGCGTATGTCCTTTTAAATTAATATATAAGAAGCAATAATAATGTCAAAGAATAAATGAAGGAAAAATATTAATTAGTGAATATTAAATAAAATAAATGAGAAATGAAACCTAACTACTTATTCAAAACAAAATAACTATAAAAAGAGCAAAAGGGAAGAAAAAAAACACTTTTTCTAAAGAAGAAAAGAAAAAACTTGAATGATGAACATAGTGTATTCCTTTAAAAGAAAAAGTTTTGCACATAGTGAACAATACAGTGGTAATGTTTCTTAGATCAATGTAGGGTTCAACTATAAACCTTTGAGTGCTCAATGTACCATGAAAGGAACATGGTGAGTCTTGGAGAAGAGTGCATTGAAAGGGATTGGAATTACAAGGCTTACAAAGAGCTCGTAAAAAACGTCGTGAAAACTCTAAAGCAGTTAAAAGAGATAGAAAACAAATCCCTGGTTATCCTATTCTAGTGTGCTTGGTCTGGCTCGGGGGTGACTTGTGGATGAACAACTGCTGAATGTTCATGGTATATGGATTGGAGGAAAGTGGAAGCCACTCAAGTAGTTTGAAGCTTAAAGTATGATAAGATTATCATTCTTTGTCTTATTATGCTTCAAACTCTGCTTATTTATAATATTGTTGAGTATTAAATGCAACAAATTATTTGTATTGCTTTTACTATTAATCTTTTGGAAATGATTAGATAGGGTTTCTTTGCAAATACTTATAGTTGTAGAATTAATATTATCGTTAAATTTAGTTGTCGTTCTCTTTAAGCTATTGTAAAATATCCTTTGAAATATTAATAGTATTTATATGGTAAACAATGCAAATACTACTAGTAGTAGACAACTTCTTACTTATGTTTAATATTATTTCTTATGGTTAAATGATTGCAATAATATTATTTTTTTTAAAGTTATATTTTTTCTTTAATTTAGGTTTCAAAATGTAAATAGTTTAATTATTCTATTTCACATTAGACTCTACATACTTTCTATTGTATTTTGAAAACCCTAGCTGAATAGAATATCCAAAATTTATATTAAACTTTCCAAGATTTCAACCAATAGAGTATTCATAGAACAAGACATTCGACACAGTTATACTTCTTACAAGAGTATCCAAGTAAATAATAAAAAATTCTAGAATAAGCTCTATCGGGTATTACAAGCAAGAAAGAGGTCGAAGCCTATAAAGAGTATAAACAATATATTTATAATATAAATAAGAATGCTATTAATGCTTGAAGGGTATCATTGTTAACAATTGTTTGAAGGCTCGAAATAGTGGTCTCAACAAAATACAAACAAGGACATAACTGAGACTGTAGAAATATTTCACAAGAAACAAGGTCTTAACCCTGATGCAAATACCAAGAACACATTATTTAAACTATTGAAAAGAAATAGGAAAATGATTTATCCTTATAAATTTAATTTGGAAACCTTACCCAACCTGTAGGATTAGTGTAAGGCATGCATAAAAGCAATCTATAATAAGGGTTTTAGGTTCGAGCCCTGTTGGGTATATGCCCATAATATTAGTCATCAAACTTTACTTTATATATATATATAAACTTTATATACATTATAATATGCTAAGGATAAAAATAATATATATATATATTTATAACACAGGTCTACAAATTAGCTATAAATATTATAAATATTTATATAGATACCAAATTTTGGTTCTAAGCTAATTGCACAATACATTATCTAGGCATGCCTAGGTAAATATTAAAAGCAAAATTTACACTGGAATAACTACCAATCTTGGCATGAAGCAATGGTACCAAAAGTTAGAAGACATAATAGTTTAAATCCTATTCTTCTATTTGGATAATTACAAAATCTCTCACCATTTCATGACGTTAATAAGTACATAAGGAACACAAAACACGGTGCATGGCTCCTCAACTATATGTGACTCTTTCCACCCTCTCTAGAAAGAAGACACACAATGAATGGAGTGCGAAGATACCGGGGTTATGCCCTTGTATTTCTAACCGACTAACCATAAATGAGAGTGCTAAGTTCTTTACCTACAAACAAAGAGTAAAGTTAAAATTGGTATATTACGTAGCTAAGGTAAAGCATGAATAAAAGAAATAGTTAAACACAGTTTTACAAGCTAAAATTCAATATTCAAAGGAGCTGACGAATTGAACCTCCTTCAGATAGGAGTGTAACCTTGAACAAACAACGAGACATGAGGAAACTAATAATAACCCTCCAAAAGGTTCATAAAAACTAACACTGAGATGGTTAAGTGACTATAAAAAGTAACTAAAGAGTATTATCCATGAAGTCAAAGGGGGGTTTCTCCAGGAGGGTTTGGAGCAGATATTCGCTTTCCCAAAACAAAACATGTAAATGATCAACAAAACCCTAGAATTACCTCCATAATAAGGGCTACTCGTGTGGCGGTACATTTCTTTAAAGAGCATTTGACATTACAAGATAAAGTGGCATCCATTTGAACATGGAAAGCCACATGAATTAATTCAATAACATTCAATGCAACACCAGATAATGACCCAGATATATTTATACACTGATCTTACATTTAACCATCGATAAAAAGGTAAGTAGCACTTTAATTAGAGTTAACCCTTGTTTAATTGGATCAAATCGTATGTCTACATTATCATGGATATATAAGAACAATGATAACATGGAGACCCAAATTTATACAAGAATAGATTACCAACCAATATGACCTTGAAGGTATACATCTATACATAAGTTAAGCTTATGGCAGTCGTGTTTCAATGAAAACGAAACATAAAACAAATAATGATCATTTATTTATAAAATGAAATGGTGTTGGGTTTTAAACAATTATCCAAGTGGAAAAGTAGTATGAGTTTTCAATATAGCATTTATAATCTTACCTTGGCCATGGAATGGTTTGCGTTAAGAAGAGTTGAAAACACACATCCACAAAATAATGTAGGACGATGAAGTAGAATATAAACTGCAAAGATGAATAATGTGTTGATAGCTACAAGCTATGTAAGCCTCAACTTCATGTTAATGGCATGCTTCTTCTGAATTTGGATAGGATCCGTAAGCAACCTTTAAGAAGAGGGATAACAAATTCTTTATCTCTAAGAAGTTAATGAATTAAAGGATTATAACTATGTAAATAAAACATATAAAATGGTATTAGTTGTGCCTATAAATAGAGTCTAGACAATAATATTTATAACACAACTAAGTAATAAAAGCTGAGTGATGAACATATAATATAAACAAGTATTGTACGTTTAACTCAACCAAATGCATGAGAAGCTCGTAATTCCACAGCCAGACTTTAAACAGCTACGTGGATGTAGAACTTAGACCTAATAATTATCTTTATACAAGTTACTTTTTCACGCGTAACTATTTATTCAACTTACATGTAAGAGAATTTCAGATAGGCTTCTTATTGTCTAATTGTTGCAATGCAACATTATTTATTACTTAAAAAAATTATGTGATTTTTAGGATATTACAAATTGGTATCAGAGTCGAGGTTCAGCACTTTGTGACCCATGGGCCTAACGGTTTGAAACAAATAAATTTAACTACAAATCAAATTCTCTTTTGCACATTAGAAATTTATATTTGGAAGATAAATGGAACTGCCACAATAAACACAACTAGGTATACAAAAAGGTTTTGGAACTCAAAATTCTGCGTCTTCTCAACTATTCGACTGAATTTAAGCATAACTCAAAACAAAACAGAAGTTGAAAGGTCTTGGGAGGCCTAGCCCAATAGGAAGTGAATGCTATATTTCTACAAACTTTAACAGAAATACAAAAAGTTGCCAAGATATACATGATGATCTAGCAATATGAAAAAAGAAGCACACACATGAAAAATAAAACAAAGATCTAGAAATATAGAAGGGAGGTGAATCTGCGACTAATTCTTGTTCATATTTTGACATAACACATTACTATATTAATAGTACATCACACACCACTTTCTCTTCTCCTCATATAAATAAAAGTAAAAGAGCTAGTATGGATAAATTAAAAGGAGAATTTAATAAAAAACAAAAGCTCGTGTCTTTGAAGGCGATTTAGACTCAGGTGAAAAGGTTGAATAAGGGTTTCTAGGGAGGACAAAGTAATTTATGGTATATGATTATCCTTGTAGCATAAATAAATTATTGGCCATTTATAATTTAAACAAAAAGGTTGCTTGGTGGTGGCGAGATTCGAAACTTACCAAAATATAAAGGAGAGAAAAATTACTTGGGAAATTTTTTGTTAAAATCTCAAATTCTGAGCAAGACTTCACATACGTATTTCATCAAACACTTAATGTACCTCTGATATTAAACTTCTATAGGCATGCAAACCAACACATTTCACAAGAATTCACTTTTTATGCATCTATAAGCTAATATACCGTTCATTAAACAACTTTAGCAGCAAAAAATCATAAAAACCAACAGATTGTACAATATGTTAAGACATAGAAATTTATAACAACAAATTGTAAAAAACACTGTAACACAAATATTTTGGTTTAAAATTGACCCTAGAAAAACCCCACCCCTTGGAGAAAACCGGTGAGAGAGAAGATATTTTATTACGAAGGGTAAACTCAAAAATTTCTCTTTCACAATTTACAATGTAAGTATCTTAGCATAAAACCCACATTACTTATCTCATTCTCAGACTGCAACCTTGAATATCATGCTCACACATGGTGCAAACAATGGTACTATTCACTGTACAGTACCAAAAATAAATATCATCATTTATTACTATGCATTGCCTTGGAAAATGTGCCCAAAACTATCCATGAACTCTATGCTCTCTCTCCAACAATAAATCTAAACATTTATTGTTGTACATTTACTTGGAAAATGCGCCCATAAAAACCTCAAACTTTGTGCTCTCTCCAACAATATATCTCAACATTTATTGTTGTACATTTCCTTAGAAAACATGCCCAAAATAGCCTCCAACTCTATTCTCTCTCCAACAACAAATATCAACATTTATTGATGTACATTTCCTTGGTAATCATGCCCAAAATATTCCTTGGTAAATGTTCCATCTTCAACTGTGTATCTCTGCAATACAACCCAACATTAATGGCTGCAAACTTCCTTGGTTTTTGTGCCCTAGACTCTTCTTGAAAATCGTGCCCTTCATCAAAATCTGAAACCTGTCTTAGTATTCATATTCCACTTCTCTCTCTTCTTTCCAAGTTTCTCCTTGGAACTCATGCCCCCCCAAATTCTGTTGGAATACGTGCCTCTCCTCAACTTCTCATGGGATAAATGAAAATGAAGTCTCATGCTATTTTTATTTTACTCATTAGGGTAACTCCTTTGTCTTTTCGAATTCTAATGAAAAGACTAGATTTTGGACCAGAAGATCTAAGGATAAGATTTATTCTCAAGATGAATAAAATCTCTTAAGTCATAATGTATAAAATATTTTCTTTTTGGAAAGCCACCTTTTACCCTAAATATAAAAAAGTACACTTTATAATTTAAAAATCACTTTAATAAAATACATCTCACTTTCAAATTATAAGAGTCACATCATAATAAATGCTCCCCTAAATTCACTTTATGACATTTAATGAGACCCCATCATCTTAGACCCATACACCTAGAAAAATGACGCAGGAGTACATCCAAGATACAAAATGATAATACTCCCCACTAGCTAGGGAGGTACTTCTAGTATCATCTCCACCTGGGTCTATCTCCAAACTTTGCTCTCTAACAACTAAATCTACCTTTGAACCCAAAGGTCTCTTTGCCACATGCTTTGGATCATGTGATGGAGATCTGTGCTAGACCACTCTGAACATATACTTGCGCTCACGCTCTTTCTCATCCTCAAGAGTCATCTCATACTAGCTCGGTATCATCATAGAGCTGCAAGAATCATCTCCACCCACTGCTACCATTGCTGCCACTGAGTTTGATCTCCCACGAGACTCACCATCCATAGGTTGACCCCATACTCGATATTTCCTACCATCTCGAATTCCTAGCAATCTTGCTGTACCTAGGCCTCCACTCACCGGATACATGAACACTCATCCTTCAAAGTGAAGGATCACATATCTGCCATCTTCTAGAGATGCCATTGAGAGAAATTTGTTTATCAGCTTTGGAACAAGTAACACTCTGCTAACCTCAAGATAACCTCTAGACTTGATTTGGAATAGAAATCTTCCAACTCCTTCTACTGCACGGGTCAGCATACTTACCTCCACAAGCGTAACTCTGTCTATATTTGTCAACTCTAGGAAAATTGCTCGTGTTCCTGTCATATTGCACGCTTCTCCGCCATCTATGTGCCATACTCTAGTATTTGAACACTCATCTACACTTATTCCTGAAAGAACCAAGACAAGCAAAAAATTCCTTCTCGAACTTCTTTGCATACTCCACCACTTTAGTTGAAGCAACACCATCGATCTCTTCTTTCTTCTTGTTCTTCTTCTTGTTGGGACACTGTCCAACATAGTGACCATGACCCTAGCAAGAAAAGCATCTCAATTTTCTCACGTCCTTCTCGAAATTGGATCCACTTCTTGATCCTCCCTTCTTCTTCTTTCCCTTAGATGTAATGGATACATTCTCCTCATATTCCTTACTGTTTGATGAGTTTTCCTGCACATAACCTCTCTGGGTCTCCTTCTAAATGAATTCATCCTAAATATGGTCCCAAGAAGGCATGTTCTCTTTGGCTACAATGACCTCCACAAAATATCCCATGGATTGGCCATGCTATTCAAATCTTTCTGCACTATCTCACTACCCTCAACCTTATCCCTAAATTTTCCAAGCTCACCCCTCACCTAAGTGATCCTAGTAAGGTAATATGTAACATTTTCAAATGTATCCATATTGATGCTCTTCAACTTCTCTCTTAGCACCATCTTCCAGTTTTCATTCGAACTCTGGTACAACTTGGTTAAGGCATCCCACATCTCAATGATACAGTCCTTCACCACATCAAGGATAATCCTCTTAGCCTTGATTTCCTTCTTGTTGAAGGCTTCCAATGCCGTTGCATATGTAGAAGCGGGTACTTGCACCAGATTAGCTTGAGTTCTACTCACGATGTACCACAACTCATTCTCCTACAATATCAACACAATCCTCACTTTCCACGGAATTAAGTTAGATTCCCCATCCAACCTATCCTCTATCCTCAACCTAGTGGCCATCTCACTGAAAATGCAATTAAGAAAATCTGCGTGGTGACCAAAAGTTTCTCTCTTTGCAAGTATGTAAACTTAGCATGCAATACAAGGCAATCTTTGCCCTCCTATTCCAAATTTCAACTCATCTATCACATCCAACAATTCTCTTGCACACACAACTACTACATATTCAAAATCAACCCTTCTCATGCAAATCTTTTGCACTCTATGATGTACCAACAATCTACTAAAAAATAAGAGCCTAGCTCTGATACCATGTTAAAATCTTGAAATATGAGCATGAATTCACACACATATTTCGTCAAAAGCTTAATGTACCTTTGATATTAAACTTCCATATGCATACAAACCACCACATTTCCTTGGCATTCACTTTATATGCATCTGTGAGCTAATATACTGTTCATTAAGCAACTTTAGCAGTGGGAAATCATAAAAGGTATTAGATTGTCCAATATGTTAAGACACCAAAATTTATAACAATAGGCTGTAAAAAACACTTTAACACAGATATTTTGGTCTAAACTTGACCTTGGAAAAATCCTACCCCATGGGGAAAACCAGTGAGAGAGAAGATGTTTTATTATGAAGGGTAAACTTAAGAAATTTCTCTTTGAACCTCAAAAATTTCTTTTTCGCATTTTACAATGTAAGTATCTCAGCATAAAACCAACAATACTTATCTCATTCTTAGACCGCAACCTTGAATCTCATGCTCACACATGCTACAAACAATGCTACAGTTCATTGTACAGTGCCAATAATAAATACCATCATTTATTACTGTGCATTGCCTTGGAAAATGTGCCAAAGCCAACCTTGAAATCCATGCTCTCTTTAGCAATAAATCTCAACATTTATTGTTGTACATTTCCTTGTAAAACATGCCTAGAACAACCTCAAAGTATGTATTCTTTCCAACAATAAATCTCAACATTTATTTCTATACATTTCCTTTGAAACCATGCCTATAAATCGAACTCTATGCTATCTTCAGCAACAAATCTCAACATTTGTTGCTGTAATCCTTGGAAATCATGCCCAGAATATGCCTTGGTAAATGCACCCTCTTCAACTACTTATCTCTGTTAGATTTTTATCATTTAAGTAATATGATCTTAGGATCTTATCTGAGAGAATAACATGCACAACAATCAATCACAAGAGACAATAGACACAAAGATTTTCCTTGGGGAAACCATAAAGGAGAAAACCCCACAATTTCCTCAGAGATAGAATGAGCACCAATGGCAGTAGTAAAACCCAAAGATAGAAAGATGATATCCAACATCTGTTCTCTCTCTCACTTATGTGAGCTCCTCTTCTCTCACCTATGCGCTATAGCTAGGTGAGTGTGTGTGATAAATAGAGAGGCTCACTCTTTATTTATACTAGTTTCTGATTTGAAAATTAGTTACCAGGGTCGATTTCTCTATGAGAGTCTAATAACCGTAGTGATCCTCAACTGTGGGGACTTTTCCCCCCTGATCAACAAGAAGGGTTAACCTCAACTCAATTGTGGGGACTATTGCCCTGACTTACAACAGAGGGTTAACCTCAATGACTATACATGAATTTATTATATTATTGACTCTCCTGATAGGAACATAGGGGTACAATATAAGATATACAAAAGAATACATTCCGAAGTTATAAATACATCCACACTCCCTCTTAACTAGGAAGGTATTCTCTTGACACAATTCGTCAGCACAATTCTTCTTCTCTATATCATCATCAAAGCTATATCATAACTGAATCATCATCAAAGATGGATCATCATTGCTTCTGCTATCTCGATCAAATGGTGCTATCTTTCAATTCTACTCATCACAGGAAGTTCTACAGAGCCAACCCTTTTTCATTCTGGTTGTAGGCCTAACCTCCATGTAGGTCTTCATCTTCTTCAACACTTATATCTGACCGTGGGAGGAACACATCCAAGAACCATGTTAGAAAGGCCCGGCCAACACTTACATATGACCATGGGAGGAACACATCCACCACCATGTCAGAAAGGCACACCCAACACTTACATCTGACCATGGGAGGAACACATCCACCTCCATGTAAGAAAGGCCCAGCACTCACATCTGACCATGGGAGGCCCATCCTTCCACCATGTCAAAATGGCCCAACACTCACATATGACCATGGGAGGCCCAACCTACCACCATGTCAGAATGGACCAGCACTTACATATGACCATGGGAGGCCCATCTTGCCACCATGTAAGAATGGCCCAGCACTTACATCTGACCATGGGAGGAACACATCCAAGAACCATGTCGAAAAGGCTTAACACTTATATCTGACCATGGGAGGAACACATCCAAGAACCATGTCAGAAAGGATCAGCACTTATATCTGACCATGGGAGGAACACATCCAAGAACCATATCAGAAAGGCTCAACAATCATATCTAGCCATGTGGGGAACACATCCTGCATCCATGCTAGAAAGGCTCAACACTTATATCCAACCATGGAAGAAACAAATCCTACAATCTCAGAAAGGCTCTACACTTATATCTTCCCATGGAAGGAACCGATCCTACCATGTCAGAAAGGCTCTGCACTTACATCTTCCCATGGAAGGAATCAATCCTACCATGTCAGAAAGGCTCTCAGACTCATCACTTCCCCTTGGAAGGAACCTCGATATGGAGAACACCAAGCTTCTTCTTGAAGTACTCAAACTTCACTCTGGATAATGGCTTGGTCAACACATCAGCTATCTACTCACCCGTCGCAACATACTAGAGCTTCACTGCTCCTCTCTGCACCATATCCCTGATATAGTGATATTTGATCTCGATATGCTTCAACTTGTCATGGAACACCATTTTAGAATAATCAACCCATAGTTTACCCACTTAGACATTAATTCCATTATTTTTGTCTTATTTGCCTAGTTCACGTGTCCCACCTTGTGCAAGTTGCTATTTGCCTATCCATAGAGGTCAAACTTGCCTTATTTGACTCATGGAGTGCATGGGAGAGCTAAAGGAATCAATTCTACTTTATTCCTGGCCTCCTAGGTGCCCTTCTGCTTTTTCTGCTTTATTGCCTGCTTTTTCAGTGTTTTAAGGCAAAAGGAAAAGCTAGACTACGTGAGGTTGACTAGTTTTTTGTCCTACACATCCTCCTCTCTTTTCTCCATGCAAAAGCATGTATGAGCTGCCATTCCACCACTCTTTAGCTTGCCTATGCCTTTTTTCCAATTCGTGAGCTCCATGACAGATTTGGGATCAACTTTTTACACCTATGGGGGATTTGCTTATTTTTGGTAAGCCTGCTTTATGCTAGATTTGGATGCCTCCTCATGCATTCAATTTCTTGATGTATTCTATTTATTTAGCAACCTATGTTATTACAGGGTTGTCTATTGTACACTTAGTTAATACAATTTAGTGTTACAGCTCCATATTCAGTCTCTTTTGTGAGCAATTTTGCATGATCAATTGATAATTGTTGTGAGTAAAATTAATCTATTGTTGGCCTTAATTTCCACATGGTATCAGAGCCATTGTAGGTTGTTTCTCTCCTTCAAAAATTGTTTTACAGGTTCGACATCAAAGATTGGGAGCCTTCTACTGACAGCCGGGACAGATTTTCTAGAGCTATGGATCAATCACAGAAAACTATCTTGACTCCTTTCAATTTATTTGAATGGAAAGCAGAGATGGAGATACTATTGAGAGTGAAAGGCCTCTACAGGGTGACTATGGCAACAGAAGCAGAGCCCAATGCAGCTGCAAAGAAGATAAAATGGCACAACAGGAGGGATGAGGCTTATGGCCTTTTGTGCCTGAGTATTTCCAAAGACCTCCTTTTCCATCTCGATGGATTGACATCACTGAATGAAGTATGGGAGAAGCTTGCTGATATTTTTGGAAAGACAGATGAGATGAGGGGACATCAAATCAAGAATGAGCTGATTTCTCTGAGTCCAACAAGCTTTGAATCCCTGTAGCTATATTTCTCCAAGTTCAAAGCACTAGTTTTGTAGCTGAAACAGTGTGGTATTGAAAAGAAAGATGATAAAATCGTACTGGCCATCCTCTCGAAGCTGGGCCCTAATTATTCAGTGTTTGTTTCGACCTTCTATGCCACAAAACTGACAGCTCGAACCTGGAAGATGCCTAACCTTGCAGATTTCATGGAATCTCTCACACAAGAACAGGACAAGATGGTGATGATGGGCACCATCAAACCATCCAAAGATCAAGCTTTGATTGCTGGAGATTCGAGGGTGGATTCAAAAAGCAAAAAGAAAGCTAAAAATCCACCTGAGCAAAAGAGAGACAAGAAACAGTCTCCGGAGGATCAACAAGGTCCCAAGAAGAATAACCAGAAGAAGAAGAACAAAGGTGAAATGAACAAGTGCGCATACTGCAATAAGGGCAATCACTCTGAAAGCTCTTGTATGAAAAAGCAGATAGACATGCTGACCAATCTCTTGGAGAAGAATGGCATCTCCCTTCCAGAAATCTCAAAGAAGAGAGAAGGAGGATCAAGTTCAGATGACAGAGAGAGAGTTCATGCTCTAGTTGCCTGCACATCAAGCTCACCTAGTTTTATCATTGATTCTGGAGCTTCAAGACACATGGTTTCGACTAAGGAGGCTTTCTCCTCACTGGATATGTCGAAAGGACCATCTATTGTACTGGGAGATTACTCTCTCACTAAAAGTAAAGGCAAAGGAAGGATAGATCTTGATCATGGTCAGTTCAGCAATGTGCTATATGTCCCTGGTCTCACCTCCAACCTCCTGTTAGTGTACCAGATGACCCACACTGGGTCTCCTAAGAAGGTCATATTCTCCCCCGATGGAGTTGAGATCACAAAGATTTCAACTGGTAGAGTCATTGCAAAAGGAGTTGCGAATCATGCTCAAAAGGTATACATGTTCCCACACTTCCTACCTTACTCAAACCCCTCTGCTCTTCTCATTCATGCTAATGAAGCCAGCAAGCTGTGGCATGAAATATTTGGCCATCTAAATTACAAGTATCTATCTGATCTTAGTGAAAAATAAATGGCCATAGGGTTTCCCAAGATAAAATTTTCCAAAGGAGTCTACCAAGGTTGTATCCTAGGAAAACACCCAGAGCATAAGTTTGAGAGAGCTAGTCATGAGAGAACCTTTGCACCCCTCGAGCTGATCCACAGTGATGTTGCTGGTCCATTCCCTCATATGTCTACGATTCAGGACAAATATGCATTGACCTTCATTGATGACTTTTCCAGGTATTGCTGGGTTCATTTCCTGAAACACAAGTCTGAAGTTTTTGGCCTATTCAAAGTCTTTAAGGCTTTGGTTGAAAACCAGTCT